>CM034146.1:838460415-838854842 GCA_019776745.2 Taxus chinensis
ATGGCTTTTGATACAAATCTTAATTAGGGGTTTTTTTGACTTGTTGAAATTATATTTTTGATTTTTTTCTAAATTTTTTAGGATATGTTTTTAAATCTCTTGTCGTCGAAAATTTGGGGTAGTTGTTTTGTCCTTATTTCTAGGATGTGAAAGAGGGTTAAATGGATTTTTTTTGTATTAATATTATTCTATTTGTTATTTTTTTCCTTAATGATTCCAGGTTATCTTACATCATTGTGGTTCATCCAACTCATCTTTGTCAAGAGGGTTGATTCTATCAAGGTCCTAGTAGATATTGTGGCTTTTGTTGCGAGTAATCAACATTGTACTAAATGAAAGAACCTAAATTGAAATGAGTTTGTGATTATGTTACAAGCTTGATTAAGTATCGAAAAATATATAAGCCAAAGAATACTAATAGATATTTTCGTGGTTTTGGACTTAAAATGTATAGGGGAACCCAAGTTAGTTGATTAAATGGTGGCGTATCCAAAGGATATTTTTTTTTGTTAGTAGAATGGGATTTTGATTGGATAGATTGGTTTTTTGTTGATTTGGATTATGTTGGGAACCACGATTTGATCAAAAACTTTGATTCAATGTATGTTACAAACAACAAGCAAGTAGATTTTAAATTCTCATTTGGTTAGAGGCAAAATTCCATCGAGAAATGTAAAAATTTATTGATTAATGCAATCAAGTGAATGTTATGGAATGGATGAAGAAGATATCTGAAAACTCCAATATATGTGTCTTTCAATATTCCCAGACCTAATAAACTATAAATCTATAGGGGGAAAAATTGGTATAGGGAACCTTGGAATACTGAAAGAACTCAGACAGTCAGTAGCCCTTTTAGGGATTCAATCGCCCTTTAACGATGGGTTTTATGATTACTTGTGGTAATGTAATGAGGGAATGATTTTTGAATGGTGTCCTTGTTTTTCCCCAAAGAATTTATAGGGAAAATTCCATCAAAATGTATTGTTACAACTAATTTAGGCATATGCTCACAGTAACCTGTCATGACAATTTTACCCCGTAAGCGGGGGATATAAGTGAGGAAAGTGTCGAATGTTGTTTAAGAATAGGTATCAAGTGTGAAAATCCACTTCACTACATGTTCATACAAGTATGAGTGATTAATATGAAATTTGTTTCTAACTTTGACAAAAAAAAAGAGGTGTGAAATGAAAGCGTAAAACAAAGTTATACTAACTTGTTTTAGCAAGATTTTAAGCAAGAAGGTCATTGCATGGAAATGCATTAGTAGTTTGATTTTTATGAATGATTTTTTTCTAGTTTGGAAATCTTTTGACTTAACAATCCTGTAAAAAAAAAATTAACTAAGTACAATATTGATAGGAAATACTTCACTCAATTTCTGATTCTCAAGTTCACCCAAAGGGCATGAGAGAAGAGAATACATGGTTAGTTTGTATAAATGATATATTAATAATTGAATCAATCTTAGAGATGAAATAAAACACGTTATATTAACGATAAATGCAAGCAAATTATATAACAATCTTAATCACTTTTGATTCTTAAAATCTCCCTAAAAGGACGTGAGAGAAAATAATACACAATTTTTTGTTGTAAGAATAAAGTGTGAAAAATGAAATACAAACAAGAGAAATGATGCAACTTAGTTATAAAAAATGATTAAGTGCCATGTTTTAAAACTATTTTTCTGTGAAAATCCTGTAGGAAAATGTCAGAAGATCGTAATAAAACAATAAGGCATTAACCAATTAGAATTTTGGAAATATGCAAATAAATTAAATTCACACAAAAATTAATGTAGAGAATAAGAAATAAATGAAAATAAAATTCATTGCAAATGCACCTGGAAAAATACGTAAACATAGTATATGTTATACGAAGACACATATTGTTGTAATAATAATACACATAATAAATTATACAGAACTGAAGTTGACATTGGCATAAGGGTTGATATAAACACATACTGAAAAAATATAGTTAGAATAGATATGCTAGCACAAAGAATGTACCATAAATGCACCCAAAGGCAAGTTGATGTAGAGACTAGAACATAAACACATCACGTAGTGCAAAATAAAGTAGCCTGATAGAATAAAAAATATAGAACACTAACACACACGACTTTGACACTAGCATAGACCTACAAAAATATTAGAAGAAAAAGTACGTTATCATAGATCATGATCTACACTGGTACAAAGAATACTATGGAAACACAGATCACATGTACCTGCAAAAAATGTTAGAACATTTCCAAAAACGTCTATTTTTCCAAACTAATCTCAAACCTACTTATAGAATACCTAAAAAAATTAGCATCCTTTAAACAACACAAAGAACATGAAAATAATGTTTATATTTGTAAAATATGATCAAAATAATGTTGGAGTCCCCACCGGACATTCTAGAATGTATACAAATATAAATGGCAAACAAGAGAAAGAAACAAACAACAAATGAAGTGGAAACCTTTCTCAAACAGCTCCCTTGCAACCTTAGATTGGACCAGATGAAGAGTGGGTTCAAGTGATACTCTTGTTGGATCTGAATGAAAGATTGATTCCTTTTGATTTATGGATGCTCCAAGCTATGTTGAATGGAAGGTGAAGCCAAGCTATGGGAAATGATGAGTGGTTTTATGATTTAGTAATCAAATTAGACAACATAATGGTGTGCAAGAAGTGATTTTCTAATGGAAATTTGATAGATTAACACTGTAAATTCTTCAAGCTTCTAATGATGATTTGAGTGGAATGAACCTTTCTTATTTATAGATGCAAAGAAGCCATGGATTGAGGAAGGTGGAATTGACTGAGCTGCAGGTTATTGATTTCATTTTCCTTATTTATCATGGTTTATTTATTTTGTGTAATTGGATATTTGAATGAGAAATAATGAGGATTTATTTCAAATTAGTTGGCCCCTTGAATTATTCCAAATTGTATGTGCATATTTTCTTCCAATTTTGTAGGATTCTAAAACTTGAGTGGAGCAACTAGTCAACTTGAGTGAGTTGGCTAAAGAAGTGGAGATGAGTAGATAATTAATTTTTTATATATTTAAATAGATAATTAAACTAGCCAAAGGGGTATATAGTGTATAATGAGTGTAATAGAATTAATTATAGAAGTAGGATATGGTGAATAATGATTTAATATATTTTGGATGTTATAATGTGTATGGGTATTTAGGGTATTATAGCTACACCAAAACTTAACTCTGTCATAATAGATCTATTGATCAAGAAACAAGAAAAAAGAATCTATTTTTTGAGACAATCTCTAGCTGAGAAAACACATAAAAATTCCTGAACTGCAAAAAAAGTTTCAAGACTTAAAATTTTTAACTGTAGAACAAGGATAGTAATTATAAAAGAAGATAAGCTCTTACAAAGCAAGATACTAGTGAAAAAGACCACTTATTATGGAATTGACTGAAAAATTCCAAATATTAGAGAAAAATAATAATGAAAATGAAGACCCATATTTCCAATCTACAAAAATAACTTATGAGAAGTAAAAATTCAATTGTCAATACAAGAGTGTTAATTTTTTATTTAAATTAGACTTCCGAATCCATTAAAGTGTAAATCCATCCTTCAGTCATTCTAATATAAAATGATGAATAAAACATCTTGAATCCTAAGAAAATTATGAAGATTTGGGAAGAAACTAAATCATAGGTGAAAATTCTAACAATATAACTCTAAAGGGCCCAAAAGGAAAATCAATAATTAGTAGAAGGATTATATATTACTTTTTAGTATGGAGAAGTATTGGCATCCTGTATAAAACCATATACACTCTATCATTTGTTTCTAAAAGAAAAATATTTCCAATGGAAAATGTTAATAATTCGCTAAAAATTACCTCATGTATGGGAAACTAAAGTACAATTCTTGAAAGAATACTTTACCAACATAGTAGAAAAACATAATGCCAAGCCTTTGGCTATCATTTGGATTTCCTTTTTGTGTTCTATCTCATTGTTTCCTTTGTTACTATCTTGGTGTTTCTCTATTTTTATTATAAAAAAATGTGTTGTTAAACTTTCAGACTGTGTGGGTTTGGATTTTCTTTGGGGTTGGTCCTCCCATCAAGATTTTTTGACTTGGCCACCTTGGATTTTTATCGGTTATCTGGTTTAACCTTGCTTCTTTCATTGTAAAGGTTTTTTTGGTCCCTTCAAAACCAGACTTATTTACCTCATCTAAAAAAACACAGTAGAACAACATAATCCTTTATGTGATTTTTTCTTACATAGATACCTATCGGGTAACATCACTTATTTCATGATACATTTATATATTGGAGAGGTAAAAATAAGATCCTTTATATCTCTTTATCAAAACTAAATCCTATGAAGGAAGGAACAACAAGATTTTTCTAATTTAGAGATAAGAACTAGATTTGTTGTTGCATTTGCATATTGTACTATGAGATGGGGTTCCAAGATGGTTTACATGATGAGAAGAGAAGTTATTTCCCCTACTTATCTAACATGGATAACCATAAGAGTAAGATCCGTGATGAAATTCATGAGATAATTTTAAATAATGGCAGGAAATGAGGTATATGCCTCCTATACTTTATATCCTACACCATATTGGAAATAATGAGGAGATGAAATTTTAGTTCACTTCACTCTATGGGATCATTAAAATTAAAAATAACACATAAAAGCTGAATAATTCAGAAAAAAACTATTTGGCCATTATATCTTTCGAAGTACGATTTTATGAGAGTCCATAATGAAGAAAGAGAAGAGGAATAACTTATAAAGGGACTTACAAGGTTTTTGGTATGGGAGAGATGGCAAGTCCCTAAATTAGTCCTTTTTACCTACATTATGTTCCCAAACTTTTATATCATTTAAGTGCCAAATTTTATTAGTTAAGCATTGGAGTTCATCTGATGAGCATTGAAGTCTATCAATTGAGCATTGAAGTTCATCTAAAGAGCTCTAAATTCTATCAGACTAGTGCCCAAGTATATTCGTTTAGCATTAGAGTTCATCTGAGGAGCATTAGAGTCTATCAACATGTCTATTTTTGGATGATGTATCATGTAATCTGAAAAATATATTGAAACCTTATAAAATATATATTTTAACTTATTTATATTGTATTGATACTACCACTAACACATATTCTAATAAAAAATAAGATTTACTAGCCTAAGTATGGTTTAGATATGTACATATTCTAATAAAAAATAAGATTTACTAGCCTAAGTATGGTTTAGATACTCCTAGTCATTTGAAAGATCATATTTTAAAGATTTATATAACTCATTGAGAGCTAAGATTTTCATATTGAATCTTGTGAAGCATTAAGAAGGATTCAAACTTTGGTACTGTTTTGGAGACAAAGTATAATCAAATTAAGGTTTATGTGTTTCTAACCAACTTTAATCATTTGAAAAAACACCTCTACATCACCAATGTTTGAGAAAGTTACATTTTTTGAAAAATACACAATTTTATTTCTTAAATCTTGGGAGGAATGATCAAAACATACTTATAGGAAGAGTGGAAAAAGCATACATCTTTGTCCCCATTATCACCTTCTAACTTAGATTTTCTTTTTAATAGATACTTTAATTGTTTTCAAATGTTCTTATATCTTCACCTCCCTATTTATTACCTTCATCTTTATCTTACAATATCTAAATATAAATATCACTACTCAATCATAAGATCAATACACTAATCAATGTCGTTTCACTTATTAATTTGTAAGAAAGTTACATTTTTTGAAAAATACACAATTTTATTTCTTAAATCTTGGGAGGAATGATCAAAACATACTTATAGGAAGAGTGGAAAAAACATACTAAGAGGGGGGTGAATTAGTGCTTGTTAAATTTTTGATGCAATTTAAAATTATTCAATCAACCAAGCTTAACTATGTTAACCATGAAGAACATGAACATCCAACCATGAAATGGAAATAGCAACAAACACACATTTACATATGAGGAAACATGATTTAAGGTGGGAAACACAATAAGGGAGAAAACCCATAGAAAGGAGAAATCAAAGCAATATCAAGGACATTTTTCCATCTAGAATTACAATGATCTCACCAAGTGGTGAAAATTCACTCACCCTGAAGCTATAACTTCAGTTTTGAAGCACCCACTTCAATTATATGCCAAACACCCAATTGATTGTTGTTCTGCAAGCACCTACTTACTAGGAAGCTCACTCCTAAATTACTGAGCTACAACTCAAAATTTTATTACAAGAATTTGTTTTAACCACTTAGTTTCTTTCATCAACATGGTGTGATCATTATTTCATATGACTTTTATTCTCCCCTCCTATCTTAATTCACCATGGTTTCAGATACATTCACACACTTATCACTTTTTAAAAAACTAGCACTCAACACTACACCCTTTCAACCACAACTTCATGCTAAAAATGCTTAAGTAAACAATGCATTAAGTAAACAAGCATGACTCCTAAACATGACTCTTGACCTTTCATTTATAAAGAATTTTTGAATTCAGCTTCAAGGACCCTTCATGTAGCTTGTCATGTTCATACATACATAGAAGACTATATGACCACCTGTAACTGACATCTAGCAAAAATTATTTAGACCTTTATTTTTTTGTCCTTATATACCTTTTTACATGCTTTTGAAAGACCAAAAATTACATTCCAACACTTTTGTAACCTGTTGAGATGACATATATGACAAAAAAATACTTTTTTCAGATCACAAGGTAGCTTCCACTTGGTTTATCATGATGTACAACGAGTTTATATATGTCCTAGACACTTCTCTCACCTCGCAGAGGGAGTTACAATAGAATATTAATGTTAACAATCCTCCTAATGTCCTTCATACTCTCCATTCAGACATTAACCTTTCCCATTTTAGCTTCAATCCTTCATTTTAATATGTGAAAGGTGTGTATCTCCATTTAAAATGCATTAAAGCATGGGCAAATTAAAAATGAGATCATCTAATCTTATCTTCAAAGTTTGAAGACTCACAAATTACACGAGTTTGATTTTCTCACAGCTTGGAGACAAACCTTGGAGCATCCATAACCATTAAGAAGATAAACTATTTCAATTATTCTTTGTGAAATATTCACTTAACTAGATCCTAAATTGTTTTTTCTTACACAAACATGCAACACTGATGGTTTTGATGTTTTAACGTGCACTCTTAGACAAGTATATCTTCATAGAAATATCACAAGGTGGAGGAAGATACCTTGATATATTTCATATCCATAAATTCTTTTATATCTTGAAAATAATAACACGCTTGATCTTTTAACGTTGTGCACATTGAGGGTTTCCACTTTCAAACCCTAGATAGTTACTCGAAGTCGTAACAAAATTGTTCTTCCCATTTATGCCATTGTAAGTGTGTGATCATTCCATAATGATTATAACTACATGTTTTAAACCTTGCTCTACATTTATTGATGACTAAACATCAAGGTTTAAGGCCAAGGATACAGTCCTTCATGATTGTCATGAGAACCCATATATAGTTAGCTAAATGAGTAAACTTCATCACTGTCCTTAACACCTATTACACCATTTTAAGAGGCTCATTTTATTAAGTTGTTTACTACTCCAAATGAAGTTATCAAGGCAAGGAAAATGGTTATGAGAAGCAAGGTTTTTAGCACTATGAATACTGATTTTTAAACATTAAGGATAAAATTTTGGTTTGGTGTCCCCTTACTAGCATACCTTCACACCTAGGATCAACTAATGCCTTCGAATCTTTAGATGGAAGTAATACAACATCATCAACTGCTTGTGATCATGGACTATGAGGGGATAATATGAAATCATCTCTGATTCTCAGACTAGTTTTATAAGACATTTTGTTCAGTATTCACAATAGAAACCCATGGGATCTATCAATTCTATTGAACATGTAGTAGGTGATTATCACACTTTCTTATCTCATTAATAGACTTATGCATCAAATCCTTCACACCTCATGACAAATCTAGCTTGAGAGGCATTTTGACGGTAGGACTCAAAACTTGGAAAAAATCACACAACCTTTGTACTAAACCCACCTAGATTTCTTCATGGACAACAATATTACCTCTAAAACATGATCTCACATCATAGTTAGTCTCTGCAACTCTGTTATTACTGACTGTTCAGGAAAATTTCTTCAAAACAATGGAAAACCTGTACTGTACCATCATGCTTGGGAAACACAAATACCACAAAATTGTGCTTGAGATATTCTTTTACACTTCTAAGAAGGTTTCATAGATTTCTTAGGTGATTTTATGCCCAAAAACTTTATTTTACCTCTATCGCTCTAGGATGAAGGTTGGGATTGTTTCAAACTAGGTCGGAAAAATGATTAGAACCTTTTAAATACTTAACCAATTGATCTCATAGTTTTTACATTATATTTTTATCCAAATTCACAGTAAAAAATTCTTCTATGATTTATTTTAAGGAGGCTTGTCAATTTTTCTTGATAACTAAAAAGTTAGAGTGTTTAATCAGCATTTTCCAAAAACCCAGTTTCTGAAAAACTACCATAATTTTCACAAAAGACTTCCTTAGGTCCTGAAGTTTTGACCAAACCTTAAAAAATCACTCTACCATGAATTAAAATGACTAGTTTTTCATATGATTCTCTAAAAATAAGTCTCATCTCATTTGTGCAACACTAGTTTTTTAGTCCTAAAAAGAATTCCATTTAGACCTGTATGATGCATGAGTCATCTTTTTATTCACCTATGAATCTTTGTACACCTCATATGTCATCATACTATTATCATTCCATACTTAGTTTGTATCACCATGCCTTATTTCATCATTTACACTTTCCTACTAGCCTTATCTTCACTGAAATTTCCTCAAAATGGCTACATTCATGTCATAGTAAGCCTGAGTATAGACTTAATAATCCTTACACACATGCTATTTTATCTCATATTGCTCAAAATATACTCTTCCTAATTTTCCTTGATTTGTTTCTCATGTTTCCATCTTCCTACTTAATCTTAGGATTAGGATTAGGCCCAGAGAAACCTGAAACTTCATAAGTTGACCATGGAGACTTCTTACAAACTTGTTAACACCTCACACACAGCTAATTGATCATGTTTGAACTTAATTAATACAAATTTTTGAGGACTCACCAAAAGGTCCCCTTGACAATGCACCTGGATCCTCATCCACACACCTCATGATTTGACACCACCTAGACACCTTCGGGACACTTTGACATCAATGTACAACTTGAAACCAATGAAAAAATTATAATACATTTCCCAACAATATCCCCCTTTTTCATTGATGGTAACCACCTAGAAACATTGATGGTAACCAATCAAGACCAACACCTACAAGCCCTTTTCTCATGTTTCTTGGTCCACTTTCCCCCTTTGACATCTATGACAAAGGTTACATGACCACTTGATGAAAAAATGAAATAATGACAACATTGCTTCAGAAACAAAAATGCTTATTCACAAACTCCCCCTAAGATTGTGCTTTCTCTTTTCTTGGCTCATACCAAAAACATATGAGGTATGTATACCTGGTGTTAACAATAAAATGCTCCCCCTAAGACTGTAATCCTTTCCTTGTCCTAATTTTGAAAATCTCCTGTTTACTTGTCATCATTTCAGCTAATTCATCATGTTCCAAACTTGTGCCTTCAAAGAAATCATGCCAAAACTATAAAAATTATGCCTTTTTTAGTCTAATTCCTTATCTTATTTTGGAATTTGTACACTCATGTGATAAGATGCATTTTATCCTATATCAACCTCCCCCTAGCTGGACTCACCTCATTTGGATTCAAATATCATGTTTGGGTAATTATCTTTGTCTAAGCTCTCATCTTCAGTTGTGATATCCAATTTGGCCTCAAAAGTATGAAATTTCTCTAAGGCACATTTTCAGTGTAAAATGGAACAACTTCATCTTGCTATGGAATCCACACACATCATGAGCCTATTCTTATGACTCCCCCTAGTGGTAGCTATTCATCTACTTGAGAACATGTTCAATTGAGATCTCCAACACAAGGTCAATCAATCATACCAAAATAAGCTAAATTCAAATTGTTATCAAGGTCCTAAAATTTTAAAACATTATTTTTAGCAATTTTTATTTCAACAATTCACAAGTGTACTTCCAATAGCAAGCCAGACTGCTATTTAAGTCATCCTTGATAGGCATTAGATTTTTTAAGATTTTCCATGCTTTGATCTTCAATCCTTCAATTAATTTTCAAGTTTCATCACACCATGTTGGGTATGTGCCATACTCATGTACCCTCAGTTGCTTCCTAACATATTAGACTCAAATTTTTTAAAAATTTCACTTTTTGTTTGCAAGTTATACCATTTAGATCATCATAAGTTGTGCTCTTCTAACAATTTCTCACCTTTCAAAGGTTCTTAGGACTTGTAGGACTTTAACAAGAATTAGTAAATTTCTAACATATTTCATATATCATGTCTTTTCACCATTGTACAAAGTAGAACAATCTTCTTTTTCTTTTCTTACTTCAGGCCATCTAGCCTTCTATCGCCAGAACACTTATATATAACTTCTACTATGTCTCCATTATTCTTCAAGACTTAATTTGAATTCTTGAGTACACATTTAAGGGTTTTCAGCTGTGTGACTCAATTTCAACCTTTAAATTCAAAATGTCAATACCAATTCCTTTTTTATGACCATAATTTCCCAGGTTATGACTGTGTTTAAACTGATGATTTTGAAGACTGTCACAAATTTATCATATTTTAACCCTTGTGATAGGATTATTTCTAGGATTTGTTCAACACAATAATTAGGGAAAAATCAAAGCTTCAGGGTTTCTGCCTTGCTCTTTGCAAGAATGAATCTTATTTAAATTCTTAGTCACAGTTGTTACCTATTTATATATTTGATCCATACTTGTATAAAAATAGAAAACCAATTCATTCACTATCCTTTTCAAAGGGTCAAGAGGTATAGTTCAATGATTCATTTCATATATTACCAATTTGTGAAACATGTCTACAACTTCAATGGTCTTTTAAACCCATCCTTTCAAAGCTAGTAGGGATAACCATGAGATAAATTCTATCAAGCCCTACTCTCACACATAGTCTTGTTTAGCCTTCAAGTTTTGAGATTTACCATATTTTTCTCAAGCTTTAAATACTTTCCCATCATATTGTTTTTTGAATCACTCATTATCCCTAAGGGAAATTTAAAATTTTTCAGATACTAGGTGCACCATTCTTAAGGCCAACTAATGATTATGTCAATTGCATGCTTGTTTTCTCAATTGCACATTTTATTCTCAGAATGAGTTTGGACATGTCACTACTTCTTGATGGAGCACTATCATATTACCCCAATTGAATTTTAATACTCATTATTAACAATCAAAATGAAACACATACTTTCTTTATCAACAATGTGTTCTAAATTTTTTTCAATCCACGAAAAATTGTTCTTAGAGAAAAAACTTCCTTCAAACCCTGAGTTAGGGCTTCAATTTAGCTAGTGAAGACACTTTTTGACCTTTAAATTTTTTAGGATCAACTTGATTTTACTAACTTTTTGATAGTTTCAAACCATTTTAATCTTGACCATTGTTCTATACTTCCCCATTTACTCTATGATGGCCTCATCAAAGTGTTTTTCCTTGGAATCAATAGTTCTTATGCAAATATTGATCTTCTTTACATCATTTTCATGTAACCTTAACATCTTGATTAGTCACTTGATTGATGTACTTTCACCATCTATGATGCCTCAATTATTATTTTTAGTCCTTCAAACTACATCTTGTTGGAGACTCACTTTACACACATGGTCAAACACTTTTCTTGATAAGAGTGAATCACTTCTCATGACATATGCACTTTCCTTGAACATTAGGACTTAGGACTTATGCACTTTACTCATTCCTTCTAGCTTGATAGTCACACTTCTGATGCTGACATATGTACCCTTAATTTTTCTTATATTTTTGACATGACTCAGAACAATTTGTAACATTTCAACTGAAACCACCTGCACTACAGACCACTTCTTTATCATTTCAGTAGTCTTTCTCAAATCTCAGGGGAAACTTCAACATGATTTATAACATGGATCCACATCAAAATTAGATGATTTTAAGACACATTTGACATCAAACTTCTTCAATTCATTAGACAACCTTTGCAACATCATGGTGCATGATTATCACTCATGACTAGAGCCTTATAGAACACATGGGATGATTTTAATACTTTTAATATTAATGAATACTCTAGGAATCTCATCAAACTTAGATAGACCACTCATGTTTTAGATACTACAATGACACATTATTTAGCTTGAATGCACAACTTGGACTCAAACATACCAATAACCTTGGAGGTTCCTTAGACTATACTTCACACATGACTATCTTATAATATTGAGAAGACCTGAAACATGTTTGACACTATAATATTAGGACTTAAGACATACTATTGAACTCAATAATTGACAACATATAGAGGGATAACATACAGACCTTTAAACTTACTTGACCATACTCCTTTGTATGTATAAACAAGAAATATATTCAAGAAGCTTCAAAAATACGAGTACAATGAGTCTAAGATTAAAAACCATTCTTTGTAATACCTTTTCAATGTGATGGAGACTTAAACACCTATCTAATGATGGAGCCTTACATGTAGGAACATTCTTTGGATGTTCACTCATCATCAGGGATAAAATATTGATTGAGGTTTGATAGCTTGGAAGATGAACAATTGATTTCACAAGCTCATTGGTCTTACTTTAAGATGACTCCTTCCTTCTAGAATCCTAGAGAAGGAATTTCATGCTCCTGAGAACACTAGAACATCATGAAATCCTAAAAGGACTCCACCTTCCTTTCCCTTTTGCAAATTTTCTTTGTGATTTCCCTTGAATGGTTTCTTGGTATGAATAGTCTCTGATTTTTGTTCATTTAAGCACATATGTTCCTCATTATGCCTAAAATTATTCTCAACTAAGGAAAACATACTCCTCATAGGATTTAATGGTTGATTTATTCTTTATAGACTTGACTAATCCAACTTCATCCTTCTTAGCTTTTCTATTACATTTTGTCATCTCAGTTAAGGCTTGGCTCTTCATTGACTAATTTTGATTTTCCCTTGATTGTTTCTATAGGTGTAGGATTGACTTCATCCTTCCTCTTGTAGATGAGATTCCTCTTTTTATGAAATGTATAGAAAAATGACCTTATTTTTTACACTTAAAACATACAACTTTAGATGTCTCCTTTATCCAATCTTGCTCCATAGGCTCTTCAAGGTATAATTTGGCTATGTGACCCTTCTCATGGAAATTGAAACAAATTATGTTCTTTTCAAATTCAGTCCTGTAATCTCTCCATGGGTGTTCCTTGTCTACTTTCTTATGCATTCACTAGCTCTATGTCCAAAGACATGACATGAAAAACATTTCCATGAAACTACCAGGGAATTTCCTTGCATTTGGGTACTTGATGGTCTTCTTAGTGTCATCAATTGATGAATTTATTTTCCCTTCAAATTCTTCAGCCTTTCTTGTTCCAATTCCTCTCTTAGTGTCATCCATTTTGCATTTAGTTTACCACATTCTTCATCCTTGATATTTTCATGTCTGATTGGCATGGCTCATGACTTGTTCATGCTGTCATTCACACTGGGTTGCTTCATTTTTAAAACAATATACTTGAACTGTCCTTAGGGTGTCTTTGATAGGTCATCAATTTATCTTTAACTTGTTCTAGCTCATCTTTTGAAGTATTCAATTCTTCCTCAAGTTTGATATAATCATTTCCTTTGACACTTAGATCTTTTGACATCTTACTGACAATTAATTCCACCTCTTTGAGTTCTTCAAGATGATTTTCTTCCATGAGCTTAATTTCAGCCTTTACGTCTTTAATCAGGGCTTGAGAAATCTCATACTTCTTCTTCTAGCATTGTATCAGCTTGACCACCTATGCTTGTGCCTTGAGGACCTTCTCTTAACTGTTAAACTTGTATAAAGAGAATGATCTCTGATACCAATTGTTAGAAATTCTAGGCACTGAGAGGGGGTGAATCAATGCTTGTTAAATTTTTTATGCAATTTATAATGATTCAATCAACCAAGCTTAACTATGTTAACCATGAAGAACATGAGCATCCAACCATGAAAGAGAAAGAGCAACACAAACACATGTACACATGAGGATACAATATTTAAGGTGGAAAACCCAATAAGGGAGAAAAACCATAGAAAGGAGAAATCAAAGAAATATCAAGGACAATTGTCCATCAAGAATTACAATGATCTCACCAAGTGGTGGGCATCTACTCACCCTGAAGCTCTAACTCTAGTTTTAAATAGCCTACTTCAATTCTATGCCAAGAACCCACTTGAATATTGTTCTGCAAGCATCTACTTGCTAGGAAGCTCACTCCAAAATTGTTGAGCTACAACTCTAACTTTAAACATAGAGATTTTTTTATCACCTTCTTCTCTCAGTTGCTTACACCAACCTAATATGATCTCTATTTCAGCTCACTACTTCATTTTCACTCCTCTATCAACATATCAATTTTCTCTTTTGGTCATACAACTAATATCAGGTCCTCAAAATGTGGTTTTACACTATGAATTTCATCTCACAATTCTTCCCTTGATAATGTTTATATGTTCTATATGCTCATCTCTCTTCTACATACATCTCCAAGCTCCAAAAACTTCAAAATGTATCAGAAAGAACTATTTTATACAACAAAAACACATAAATAGACACTATGATACCTCACTTTCATGTCCCTTAAACTTCACCTCCTCACTTTTTTCTTCCTTCTCCTTTCAACTCGAATCAAGGAGATCAAGTGACAATTCTCAAAAATTGCCATGAATGGTAATCATTGTATTTGTCTTGTCATATTCAAGTTCCCTTCATTACATCTACCTTCATGGTCTCTTATGCACCTATAGGATACAAATCCTACGTTTTAAATAAATTTACAATTAGTTACAAATTTTGGAAACTCATTCAAAAATCAGAAGATGTCTATAGTGGCAGTTACACTAGCTTTGTCTTCTAGTGTGGTGAGCAATATTCTCTCCTCTAGTACCTTCAAAATTTACACCAGATGTCTTAATCATTAAAAATGTTACAATACATCCCTTCTTTCTCTCCATTACCTTATCAAGCCTTGTAGTGCCATCAAATAGTTTTCCCATTTTTAAAGCAAACACACTAAATTTTCAGATTTAATATGCAATGCATAACTATATTGTGTAGATTTCTAAACAAAACAAACCTTCCAAAAGGAGAAATTGAAATAAATATTTCATGGTTTCATTATGATTTCAAATGATAATCTTACAAGATTCTTGCAACAATAAAATAAAAACTTTCTTAGTAATGACTAATGTTTTCAAGAAACAATAAGTACAAAAATGGGTATCTACAAGAGTGTGAAACTTCACAAAGCCCCATTTATTTACAAAAAGAATGTAATGCCCTCAAAAGATGAGGATGACCAAGATGGCAAGAGGCTCCAACTATCTCCAACTTGAGTGTTCTTCTAAGGATGCTAAAATAAGAGACAAGGCTTGTTTACCACCCAACCAATAGGCATCATCACATGCCTTTCCATGGTTGGAAGCCATGTTATCCTCCCCCAAGCCCATGGGAGAGAGGAACAAACTTCCACAATGTGCACAAGTATAATGGGGATAAACACACAACAAGAAAAAACATAAGACCATTTAACCATTTAGACCTACTACACATGAAAACAACAACATGAGGATAACAAGGTCAACCTCACAAGGGGGAAGAGAAGGAGTAGGATGCCCAAATCAAAGGTGTCCAACCATAGGAGCACCAACAAAACATGTTAACAAAACTCCTTATACCTCCTAATCAATCATCCTCCTTATTCCTCCTTTATGTTAAAGAAACCCTTCTTGAGAGGATTTTCAAACCCAAAAGGGTTTCCTCACCAAGAATGGGGAAAGGTTCAAGCCATATGAACCTTTCTCCCACCTCAAACCATATGAGGGGATGAGAAGGGACCTTCATGGCTTGACCAACAACCATGAGGTTTGAGAGGGAAATCCCTCTCTCTTTCCCTACATTCTCCAAAAACCATCAATCCAAATGATTGTGGAGAGAAAACAAAGAAAACAACAAGAACAAGAAAACAACTACATTCACCATACAACTTCACAACACATCATTTCACACACACCATTTCATTGATCAAGCATAGTTAACAAGATAAGAACAACTAAGAAGAAAAATTTTAAGTATCCTACCTCTACAATTCTTTCCAAGACTCTAAGATTTTCCCTTTGTCCAAGCTCACCTCCAAGCTCCCAAAATTCTCCAAGTGCTCCCAAAAAGAAGAACCAAGAAGGCCCCTTCCTTCCACATGAGGAAGAATAAAAAGAGGAACCCAAAAGTTTCCTCACCAATGGGAAGGTGACAAGTGTCACCCCCTCTCCACTCAAGATTCAAAGATTCCAACAACCAAATAAGTAAAAATAAACTCACCTTTTATCCCTTATCACCCAAAATACTAAAAACTGAAATAAAACAAAGTGGAGCAACTTTTGACAAAAACACACAAACCAACCATCTTACATGGATGGTGACTAAGGAGGGAAAAATGGGAGGGAAACTCCCTCCAAACCTTGGAAATAAGCCCCCTACCTATTAGGTAGGGTCCAAGGGCCCATTTTCATGCTAAGGGAACACCCAAACTCAAAAGGGGTCCCTAAAAATGCCCAAAATAACCCAATTTCGGGTTTGGCCTGCTTGGGCACAAGGGTAGAGGGTGTGGGGTCCACCCAAGGTTCACATGTGGTCCCCAATCACTTCTACCAACACACACACACTTTCCCAAAACCAAAACTTAAATTAAGATGAGATCATTAAACCCCTAAGCTAGTTTACTTAATAAAAAACACCCTAAACATAATTAATTTTACAAGACATAATTACATTACAAATGAGGGTTCACCCATGGTGCCCAATTAAATACATCTAATCTAAGGCCTCAAACATTTATCATGGTTAGGAATCAGCCCATGGGCCACTTGTGCACAATTGCATAGCTGCCCTGAAACCCATGCTCTCCTAAACATCATCTACACATCACAATTTCAATCAAACTTATAATGTCCTAACATAATTTTACAATTGATAGTGAAATGCATACAATTATTTGCATAGTTTGCCATGAATCACCCACAAATAAAATCGCAACGAAATACATTTAGGCTAGCATGAAAATTAACATTATTAAATCCAGAAAACTATATCATTAATCAAATCGAGCACAAGAACCATCATCTAACCAATAGATCTATCATATAACCCTATTAGTGTCATCAATCATCATAAGAAATATATCAGTATACGAATCTAGTCCAATTGGCGCTACGCGCCCAAAATACCATAATGTCCATGAGGATAAAATATCATAGTAAAATGTCCAAAATCTATCAAAGTCTCAATCAAAACATGTCTATGCATAAAGGAACTAACATATAACTAGAGCTATAAAAATGTGGGCACTACAAGCCTCATGACTCGCCATTTACCCTTCACAAGTTTCATTTGAGCTTATGCAAGCACACAAAGTGCAAGACCAAAAATGTTTCAGTCTTGAGCCCTTGAGAGAAAAATTGTAAAATAATTTTCTTCAAGTTTTGCAGTCATGAAAATGAGATGATTTTCTCATATCAACCACAAGAGTTATTTTCAAGACAAATTTTGGAGCTTTTCTTCTTATTGTTTCTACAGATCCTTTTCATGGATCACATTATCACAGTCAACCAAGAATCTTGGCACACCACAAGGAGTGAGTAATCATCTTGTTCACATCTTGGAGAGGATTTCCTAGTGAGTATTTAATCATCTCTCAGACTCAAAAAGGGTAGGACATATAAGATCTTTTCATGGAGCAACTATGAAATCAAGATCTTCATTATTTTTTTATAACAGAGGCTTGCACGTGTAAAATTACCCAAGAAATACTATCAAAACATATTTCATAGAGGGGAGGGAATTTTCACACCTTCCCAATTCATTTTTTTTGTCTAAGACATTTCCAATATGATCAAAATAATTTGATCTTCTCAGAGTGTGCATAGTGAGGGTTTCTATTTTCAAACCCTCATTCATAGTTAGATGCCTCATAACACTTTATTATTTAGGTTTATGCCAATATACCTAGATGTTTACTTCAAAAAGTGAAGCCACCACATCTTCATGCCTTACATTTCCTTTGATATTGATTGAGTTTCAAGGTTTAGACAAGAAAATAATTCCAATATGACTATTATAAAGAGACAACTACAGTCTTCAAAGAATGAATAAGATAACTTGTGAGAGCCTTTGTTCCAAGATCTATTCCATTGTTTTGATAATATATATTCTTCCATCATCTCATCATGTTGAATTTAACCACTCAACCGAAGATGCACAAACCTAAGAAAACAGATATTCCTAGGATAGAGTATGCTGACCTTTAGGACATGATAGGGCAGTCTTGCTTTGAATGACATCTAAAAATATACCTTTAGTCAAATGACTTACATTGTCACCATTACTTAAAATGAGGTTTCAACATCCTTTCCAACTTCTTGATATTATGAGAAGTAATCTAAACTCTATAGATATAGACCACTTTCAATCTATCTAGAGAAGGCCTTCAAAAGATCACTCCAAGAGTTTAGAGGTAAAGAGCACTAAGATTGTGTATCATTTTAACAAGACACATGTTATCTCCCACTTGCTCAAGTATCTTTGTGAAGTCTAAGAGCACCTCTTGCACCACCTTCCATAGTAGAAGGTTCAACTTGTCACCATCAAACTAGCATTGTACGCCTAAAAACATGTAAGACAGGGTTAAACAGTACGAACTGATTATACTTGAAGGGAAAGAATACCACCATATTGACCTTTAAAGATTCCTTAATTATCCTAAGATGTTGAACTATATTACAAATTTTATTTTGATTCAAAACATCTCATATTATTCCTATCACTTCAGGAGAAAGATCTGGAGAGAGAAAAACCTTGTCATTAAAATAGATAGAATTTTTTAAATACTTGACCAATTTATCTCAAACATTTTGTATTTTATTTTTATCAAAATTTCTTATAAAAAATTCTTCTATTCTTTATCTAAATGAGGCTTGTCAAGTTTTATTGATAGCTAAGAAGTTAGGGTGCCTAGTTCTCATTTTCCAAAAACTTGGTTTTGGTAAAACATGCATAGCTTTTTCAAAAAACCTCCTTAGGTCCTGAAATTGCGATCAAACATTCTCAACTCAGCCATACATATATTAAAATGACCAATTTTTCATAACTTTCTTTGTAAATCTCTGCCATGTCTCATTTGTGCAGCTTTTGTTCTCTAGTCCTCAAGGATGTATTATGCCAACCTGGATAATTTATTAATTTATCTCCTTAGACCTTTATAAATCCCTAGACACCTCATATACTATCATATTATGCTCCTTAAATGTTGGGTTTGCATCATCATGTCACTTGCCTACTGGCTTTATCTTCACTAAAATGCCTCAAAATGGCTACCTTCATGCCCTATAAGCCTAAGTATTGACCGAATACTCCTTCCACACATGTTATTCTATCTCATACTAATCTAACCTTGCTCTTCCTAATTTTTCTTGATCCATTTCTCATGTTTTCATGCTTTCTTGCTTGATCTGGGAGTAGGATTAGGCCTAGAGCTACCTAAAAATTAATAAGTTGACCATGGAGACTTATTACGGACATGTTGACACCTCACACACACATACGCACACACACCTAATTTACCATGTTTTAGCTTGTTAATTATTACACACAATGTTTAGAGGACTCACCACACAACTCCCCAACTTGACCATGCACCTGGATCTTGCTTCCATACCATGACATCATGAGTTGACACGTCATGGAACCACTTGGACACCTTGGGGATACTTTGACATCATTGTACAAATTGAAATTAATGAAAACCTTATAACACATTTCCCAACACAATATCCTCCAAAAATTAAAAACACAGGTATAAAAATGGAAGAAACTAATACAATCAAATCCACAAATACCAAGGTTTAGTTGAATTCACTTTGTGGGAGCATAAAAGTAGAAAAAATAAATTGTACAAAAGTCATAACAACTTTTTGTATAATATATCTTTCTGAGTATGATTTGAAGAAACTCCATGATGAAGAAAGAGAATAGCAATAGCTTCCAAAGGTACTTGCATGAGTTTGGGTATGGGGGAGATTATGAGTCCACAAAATAGCCTATTTTGTTCTTTGTTTTACCTAAATTATGTTCCCAATAATTTGTATAAAAGTTAACATTATATAAAGCATGCATAAATACTAGTTCAATCTTGAAGTTTAGTTTCACCAGCCTTGAATGGGATTTAATCGTTTATGGAGTCTATCAACTAAGCACCAGAGGTCATATAAGGAGTGATAAATTCGATCATTTGAGTGCTAGAGTTCATTTGAGGAGTATTGGAGTCTATCAACCAAGCTCCCAATTTCATCTGAGGAGCATTAAAGTCTATCAGCTGACCATTAGAGTTCATCTAAGGAGTTACAAAGGCTATATGTTGAGCTCCGTAGTTCATCTAAGGAACACCAAATTCTATCATCTGAGCTTCAAAGTTCATCTAAGGAGCGTTAGAGTCTATAACATAAGTGTCATAGTCAATCATAACAAAATAATAAGGCATAAATATTGGGAGGAATGATCAAAACATAATTAAAGGAAGAGTGGAAAAGAATACATATTTGTCCCCATTATCACCTTTTAACAAATATTTTCTTTCCAATAGATTCTTCAACTCTTTTCTAGATGTACTTAAATCTTCACCTCCCTCTCCATTACCTCCATATCTATCTTTCAATATCCAAATATAATATCACTACTCAATCATAAAATCAATACACTAATCAATGTCATTTCATTTATAAATTGGTAAGAAAAAAATAGTCTGAAACAAAAGCCAATAAATATTTCAATAGCATGTAGGTTTTTAGGACTAAATCTTATTATTTCTAGTATGTGTCATAATGAATTCACTAAAATAAAACTAAACCTATAGAATGAGAAAATTATTGTTGTCCTAGTATACTCCTTTCGTTCTCAATTTCCTTGTAACTTTTATAAAATTTCTCACCCAGTTGTTGATGTAGTATTTAGATGAATTATCACGAAATGTAACTCAGGTGACTACATAATCACTTCATTTAACCAAATCATACAAAAAAGTAAAATTGGTAAGAAACAAAATAGGTCTTAAACAAATTTCAATAGATATTTCTATATTATGCATTTTTTTAGGAATAAATTGCCATCTTCTTGGACTGTGTCACTGTTTCACCAATAAGTTTTACACTTTCTAGGATGAAAAAAATAGAAGTTAAATGGTTAAGGAGAAATACCTATGAGGTAAAGGTGGAAGGTACAATGCGTGCATTGTTAACGTTATCCAAGCTGATTGTAGAGAAATTATTTTTGTCTAGGAAGGACTACCTGTAGATGCAAAACAAGACCGCAAAAGAGTATGAAATAGCATATAATAGTGGACTACCTAGAGTATGCTAGATCCAAGAAGTGTGGTGCCTCCTAGAGAGGCTGTCAATCCACTATTTAATAACAATTCAATAGAATAAATAACTAAAATAAATAAGTCATATTACAATGTAATGATTTAGGTTCCTCATACACACAATACATTATATTTTATGCTAGATATCAAAATAACACTAAATCTAATTAGAACCAGGGTTTGTTTAGGTCAGACATGTTTGTCAAAGGTATGGTAAGGGTCTGGGGCTGATTAGTTGAGGTATGGGTTGGTTTTCAGTGAGTGGGAAGCTTTTTGGTATGAGAATATAAAATGACACAGAGACTGATATCGGTCTAGTGACTAATGCCAGTAGGGGGACTAAACTGATGGTGATCAAGGAACCAATGTCGGTAGGGGTAATAGGTAATGAACTATTAAAAATGGATTTTTAGGCTCTTTGTGATTGCACAGAGAGTGAGGGTAGTGTGGTTTGGGTCCTACTATGGCTGAGAGGACTCATGAATACTAAGAAGGAGGTTTAGAAGGGTGAAAAGGATTGGGGTGGTTGAATAGTGGGTTGGTGGGAAGAAGATGATGTATGGGTAATAGAAGAAATAAAATACTAAAAGAAGTAAGAGATCTACAATGGGATAAGAAAAATGATTAAAATCGCAGTACTTACTTGGTATTTTGTAGATCCTGTTAGTTGAGATGGTTGATGGTTGATCAAAGAAGAGGTGCTTGAGTCCAGTGCTGTGGCAATACAACATGTGTGCTCCCGTGATTATTCCAACACTTTGTAAGGAGAACTGAGTGCTTGTCTTGCACTATGGTTGTGTGTGTTTTTCATCTGGATGAAGGAGGGCTTGAAGATTCATGCTTGAATGTAATAAGGCTCCAATAACTAAATGACCAATTTGGGTAAAGGGTTGTAAAATTCTATATAAAGGAATTGATGGCAGTGTAGGTGACTGACATCAGTCGAGGATCAACTGGCGTCAGTTAGGGTGAAATAGTCCAAGTTACCAAAAATAGCCCGATCTTTACTATTTTTGGCGTGATTTTGATTTTTGAGTCCACTTAGGGAAGTATAGTTTACGTGAGTGAAGACAGGAATATCTTAGAAGAAGTTCAGTTAGGTTTAGGAAGAATTCTTAGTTAGTTAGGTCAAGTAGTGACTCAGCACTGAGAGTGATGAGTCAGTGCTAAGAGTGATGACTTGGTCATTGTGAGTTAAATTCCCCTAGAATGGGTCCAGTGTGAGGTGTAATGATGAGGTGGAGGTGTGAGGATGAAATTAACTTAATTAAAATAATTAAATTAATTAATAATGTGAGGATGAATATTAATATGGGATGAAGGGGTCATGATTAGTCAAATGTGTTACGTTAATTAATTAAAGGGGACTGAGTGGAGTGTGACCCAAATTTGGTGTCTATATTTTCCCATTTTTGTTGTGTAGTTTGTATTGATAAGCGACACCGATAAAAATAGGAAGTCAGTGCTCTGGGTATGAGTGAAGGTTAGGTTGCCCCAAGTGTGGGTAGAGGTGATCCCCCTCAAACCAAGAACTGATGATGTGTTAAATGGAGTCTGTGAGTGGTTTGATAAATGGGTAAGTGATGAAAATGAGGGTAGGTTCATTGTATGGAAGGGTGGTTTTGGTCGGGTAATAGGTAGTGGCAGTCTAACACACACACATGTATAGAATGAGATAAGGTACCAAGTTGAAGAGATTTCAAAATCTATGTTCTCAAAGGTCGATAGGTTTATCCAAACAATGTTGAAGTGGTTTAGGTCTCCAAAGTATAGGATATGGTCCTAAAACACAACTAGGAAAGGTGTTGTAATGGGCAATAAGTATTTTCCAGGGCACCAAAGGTTAGGTCCGGATACAAAACATGACATTGGGCAAGGTAAGGTCAGTAGGCTGAAAAACATGAGTAACAACATTGCAAGGTATAAAAAGTAAATGAATTCAAGTGTCATAATGAGTGAGGTTGGGTTGGGTGATTTAGGTTAGGTTGTATGTAAGGCCACAGTAGGGGAAAAAACGTGCCCCAACTAATTATGAGGTTCGTTAATAGGTAATAAGGTCATGAGGGTGAGGTGTAAGGTCAAGGTCAACTTTGGGTTAGGCATAAAAAGGTTTCGGGCAGCCAGAGTTGGTGTTATATGGTGCAATGAGGTAGAAAAGGCTAACCGACTGCAGTCATGACCAACCAATTTCGATCAAGAGAAACTAAGTACGGTGTACTAGAGCACATAACCGATGTTGATTTAGGGAAACCAACGTCGGGCAAGTCAGATTTGGGATAAAAAGTTAAAATATGTGAATTACGAATTCATTTGTGCTTTGTCATTTATGAAAATGACAAGCAGAGAGGTGTTTTCGTACCATTGACAAGAGTGACCATGATTGGGCTAGATTATAGGCTGATTTGGAGAGAGGTGAGTGGCTGGAGAGGTGGGCCTCAAGTGGGGCTGAGATATTTATGAGATTGTATTATGATTTTGATTTTGATATATATATCGGTCTACATGCTGAAGATTTTGCGAGATTGTATATGAGAGTGTTTGAGACGCTTGTATTCCTATGTATATATGTATTGATACACAAACATTCCTCTTTGTATAGTTGATGATTATTATTGGATGGATGATGTAACCTCTTTAATTTCCATTATTATTGTGTACCATGGGAACTAGGTGAGTTAGGCATGATGGAGGCAGGTATAGGCATGGTTTGGTTAGGTATAAGCATGGTGGAGTCAAGTATAGGTATGTTTTGGTTAGGTATAGGCATGGTGGAGTTAGGTATACGTATGGTTTGGTCAGGTATAGGCATGGTGGAGTCTAGGTAATTTCCAAGTTATTGATCTTATGGGAATAATTTATTGTATGTATGTTGTGGTTAAATTTCCAAGTAATTAATACCATGGAAATATGAAATGATTTAAGTAGAATATGGTTGTGGTGATAAAATGGTAGGTATGTATGTTTTTATGATATATTAATTTCCATTTTTTTAGTAAATAGAAACTAATTAGGGTAGAATGTGAACGTAAAGGGGAAAAATTGGTTAGGGGTAAAAGTGTCTGAGCTAACCTCCAAGGGACCCATGCCCTTGGAGTGCTGCCTACATAGCCTTGGCCAAAAGGGGCCTCATGCCGATGTTGTTCTCCCATAAGCTAGGGAAGAGTATGATAAGGGAGATGAATGGGTCGGTAGGTTTTAGGCATGATTGAGTCTAGGTCATTTAGGCATGGTTAAGTATAGGTTAAATAGGCATGGTTGTCATCTAAGTTGAATATGTGTGGGTGATTTTAGTGGGAGATGAGTTCCCAAAATGTAGGTGTCGAAGGTCTGGTCCTATAAAGGATGATCAATAAGTAAGAAAAGAGGTGAACGGTAAGAGGAGACAAAAATCCACCTAATTGTTAAGAACCATTATGATTCTATATACCAAAGATTGACTTATGAATGTAAGACCCTAAAGGCATTACATGATTGACTGTTCTAAGGGTGAACAAAGTCACATGATAACAAAATTTCATATTTATAGCACATCCCTTGAGTAGGTAGAAGATAAGAAAGGAAATACGGTGAGGTGAAATGTGTTGTTTTAGTGTAACCTTGGTGTGAGACAACATGCCTCTTCTGCAAGATACCCAATACCAAAATAGGCAACTCCATGACGAAAAAGTTATCTTTTTATTTTTGCTTTTGTTTTATAAACTGATTGATGCAAGAAGTCTATATGAAATGAATAGAATATCTCCTTAAGGTATTCACGAAGCTGATCGATGCAGGAAGATTTAGAATATTTTAATTTTAATTTTTGTAGAAATAGTCTTCTTCTTTTTATAGACTATGTACAACAGGGCTAGCTTTTTATAGTTGTCCTTCAAGGGAGTAGTCTATTTATATCAGCAAGATGGAAAGATAGATGTCATTTTGGAGGGAGTCATCTATTTACAAGAATTTTGACTCAAGGAGTTTGATTTTGAAAATCCCGTATATTACTTTTGAATTTTTTATTTTTTTTGGACTTTTAGGTCATGGACAAGACTATAAAGGAGTATAGGCTTCTTTTATGAATACAAAACCATAGCACACATAGGTTAGCTATGAAAGAGAATTTTTATGTGATGAACAACCATGGGATTCCATCCTGAAAAGGAAAAAAATTATCCATGAGAATCATGCCATGAGTAGAGTCATGGTACTCATATTGAAGATAAGGCTGAAAGGTGATGGGTAATCACATGATTCTTGTATAGTCATTGATCCTTAAAATAGGTAAGTGGAAGGTGAATGTTTCTCAAGGGATGAGAGTTTAATAGACATAATGTGATATAGGACTTGATTCAACAATATAATCGTCGAAGATGTAATGCATTAAGGGGCTTAGGTTCAGGTTTATCTTTGAGTAAATATAAACAATAAGCACTCAATCCATAGGAATGAGTAACGATATAGGGTCCAAGTCAATTAGGAGAAAACTTGCCCCATTTACTTTTCTCCACTTTTGTTTCATGTTGATTTTCCTTCAAGACAAGGTCACTGATCTAGAATTTTTTGGTAGAAGGAAAGGTAGGATGTGAAAGGTATGGTTTTAGTGAAATATTCAATAAAATAAGGGGAAGTAACAAGTCCCCCATAGGTATAGGGAAGAGTGAGATAGTGATAGGTGAGGTTGGGTAAGATTGGGCAAGGGTGAGTAAAGTTGGGTAAGGTAGATGGGGCAAGATTGGGTCAAGTTAGGAAAGGTAGAATAAGGTAAATGAAGAAGGTCTGGTTTTGAAGGGATGTGTAATAGAATAAAAGGGAGTTTCAAGTCCCCCATAGGATAAGGAAGAATAAGGTGATGATAGATATCATTGTGCAATATTGGGCAAGGTTGAGTGTGATGAGGTAGGTGGTGGGTAGATTAGGTAAGGTAGATGACGAAGGTCTGGTTTGGACAAGAGGTGCAACTAGAAGAAGAGCGAATGTCGAGTCTCCCATAGGGTAAAGTAGAATAAGGTGATGATAGGTAATGTTGTGTTAGATTGGGAAAAGTTTAGGCAAGGTTTAGGCAGATGCAGAAGAATCCTTGGTTAGGAAAATGACATCATTGGGGAGATTGATGAAGTTGTTGAAACATGGAGCAGTGTGTGACTCCATTAGAAATGGGATAGACTGGCCCACGGAATGTTACCTTGGGGGAAGGTAGAGGTTAGATAGTGGGTAAAGGTGAACTAGATGGGATACTGATTTTCTCTTTTCCTTTGCCTTTCTAGGATCGAGTGGCAATTTGAACCATATTGATCTATGGTAAAAGAGAAAGTGAGTTGTGATAGGTGGAGTGACAGGATGAGTAAAAATGTGGTGAGGGCATATACTAGTTTTGTGAAAATAATGCAGCACATTTACATTTTGGTGGAGGTTTGGATAGCTCTCTTATGTGGACCATATTGATCTCAAATGTTGGAGGAGGATAAAAGGGTTGTGGAGAGGGAGATGAATGTCACTGAATAGGTATAGGAAAAGGATGTGTGGTGATAGGTGCAAATGGAATAGGGTCCTCATCTAAAATATCATCATCATCAAAGTTTTCTTCGAGAGAACATAGTTGGAGAAGAAGAGTCTTAAGAGTCTTAAATTTTTCCACATCATTCCCTGGCACACAATGGTAAGCGCAAATTTTGGTATCATCAAACCCTTCTAGTTTAGGTTTGAGTGGGTCATAAGGTCTAAGTGGTGGCAATGTGATGTCAGAGGTTTTCAAAAGGTTAGCTAAGATATTAGCGTAAGACCCTTCCAATTGATCACAATGTGAAGTGTGTGTCTTGATGGAACTATGGGTGAATTTAGTGGGAGAGGCATCACTAGAGGTGAAATCTGAGGTTGAGTAAGTTTGGCCACTTGTTTGGTAAATAGTACCTTCTTGGGTTGCACCTTCTTGGGTAAAAGTGTAGTAGGTGAACTAGTTGTTTAAGGTGGTATAGGTTTAACTACCCCTTTAGAAGGTAGAGGGTTTTGGTTGTGTATTCATGTCTATGACCGGAAGGCTAAACATACTAATTTGTAAATACATACACGGCATCATTGTGGCACTTGTCGTCGTGCTTCCGTAAGTGTCTTAGTGTTACAATTCATTTTACATACATTGTAATGTTAATGTTCATTACAATCTTGTTGTAGATAATGGTTTTGTTTTAATTGTCATTTGTTACATGACTCTGTTGTTATGTTGTCTGGAATGATCATGTTGACGGTTGATCATTTTGGCTATGTATATTTGTATGCATTTTAATAACTCGTAGTATCTCTATTAACTCCCTATGTTGAAGTGATCATTGACCTTGATTCGATAAAATATTATATATAAAAGTTAAGTTGATTTCTGTTTAAGCTCCTAACATGAATTACTATTGTTATTTACATACTGATTGAATGGTCACATACCATAAGAACACCAAAAATTATTGCGGGAAGTTAATAATGCCAATGTTGATACTAATATTAGTGGGATAGGTAATGTTTTCTAAATGATTAAATCACTCGTAGCTTGGGTGAGAATATCTAATGGAAATGCTAACCTTATTAAATATTAATACTAATAAGAATGAATTTTTTATTTATAAACTTTTTGGCCTAAGACCATGTTAAAGGGCCTAATATAGACCATCATGGTATTTGACCATATAGTTAGGAAAATAATTAGAAGATTTGAAAATGTTTAACAGTTGGTCGATGGTCAACCCATGTAAATGATTAAGTGGTTATCTCTATAGTCTGCGACCATTCAAATTTTGATCAATATGTAAGAAAATCTAAGTTAAGTTAATGGGATATTTTAGAGGTAAATAGTGGCAGTGGTGAAAATACGAGCCACTACACGGCATCTCAGGAATTGAATGACATTAAATGTTTATGAGGAATTCTGAAGCTTCCTCTAGAAGTTATTCATATGCATGAAGGGTTATCTTATTTTATTGTTGAAAACTTTGAGTTTTCTTTCCCTTCGCGGGTTTCATTCTTGTCATTTGCTATGCATGTAAGTTTACAAATGGTTTGTTTAGATTTTTGAGGGATACTTCGTTTTTATATTAAAGAAGCAAAGTCAGTTTAGCCTGTTATAATTAAAGGATTGCCTTAGATAATTCTTATTGTACTTGTATTCATTAGTAATTTATTAATGATAATGTGGATGTTTCTTGTACTTTCTGTATGGAAATTTGTATTGTTGAATAACAGAAGAATATTATATTACAAAAGGAATGACAAATGTTATTATCATTATATGATGTATTTGAATAAGATGTTAATCATGTTCAATATTGAAAAGATAAATGAAGTGAATGTATCTATGACACAACTAATAATGTGAAAGCAATTAATTGAGTATGATGCAATGTAACTTCGTAGAAAACAATTATATGATTAAACATTAATTATTAACTTGCCACATTTTTGTGACATACATATTCATGTTGTTGTGATAATGTGGTAAGTTATCTTAAATCATAATAAAGATAACAATAAGTTTAAAATCTAATTACTCAGTTAATTTTATCGTAAACTATTATGATACTATAACCTAAGTATTAATTAAAATACTTGAGTAGACGAAATAAACATATCACTACGACTAAAAGAGGATTATTGTTCCATAAAACCAATCAACTTGTAATTGAACCAACATTATTTGGTTACAATGTTCATAATGAACGTGTGAATTATTCGACGCTAACCTTAGATGGCTACGATAATTCAATGATCACTTAATGACACAAGTCATTAAGTGAACATTGTCATTTTCATAGGGATCTAGAGTTAGTCCTACTAAGATCCGATCCTTACAATTATCGCAATTGGATCTAAATCTGAGTCTCTCTAAGGAACAAGAGTTCTCTAATCTTGAATGTTAAGTACACCTTGGTACCAACTTAAGTTGGCTAAGGGGAAGGAAATGATTACATAATGACATAATTCATTATGTAAACATTATTATTTCCCATAGGTAACCTAAGTTGGCATCAGATGTGTCCTTCCAGTGCACGTTGGAAAAGGTCTTAGCACCTTGTGCATGATATTGTAATATAAATGTCTTGTTTAACGGATTCAAATCTAGATAACTAAACAAACTGATAATGGTACAGAGGAAAGGATGATTTTTTTTTACAATTGTGTCGTCACAAAACTAAGCATGCTAAGTCATGTCTCCTAAACTTTGGCCAAAGTAGTGTAAGTTACTGATTACACTGTCACATTCACCAAGTTCCTAAAATAAGGTATGTAAGATGTTGGATGAGAATTTGATTGAATGAATCTCGGGTAGAAACTTAGGAAAAATAACACTTGATTATCAATACATGTTAAAGGTTAACCAACAATATCACTTGTATACACACTCATGTGAGAGTGAACTATGGGGGATCGGGTAGATCTAATTAAACACATATAGTGTGCACATGGTTTTTGATGTTATTAGATGAATTGAATTTTAAATTAATGCTGGATTTAAATGTTGTGTATTTAAATCAGTGAAGGCATAAAGTTAGTATGGGAAATAATAAAAATCCCTTAATTTGGAGCATTGATAAAGTAGGTGTTACATTTTGGTATCAAAGTTGAAGATTACAACTCTTGGAATTATTGAGTCCCTACACTAACTTTAACTTAATTCTTGTCTAACATAACAAAATGGTTAGGAAAAGAGGGAAACATTGTTAATCACCAACCTACTGATGGAGAAGCAGACATAACAACAAAAATTAGATGAAATACTAGTTGTCCTTAAGGACACATGCAATCAAATGACTTGTTTCTTGAACACCATGTGATGAGTAATGATAATTGGTAGTGACAGTGATAATAATGAGAAACCTCAGGGGCTAGCCTAATGTTGAAAAAATAATAACAATGTTGTAGATCCCAATGCAGGAAATAATAACAGTAGTGGATCCTAATGCTACGAATGTGAATACTACAAATCAACCTCAAAAACAAGAGGGCACATTTGGACAGTAGAGTTGTCAAATGATATTAAAGGATCATCCCACCTAAATTTGATGGAATGACCTTAGGTAGATGGAGCCAAGAACTGGCTTAGTGAGATGGAGAAGTATTTTCCATCAAGAACTTTTCTGAAGAGGACTAAGGAGTTGTTTGGGGAGCTTATCAACTCTCTAACGAGGCTTCCTCATGGTGGGATAACCAGTAAGGTAGAACTGGGGGTTGATGAAGCCAGTATAACCTGGGAATAGTTCAAAACCTATTTTAGACAACGTTGGTTACCGCAGCACTTTTACTATGACCAAAAGATGTCAGAATTTCATACCTTAGCTCAGGGTAAGATGACTATAACTAAGTATTGGAAAATTTTACGAAATTACTTGAAATATGTCCCTCAGTATAAAACTGATGAGAATTTTTGCATAAGGAAATTTTTTCATTGGTTTGAACCATGTCATAGGTGGAGAAGTTGATGTTCATGGACCATCAACCATGGAGGTTGTGTTTGAAAAATATATCAAACAAGAGTAGAAGCTACAGTTTATATCTTCTCACAGGGAAGAAAAGAAAAAGAAAACTTTTAATTCACCTTCACTGTTAGTACCTAGGAAATTAGGGTGGAAAAATTTTGGCAATAAAACCATAAATGGAAAGAAAACTAAAGTAACAAAGTCCTACTATAAATTTTAAAAAGAATGGATAGAACAATGCAACAAACTTCTGAAAACAAGTCTGAAAGAAAGGGACCTTTGGTAGGTATGTTTTATATGTGGCTTAGATCATTATGTAAATAATTTTCCACAAAGGAAAAAGGACAATAATTAGCAACATAAAATACATGTTGCAGTGGTCTAACAAGAAACATGAGAAACAAGTTACACCCATTGAGGTAGCAGGTAAGTTGTTTGGACTACATGTAACTGTTTTATTTAATACTGGTGCAACAGAATGTTTTATTTCAAATAAATTAGCATCTAAACTAAAAAATGAAATCTGGTCATATGGAAAACTCATGGACTGTACATTACATGGGAACAATGTTGTTCATATGGTGAAACAATGTCTATTTGACACAAGCATTGGAACTGCCAAGTTTCACCACTAAACTAGATCTTTATGTAGTTCCCTTAGGTTCATATGACATAGTTATAGGAGTAAATTGGTTTTCAAAACAAGCCAATTATAATGCTTTGGAAAAAAATTAAATGCAGTAGACAATCTGTAGAAAACAACATTAATTCATAGGGAATAAAAAGAGGCTTTAAAGTAAGAAAAAATTCAACCATGCAGCTCAAAAAGGCTAAGAACAAAGGTTGTGTACTTTATGTTGTAAAAATTTCAGATTTTAGGGAAAAAGGTAAGACTTCCATGGAAGATACATCCACTGTTATGAGAGTACAAGTGATGTCTTTCCAGAAGAACTACCTGGGCTTCCACCAAAACACAGAGTTTGATTTCAAAATTGACATCAAACTAGGAATCAAACCAATTTCTAAGGCTCCCTATAGAATGACCACAATTGAACTTGTTGAGCTTAAATCACAACTTCATGAATTATTATCCAAAGGATTGATCAGACCAAGTGTCTCTCCTTGGGGAGTGTCGATCATATTTGTCAAGAAAAAGGATGGAACATTGAGGTTATGCATCGATTATCAAATGCTTAACAAAGCCATGATAAAAAATAGATACCCCCTACCAAGAATTGATGACCTCTTTGACCATATGCATGGTGCATTGGTCTATTCTAAGATCGATCTATAATCAAGTTATCATCAGCTAAGAATAAAAGAAGAATACATTCATAAAACTGCCTTTAGGATAAGGTATGAAATTACGAGTTCATTGTGTTACCATTTGGACTTACTAATGCTCTAGAAACATTTATGAACTTAATGAATAATATCTTTTAGGATTACTTGGACAATTTTGTGTTGGTTTTCTTGGACGATATTCTGATTTACTCCAAAAGTGTTGAGGAACATAATGAACATCTTAGAATTGTTTTAGATGTGCTAAGAAAGAGAAAGTTGTATGTAAGCTTTCAAAGTACTCATTCTATCAAAAATGAGGTACAATACCTTGGGTACATAATAAATAAAGATGGAATTTCTGTGGATCCATCAAAAATTACTGCAATAACTGACTGTGCTCACTCCTAAAAATGTGCATGAAGTTAGAAGCTTCATGGGATTGGCTGGATATTACCAGGAAATTTGTAAAAGACTTTTCTAAAGTCATTACTCCAATAACCTTACTGCTAAAAAAGGATAAGAAATTTATCTGGTCTGAAAAAATGTAAAAATGCCTTTAATTTGCTGAAGAAAAAATTGACTACAGCACCTGTTTTAAGGGTTCTTGATCCCAACAAGAAGCTTCACCATGGTAAAAATGCCTCCGGTGAAGGATTGGGAGGTATAATTTTGTAAAATGACCACGTAATTGCATATGAGAGAATAAAATTAAAAGTACATGAGTTGAATTATGTCTCCCCATGACTTGGAGCTTGCTTCCATTGTACACACCTTGCAAGTTTGGAGGCACTATCTATTGGGAAATCCCTTTGAACTGAAAATAGATCATCTAGGGCTAAAATACATCTTCACACAACCTAACTTAAATGCAACATAGTGAAGATGGTTAGATTTTTTATCGTAGTATGACTTCGATATAAACTATATAAAGGGTAAAGAAAATAGAGTGGCAGATGCACTAAGTCGTAGGAAGCACATTTCCACTCTTGTGACTCTTAAGAACTCAATTCAAAGATGAAGTTAAGAAGAATCCTAGTTGATTCTTATTATTAGCATGTTAAAACTATGCTAACCGCATATCCAAATGATAAAAGGTACAAGGGATTCAGATTTGATAATGAAGGAGTCCTAAGGTATGAAAACTAGGTTTATGTACCAATGGGAAATGATTTAAGGAAAAAAGTTATTAAATAATTTCATGACGCTCCCTATTTCAGACATCCCAGAGTGACTAAAATGTTTGCTGATGTAAAACAACAATATTTCTAGAAAGGGATGAAAAAGGACATAGTAAACTATGTTTCACATTACCTAGAATGTCCAATGTGTCAAAGTAGAACATATGCATCTAGTAGATTGTTGTACCCTCACAACATTCCACAATTCAAATGGCAAGTTATAAGTATGGAATTTGTGCAAGGACTGCCAATGTCAAAAAATAAGCATGATGTGATCTTAGTTGTAGTTGATAAACTAACTAAAGAAACTCACTATCTCACTTTATACCAAGAAATCTGAAAGATGATTCTCCTGTACTTGCAAAAAGGTTTGTGCACAAAATTTTTCAGATTGCACGGAGTACCTGAACTAATAATTTCTGACAGGGATCCTAGGATGACTTCTCATTTTTGGAAAACCTTAAATTCAACCTTGGGAAAAACTAAATTTCAATTCTACATACCATCCAGAAATAGATGGGAAAATTGAAAGGGTCAATCAGGTAATGGAGGATATGCTCAGGATGTACTGCATGGATCAGTATTACAAGTGGGAATAATACCTTCTGCTGGTTGAGTTTTCTTATAACAACAGTTACCATTCATCACTGAAAATGGATCCATTTGAAGTGTTGTATGGGAGAAAGTGTAGAACTCCTATCAGCTAGGATAACATGGAGGACAGTAAGGTAGTAGGTCCTGAGATGTTGAAAGAAAATAGAACAAGTCAATCTCATTTGTGAGCGGTTAAAGGAAGATGCTGATAGGAAAAAGAGTTATGCAGATCTAAAGAGAGTTGACAAAAAAATTAAACAAGGGGACAAAGTCTTCTTAAGGGTTGAGCCCAAGAAAAGTTCAATTTTGTTTAGAAAGTCATCCAAACTCTCACCTCGCTATGTTGGACCTTTTAAGGTGATGGAAGTAATCAGTCATGTGGCATACCATTTAGCGCATTACCTCCCGCATTGTCTAAGATGCATGATTTTTTTCATATTTCCTTGCTTAAAAAGTATGTATCTAATATAATCACATGTTCTGAACTGGAACTCCTTACTAGGTTCTGGATTTGAGAATCATCGTGGTTGAACCAATAAAAGTATTTGAAAACACACAGGTTGCACTTAAGTAAATCAAGATATTGTTTAGTGCAAGGTCCAATGGGACCAATTTTCTGAAGAAAGTGCAACCTGGGAAAATCTTGATGAAATAAAAATTGTTTTTCCACACTTATTTCAGTGATAAAAACTTATATTTTGATATCTGATAAGATATACTTGATGTATTTTTATTGTTTTAATTGACTGAAAAACATCATAAATTTAGTTGTTTGGAAAAACTTGTTGAATAATGGGTTGTTACAGCCAATAATTCTATGGTGATAAGCTTCTAAAAACTGAAAGGTTTTTCAAGTTTTATATAATCTGGTGATTATTTTGATACATAAATGAGTATATGTATCTTGTTTTTGTTTAATCTATTAATGGTTTTAGATTTTAATCATCAGGACGATGATTTTTAAAGGGGGGAAGTATGTCACACCCCACCTTTTTCATTTTTTTTAGTCGCAAAATGAGTTTCGATATTAGGAAATTTGGGAATACGGGACTAGTTCTGGTACACTGCCCTGTATGTGGCTTGTGTATTCATGTGTGTAACTAGAAGGCTATGCATATTAATGTCCAACATACATACACGACATCATATCGGCACTTGTCTTTGTGCTTACGCAAGTGGCTTAGTGTTATAATTCATTTTACGATACCTTGGATGTTATGATTATTTCACGTTTGCTGTAGATGATGATTTCATTTTTTTCGTCATTATGTCATGATTATGTTGTTATGATGTTGGAATATTCATGTTGTCAGTTGAGACATTTGGCATTGATATATTTATAACATGATAATAACTCGTAGTATCTTAAATAACCTTCCCTATATTGGTCATTAATCGGTATTGCTTAAAAGATTTATATAAAATAATAATATGAAGGTTAAGATGATTTTTGTTTACACTGCTAACTTGAATTCCTATTATTATCTACATTTCTGGTTGAATGGTCACATAGACCATAAGAATACCAAAAAATGATTGTTGGGAAGTTAATAATGTCAATGTTGATATTAATATTAGCGGGAAGGTAATGTTTCTGAATGATTCAAAATCCCCCATAGCTTAGGGAAAGAATATCTAATAGAAATGGTAACCTAGTTGGATTACTATATAAAAGTAATTTATTTGATTAAATCCATGGTCTATAACCATATGTTGGCATAGCTACCATGTTAAAGGAATCATAATAATGTTTAACCAACATGGTCGATGACCAACCCATAGTTTGGAAAATAATTATCAAGATTTGAAATATTTTGAATTTGGGTTGGTCGACCCATGAAAATGATTAAGGTGGTTAATCTCCAAATTCTTCGACCTCTCGAATGGTGATCACTATGAAATTTTAGAAAGGTAGTGATAATTGTTAACTTTCATGCAATTTTGAATGGGTAGTTTCTAAATTAGTTGGTGGTTAGTAAGCCACTTACAGTGGAGGGAAAATGGTGATTTAGAATCCTCATGCCACTATGTGGCACCTGCATCCATTAAATGGACATTAACTCCTTGTACTACAGAATCCTGAAGAAGCTGTGAAGATTCTCGAGGAATCTATCATGAGTGGGTCTTGTGTTTATCCCTAGTTCATTTTTTTTTGCAAATTTTTTGACTCTTTTGAGCTCTATATGAGGAAAATGGTTACAGTCCATCTTGAGTTGAATCTGGTTATTTTTGGAATTGTAATTGTTGCAATTTTTTTAACATGTTTTATCTTGATATTTTTTAGGGGTTTATTAATGGACAATAAGGAAGGTTAATAATTTTTGTTCCACCATTGTAAATCATGGCACCATTATTCCTAGGTTTTGGAATATCTATTAAGGGGTTTTTTTTTGCAAAAACATGGAGGAAGGAATTTCACTTTGGCTCAACCCGCTGAGGAAAAACAAGAAAGTTTTAGGATCCTTTTTCTTTCTCAGGCATGTATTTTTAACTTCTCTCCCCCATTGCTTATTTTACTTTATAATGCGTATATTAAATATTCTTTATGATTTTGTCAAATATTGTGTAATGGCATGATAAGGTTGGAAGTCTTTGACTGTACATTGTTTAGTCTTAAGAAATTTGTCTTTTCTCTCCTTCTTGGTCTTCGCCATGTCAACATTTCAGGTAATAAATATAGGTCTCCATTTATATTGTGTGTTAGTTTTGAGAAAGAAATAATGAACTTTGTTTCTCTTCTAATGGTCAACTTTTTGTATGTTTTAATTATACCCATTTCTGGGTGTCGTTGTTGCAGTCTTTACATAGAAATAAAAAGACCTGTCTTGGCTTGCATAGAGATATTAGTATTATTAATTGCTTGATCTAGTCTCATTCTTACTTCTGGGGTTTATGGAATGATAATATTAATGTGGGTATTCTGCAGTTGTAGGACAACCCTTCTGTTGGCATTATTAATAGACTTTGGACTCTTTTATTGTTGATGGCTCCAATCCTTTTGTAAGATATATTCATCCTCATTTTCTTGGTAGTACCCTTGTTTTCGATTTATTATGTGAAGATGTTGTATCAGTATGTTGTTTGTAAATTTGTGGTAAATGGTAAAGGGGGAATTAATTTCTTAAACGAGTATGAATTATTTGTATATCCTTGTAATGATTTGTCTTCTGTAGAAATTTCTTACCTATTTGGAGGTTGGGGAAAATATCATTTACCAGGGTTAAAATTAAACTTGTACTTAGTGTGTAAATTGGTTAAATATGGACTTTATAAGATAACTCTATAACCATTTAATTTGATGATTGTGCAATTGAAATATGTTTGTATATGTCAAAAAGTTATAGTTGTTTGATTTCAATAAGATAATGACTTTACTAGTCTTGTAAATCAGGAAAATCAGTTTAAAATGGTATTGTACTTGATAATAGGAAGGTACAAATATTGTTTGATAAAGTTAAGGTTTTATTGATCACTTTTTTGATAAGATTTGAGGTATTATTTAATATTTTCTGAAATATTAAGGTAATATCATTATTACTTTTGACAATATTAAGGTAATGATCATTTCACAGTTTGATAAGATTAAGGTAATATTTACATCACCTTTTTTTAAGAAAACTTAAGGGTAAGTATATTAATTTATATCATTGTTGATGTGTTAATGAATTAATTCAAATCCTTGTTGACATAAATATGATGGTAACCGTTATCAATATTTATATTAGAGGATAATATGAGTAAGTGAGTAATTGAGGGAATCCTTAGTTATTGAAATTGAATGATGTTATGTGACCTTGTTCTATTAATAAGGATACTTACCTTCCCAACAATTTTGAGTTGATCTTATGAAATATGTTGTAATAGCTTTACTAAGTTTTGGATAACCTTGATTTCTATTGGAAATAATTAGTAACCATTTCATAATATAACTATAATGCATACTTACTGATTGTTATTAAAGTACAAGTTATTCCCTTATGTGATGTATGGTAATGTAAGTAATAGGGATTACTACATTAGCCATAATTCATTTTGTAAATTTGATGAATTTGGAAAATGAATATCTTGGGATTGTTGTGATGATTTAATATATACATTATAACACAATAAAACAACAAAGGTGATGAGAATGAAATTTCATGCCAGTTCATTTTGAACTGACCATTTTTACCATCTTCTCTCTCTTAAAGATGGCAGAATTAAACTATCTTTTATGGAAGTTGACTAAAGAAATATTATGGCATGTTTAACATGCATAATTGCATTGATTAAGTTGATTTGGATGGTATTATTATGTGGACATCTTGTAAAGTGAAAGTTATACTTCGTTGTTATATTAAAGAAGGAAAGGTAAAATTAGCCTGTTATAATTAAAGGATTATCTTGGATAATTCTTATTGTACTTGTAAACATTATTATTTTATTAATTACATGTTGATGTTTACTTGTACTTTTTGTATGGACGATTTGATATTGATGATTTACAACATAATATTATTATTAAAAGGGAATGCACAAAGGTTATTATCATTGATGATCTAGCAATAAGATGTTAAGTTGTTCAATATTGAAAAGAAAATGAAGTGAATATGTATGTATTTACAACTAACAATATGTGAAAGTAATTAATTTAGTATGATGCAATGAACCTTCGTAGAAAAAATTATACGATTAAGTGATATATGCAACATTTTCATAATGTACATATACATGACTCTTGCGATAATGCAGTAAGTTATCTTAAATCATAATAAAGATAAAAATGAGTTTACATTCTAATTACTCGATAACATTATCATAAACTATTAAGATACTATAACCTAAGTTCAAATAAAATACATGAGTTGATGCGATAAACTTATTGTTGCGAATGTGGCACGGTACTGAGGAAAGATTCAGATATCATCTTGTGGCTTGGGAACAAGTTTGTAAACATAATAGACTGGGGGGGTTAGACATCAAAGATATCAAGCATATGAGCACTGCCCTTACTACTAAATTAGGATAGAGATTGATAAAAGAGAACAGACCTTGGACAGAGCTGATTAAGATCAAATATCTTTCAAATCAGAACAAAATTTCCTTCATTTATGATCAGTCCCTTCTGAATGGTTCCATTTTCTGGAACAACCTTCTTCGCAGCAGGCACATTCTCTTTCAGGGATGCCGCTGGAAGCTTGGAGATGGGCAAAGCATAAAATTCTAGACCGATAAATGGACCGATTCTAACTGGATTTCTGCTTATGATCATATGAAGGACAACTTAATTGCAAAATATGGTCACAAAATCTAGGGATACATTGAGAGGGATGGAAACAAAAGAAAATGGAAGCAGCTAAAAGTGGAGAATGATAGTATCCAGGCTGATATTATATCTCCATAATCAACTTGCCCTAATCCATCTAAGTAATCAAAATCTTAAAGATGAGCTCATCTGGAAGGATTCTTTTGATGGGGATTACACTGTTAAATCAAGATATAATTCTATCTTTGCATCCATGGAAAGTGAAATCAAGTGGCACAAGTTATGGATGCCAGAGCTAACCCCTAGAGTGAACTTCTTTTGGTGGCTAGTTATTAATGGCAAGATCCTAACTAATGATAACCTCATCAAGAAGGGATTCATCATGCCAAATAGATGTTGCATGTGTCAGCAAGAGGCTGAAGATATAAAACATTTATTCCTCCATTGTGAGATTGCTTCCAAAATTTGGCAGCTTGTTTTTGCAAAATTCAATCTGAAATGGATTTTTCCCCGTACCTGCCTTCAGACTTGGGAGCAATGGAGCTCTCCATTTAAACATTGCATGGTGAAAAAACTATGGCAACTTGTTTTGCCACACACTATGTGGAGAATTTGGAAGGCTCGTAATGATCATATTTTCAGAAGTAATAGACAAGCTTGTAACAAAGTATATCAGGAAATAATCATTGTTGTGCAAGATAATATTGCTAGATTTAATCCCCCTAAAAATAGACTCTACTCGGAGAATGAAGAATGCATCCTAACTGATTGGAATATAGCCACTATCAGTAGAAATAAAAATGGTACTGACAGAAACAAAGTCCGATGGATTAAACCCCCCAATGATTGGCACAAATTAAATTTTGATGGGGCCTCAAAAGGTAATCCGGGTGATTCTGGTGGTGGGGGCATCATCAGGGATCAAAGAGGCTGCTATGTTGCTACTTTTTCTGGGAGAATGGGAAGACAGAATAACCATTATTCTGAAGCCATGGTGGCTCTTTGGGGTATTAGACTTGCCAGAGATTGCAATATTCAAAATATCATAATTGAAGGTGATTCTCTAAATATTATAAATCTTCTAATAGTCTATCAGGGATTATATTGAAGAAGCTATAGAAATATGCAAAAGCTTTGTTAATGTCCACATCACCCATACTTATCAGGAAGGAAACAGGGTTGCTGACAGCTTGGCTAACTTAGGAGTGAATAATTCATTTCAAACTTGGATTGGCAGGGACGTTCTGCCCACACATGTCAATAAAGCCATCATCATTGATCTTCATGGCTGTGAAAATTATGAATAACGGTTGTTTTATGGATGCTAATGAGAAGATCCCCAAGTACATGATGATGATATCACAAAAGATTTGGATTATTGTTGCGATGTGTGCGGACTGGATTGCCATCATTTCTTGGCATGGGAGGAAATCGGGGGAGAAGGGTAATAATAACAAATGCTACATTATTATTAAGCCAGCTTTCACGAGAGGAACAGATTCAAAAACCAAAAGCACTACTTGGCATGTCCCGCACATTGCAAGTTTTTTTTACCGTTAAAAACAGGAATAGTAACAGAGTAAACATGGGGGGTCTGCCATACAAGACCGAGCCAACCCACAACCCTGAGTGGAAAGAGAACACGGATCTTTGGGAGTACCTGCAAATTGGGGGCCTGGCGAATTTCATTGAGAGGATCCAAGGCTTTGATCAAGACGTCTCCATCAAATTCACCAAGGGTTGGAAGAACAGAATTGTCAAGTACAGTAACATGAAAATGGAAATTACAGAAGAGCTCATAGCTCAGGTCACTGGTCTCAGCTTGGAAGGTGCAAAAATTTTCAACATGAAAGTCGACAGGGAGGTTGAAACCAAGAAATTTCTGGAAGAGGGAGAGAACCTTGAGTTTGTAACTATTGGCCTCAAGGTGGAGTCGATCCCTGCACCTTTTGATGAACTTGCCAAAATGGTGGTAAGGTATGTTACCTTAAGAGGAAGATATGTGACTATCCCACACAAACATATGATTTTTCTGAATTATTTTCGTAGAAATAACATTATTAGTTTTCCTCATTATCTGATCAACTCCCTGGAGAAGTCTATAAGGGAGGTGCAAAATCACTCTAGGGCTGTCCCCCTGCACCAGGGCCTTATACTCCTCATTCACCGCCACTTTTCCAGTTGCCCTCCCATGAACCCCATCCCACCTCCCTCCTCCACACCCCCACCTCCCCATACTACTCCCACTCCACCCCTGCCAAAAAGAAAGCATGATGATGTGGGCTCCAACAAGAAAAGCAAGAGCCTAAAAACTAGAATCCCTGCCTCCCAGTGTGTCCTTAGGAGCCACAAGGACTTAGAAATTGCTGAAAGCCTCCTACATATCAGCATGCCTATGGAGAAGCCCAAGGAGGAGGATTTGCTAGAGAAGGTTGACTGGAGAAGGAGATTCAAGAGCTCAAAGGGGCTCTTAAGAACATGGAGAAAGCCAAAGGTAAAAGGATCTTGCAAGGTGAGAAGGAAGAGGGGGTCATTGATGAAGTCTTCAAGAAGCTGCAGTCCCTTGATGGCAGATTGGGGAATGCCAAAAGCCGCAATGACTGTATTTTTTCTACCCTAAAAAGCATCTATAACTTCATTGAACAGCACGTCCACAGTGTTTACAGCTTAAGTGGAATCAATGAAGATATATGGGGCCCTAAAGAAAATAGGGACATTGCAATCTCCCAAGCAGACATGAAGGACCCCTCTCAGGCCATAGCCATTGCCTTTTTCATGTCACTGCAGACCATCAAGGCCAAGATTGACAGAGCCCTCAAGTAACGGGCTGATGTTCTGCTTTTTTTTGGCTTTGATCTGGCTGTCATCGGGCGGTTCTAGAGTTGTTTTTTTACAGAGCTCTGTTTTCTATTTCTCTTTTGGTTTCTTTTTGAACTTGTCTCCTTTGCTCTGGATCTCTGTACATTTAGATCCACTCTTCACCTTTATTGTAATATCTGGCTGATGAGCCTTTCTTTGTTGACTGTTTTGCCCTTCTCTGGGCTACTTTTCTCATGTTTATTATCTGGCTTTTGAGCCCTTTGTACACAGGGTATAGTCCCTTCAAAACTATTTGCCCTTAATAAAAAAAAACTTATTGTTGCAAATAAAAGAGGATTTGTCGTAAACCAATTAACTTATAATTAAACAAACAATTTGGTTATGATGTTTTTAATGAACATGTCTTAATCAGGATAATATTAGATGGCTATGATAAGTTGACAATCACTTAATGATGCATTTCATTAAGTGAATGTTTCCTTTTCGTAGGGATCTAGATTTTTCCTATTAAGATCCAATCTTTACAAATATTACAACTAGATCTAAATTTGAGTCTTGCTAAGCAACAAGAGTTGTCTAACCTAAACGTCAAGTACACCTTGGTGCCAACTTAAGTTGAATATTGGGAAGAAAATGATCATGTAATGATATAATTCATTGCGTAAACATTTTATTTCCCATAGGTAACCTAAGTTGGCACAGACGTTTCCTTCCGTGCATGATGGATAGGTCTTGCACCTTGTGCATGATCCTATAATTTAAATGTCTTGATTATTTGAACCAAATCTAGATAAATAAACAAAGTGATATGGTGAGAAGGGGAAAATTTTTTAATGACGAGTGAGCCATCATGAAACTGAACATGTAAGCATGTCTCTTAAAATTTGGCCAAATAAGTGTAAGATGTTGATTACACTATCATATTCACCAAGTTTCTAATTGAGGTGTGAGATGTTGGATGGAATTTGATTGAATGAATTTAGGTAGACACTTAGAAACAACACTTGATTATCAATACCTGTTAAAGGTAACCAATGTTATACTTCATATACACACTTGTAAAAGAGTGAACTATGGGGGATCGGGTAGATCTACGTGACCCATACATTTGTACTTGGTTTTGATGTTTTTGGATGGATTGAATTTTTAAATAATGTTGGATTTAAATGTAGTTTATTTAAATCAGTCAAATCATAAAGATAGTTTGGGAAATTAAAAAAATAAATTCTCTTAATTTTTATCATTAATAAAGTAGTTGTTACACTTATGGGGTTTGGTAAGAAATTTGGATTCTAAGCAGGACTTAGAAGGATGAGTAGATGGTTTTGATTCATATTTTTTGGTGATGGGAGATTTTAATGGATGGCATGGTCCCAAAATAGATGTTCAAGGCCCTAAGATAGATGATGAGGTGTTGGATTTCCTTCATTGACCGGGCTTTTGAGGAGGAAGTGTTTCACTGGATTCTTAGCAAATTAATGAAACAAATAAGGGTAGTAGGCCAAGGAGTAATACATGTTTATGGTGTCGGTTGAAGGTTGTACACGTGTTATAATTTCCTTATCCAAGTTGATTGCAAGAGCTCCCTTATGGCTAGGAGGAACTACCTGTAAATGCAAAACAATACCACCAAATAGAGTTAAACAAAACAATGATCAACAATGCTTAATTCACCTACTTACCCATCCCATATCGCCAATAAGAGTAAAATATAATTATTGGCAATATGGGATGGGTAAGTAGGTGAATTGAACTAAGGGAATACATAATAATGATAAGGGTTCGTAGGCGTGTAAGTAAATTAGGTAAAGAGGGTAACCACAGTCAATGTGATTGGGTAGGGTTTGGGATTAACAGGTAATTGGAGGTAGCCAAGTCTTAACAATATTGTGGGTTGTTGGATGCAGGCTAGGGACCAGTTGAGAATGTGGGATAGAGAACCACCCCTATTGTTTATACAGATATAGTCCAACGTGACTACAAAGGAGTCGAAGCATATGACTAATGCCAGGTTGATTGGGATCCGAGTGCTATAGGAACGTATAACTTGAGACCCTAGCTTAATGGTCACTGTCATCGATAGATCGGATTCAGTGACCAACACGTTTCATTTACTGATGAGTGAGATGACTGTCACCTCTAGAGGACGTGTACAGGATCCTTGTGGCTACCAATTGTTGGGGAGCTCCAGTGTATTCTATTTCATTAGAGGTATCAATGGAGCCGATAATGGTTGTGTTTGGGGAGGTGATGGGTGAGCTGAGGTATCATAGTGTGAGCCTTAGTTATGGAGACATGTATGTAGCCCATCCTTAGGAGATGAGGCTAGTTGTATTGATGATGGAGGTAGTATGTTGCTTCACCTTACCAGATGCCATGAGGGTGGGAGATTCCCATGAGAGCACTGATGGGAGTGCTCTAGGATATGATGGAGGAGCGGATCTGTTTTTGCCTAGGCACCAACATTCCTAGTGTAGCTATATAGGGAGCTATGGGCCTATGGGAGATTGTGGTGGTTTAGTTTGTGTTGCACCTTTCTACTACACTGTTGGGCATACGAGCATATCGTATGTGTGTGTCCAGTTGGTTTTCCCTGACATGATTGGTTTGGGGGTGGCTTGCTTAGAGTTGGATACAGATGGTGGGTACCAGTTGGTGGGCAAGCATAGGGTGGCTAGGGCCACACATGATGTTTTATATTATAGGAAGTTACTAGAGGGACTTTCAGGGGTTGATATTGTTTAGAGACCCTACATTGGCTATCCCTCATACAAGGGTATGATGGAGGAGTTAGATGAGCTTTCATCTGCTGAGGTGGATATAGGGGCAGGCATGCCAGCGAGCATGAGATGATACCTATAGATAGGGTTAGATGACATTTTGGGCTACCATAGGATGTGCCTCCACCTTTCCCACAATACCAGAGAGATGACGTGGAGAGACCCATGTCTCCACCACATTCGAGTGTGCCAACAGAGGTAGGAGGAACAACCAGTGGATAGGTGGATTGATGACGCTGGAGTCACCAATGGTTATAGGAAGTGGTAGGTGGCACATACAATGGAAGCGACACCACCGAGACCAGGGCAGCCTGATCTTTCTACCATGATAGTACAGAGAGATGCCTTGCAGGGGCAAGTGGCCACTCTTCAGACATAGCTCACAGGTGTGTAAGAGTTAGTTGATAGCAGCTCATGCACAGGTGGCCACCCTGCATAGGCCCAGGTGACATCCTTACAAGCTCAACTAGCCTAGGTATAGGCACCCACACATGGTGATGATGGGGATGGAGTACAGGTAGTCACCTTATAGGCACAGGTAGTAGGTTTGCAAGGCCAGTTGGCCACTACACAGGCATAGGTTGTGGCCTTACAAGCCCAAGGTTGTAGCATAGGGACCTACACAGGCTTAGGGACAGGGTCCCATACTACAGGCAACAATGGTAGGACAGGGTCCCATGGTATAGGGAGGAGGACAGGGATCACAGGTATATGGACCTAGGCCAAGATTAGCAAGGACAGGCACACAGGTTGCATTGAGACCTATGGCACCACCTCAGAACGGTGACTATGGCAAGGTTCAGGGATGCCTTGAACGAGGTGCATTACTATCAGGATCACCTAATGACTGTCAGGATAGATGTCCCTTCTTATGTTGAGTACAAAGCACAACAGGCTAACGAGTGAGAGGACTAGAGGTCTCACACTCATAGTTCAAAGAGAACAGGGGGCCGGTGAGCCCCGAGATAGGGTCAGGGCGAGGCTACTAGTTCACGTAGGCCAGGCCCAGCTAAGGGCCAAGTGGAGATTAGACCGAGACCCATGGAGGGTGGAGAGATGTTGGTAGGGTGGCAGACAGGTCTGGAGGAGGAGACAGGTGAGACTGGCCCGAAGGATATGAGGTGGGGTGACGATTAGCCCTTGGCATGATTACTATTTTTAATATTTTGATACATATACCAGGCCTACGTGTTGAAGATAGTAAGGTTGTATATGATATTTTATTATTTTGAGTTTGTATATCAGCCTGCGTACCGAAGAGAGTGAGGTTGTATCTGAGTGATTTTGAGTTTTTTATGTATTTGTATTTGTGTATATGTGTATTGATACACTGATTTTTTCCATTTATATAGATGATGATATTTATTGCATGGATGATGTACCTATGTTTTTAATTTCCATTATTATTGTGTATTGATGAAAACTAGGTAAATTAAGTATGATTCGAGTTTAGGTCACTTAGGCATGGTCAAGTGTAGGTCATTTAGGCATGGTTAATTCACGTATAGACATGGTGGAGTGCTAGGTGAGTTAGACATGGTGGGGTCTACGTGATTTAGGTATGATTGAGTTCAGGTCAGCTAGGCATGGTGGAGTTTTAGGTCGGTTAAGCATGGTGGAGATTTGTTAGATTGTGGAGTTTTAGGTCAGTTAGGTATGATTTGGTCAGTTAGGCATGATGTTGTTGGGTTTGATTTAATTTCCATGTTATTGGTAGTATGGAAAATAAATGATGATGTATATTTATATTATGGTTTAAAACTTCCAAATATTTGATATCATGGAATGGTGAACTTATTGATGTATGATGTGATGAAATGGTAGGTATGTATGTTTGTATTAATTTCCAAGTGTTGTAGAAAATGGAAACTAACTAAGGTATAATGTGAATAGGAAAATGGGGGGAAATAGGTTAGGGTAAAGAGTGGTTGAGCTAACCTCCAAGGGCCCCATGCCCTTGGAGTGCTACCTACATAGCCCCAGCGATGAAAAGGGGCCTCAGGATGATGTAGTTCTCTTGTAAGCTAGGGAAGAATATGATGAGGATAGATGAATGGGTTGGTAGGTTTTAGGCATGTTTTGAGTCTAAGTCATTTAGGCATGGTTGAGTTTAGGTGATTTTAGGCATGTTTGAGTTTAGGTCATTTTGGTGGTTGAGTTTAGGTCAGTTAGGCATGGTGATGTTGGTGAAAGAGGAATTCTTAAAATGTAGGTGTCGATGGTCTAGTCCTGTATAGGAGAATCAACAAGTAATGAAGAAGGTGAAGGGTAAGAGGTGACCAAAAGAGTCATCCTAATTGGTAAGAACCATAACAAGTCTACCATACCAAAGGTGGGCTTATGAAAGTAAGACCCTAAAGGTGTTGTCCTGATTGACTATTCGAAGGGTGAAGAAAGTCACATGATCACATGAAATGTCACATTTGCAGCACACGTCCCTTGAGCGGGTAAGAAAAATTAGGGTGAAAAAAGGTGATGAGGTGAAAGCAAGTTTGGTTTTAGCTTAGTGCTATAACCTAGTGTGAGACAACATGCCTATTTGGCAAGAGACCCAAGATCAAAAATAGGCAAGTCCATGATGAAAAAGTTATCTTTTTCTTTTTTGCTTTTGCTTTTATTTTTGTTTTGATAGATTGATCGATGCAGGAATTCTATGTGGGATGAGTAGATTTTCTCCTTGAGGTCTTCATGAAGCTGATCAATGCGGGAAGCTTTTGAATATTTGATTTTATTGTTTGCAAGAATAGTCTTCTTATTATGATAGACTATGTACAATATGGCTAGCTTGGTATAGTTGTCCTTCGAGGGAGCAGTCTATTTATAGCAGCGAGATAGAAATCGTAGATGTCCTTTTTGAGGGAATCATATTTTTGTCCTAGAATTTTGACTCAAGCAGTCTCTTTTAAATTTGAATTCCCATTTTAACTTTTGAAATTTTTTGCTTTGGACTTTTAGGTCATGGAAAAGACTATAGAGACCGATAGGCTCTTGTGTTATAGACAAAACCATAGCACCCCAGAGGCTAACTATGAAAGAGAGGGTTTAAGTGATGAATAACCATGGGATTTCATATTGAAAAAGATGAAAAGTATCCATGAGAATCACACCATGAGTAGAGCCTTGGTACTCATATTGAAGATAAGGATTAAAAGGTGATGGGTAATCACATGATTCTTGTTTAGTCATTGATCTCCTTAAAATAGGTAAGCGGAAGGTGAATGGTGCTCAAGGGACAAGTGTTTTAATGGAAAGAAGGTGATATAGGACTTGATTCAACAATAGAATGGTTGAAGATGCAAAGCATTGAGGGGCTCAGGTTTAGGTTTACCTTCGAGTGAAGACAAATGATAAGCACCTGATCCATAGGTATGAGTAATAATATACGGTCCAAGCCAATTAGGAGAAAATTTTCCCCGTTTACTTTTCTCCTCTTTTGTTACATGTTGATTTTCCTTCAGGACGAGGTCACCGACCTGAAAGGTTCATTCATGGACAGATTTATCATAGGCACGTTTGATACGTTTTTGGTAGATTTGGAGGTGATTGAGAGCATTGAGACGACGTTCTTGTCTAATAACTCAAGTTGTGTCAAACGGTCTTGGCAAAAGTCATCATCGTTGAGCATCTCTTTAAGTGAGATACGAAGAGATGGAATCTAGACTTCAAGAGGTAGAACATCCTCTATGTACTCGTAGACCAGAGAGAAAGGTGTGGTAGTAGTTGAAGTATGAATACTAGTGCGATAAGCCCATAAGGTAAAAGGAATGTGCGTATGCCAATCCTTTCTAGTATCATCAACAACTTTCATAAGAATTTTGTTTAAGGTTTTGTTGGTTGATTCAACTTGGCCATTTGTTTGAGGGTAGTAGGGTGAAGAAAAACTGAGTTGAATGCCAAAGGCATCATAAAGCTTCTGTAGGGTTTTGTTTTTGAACTATTTTCTGGTTATCAATGATGAGATGATGAGGAACACCAAAGCTGACAAATGATGTGATGGTTGATGAATTCACATATTTTCTCATGGGCTTTTGTAGAAATAAGAGGTATGGCTTCTACCCATTTAGTGTAGTATTCAATAGTGGTAATAATCCATTGATGACATTGGGAAGAATGAGGATTGATCTCTCTGAAAAGATCCAAACCCCATTGAGAGAAAGGCCAAAGGTCTCGTGTGACCTGTAAGGCGTGACTAGGCATGTGATGAAGATTAACATGTTGTTGGCACTTCACACAATGTTTGACATAATCACAACAATCACGGTTTAAGGTTGGCCAATAATAGCCCAAGTGGAGAATGTGTTTAGTGACAGCTAAACCACTGAAGTGACCTCCAAAAATTCCATCGTGAACTTCCTTGATGGTGTAAGGAATTTTAGAACTTGTTAGGCATTGTAAGAGGATACTATCAAAGCCATGTTTATAAAGAATACCACCCATGATGACATAGTGAGAGACACTTTTGAGAAAGGCTCGTTGTCCATTGTGAGTAAGGTCTGGAGGTAGAATTGAAAGGGAAAGGTATTCAGCAAATTGTCTTATACCAAAGGTCACGTGGGTCAGTTTCAATGGTTCCAACAAGGTTGACATCTCAAAATAGATAGGAAGGTGATTGCAGCCTTTGTACTATGACAAATATTTTTGAGTCAGAGGGTGAAGCGGGTATTTGAGAAGTAAGACAGGCCATGGTGTCTGCAAATTTATTAGTAGAATGCGGGGTGGGTTTGAAGTTCATAATAGTCAAAGGTAGTCAAAATTATGTCAACATGATGCTTATACTTCTGAAGTATCTCGTTATAACACTGGTATATACCATTAACTTGGTTTACAACCAGTTGAGAATTGCCAAAGATATTAATTGACTTAATATCTAAGAAAATGGTCTGGTTTGAAGGCCTAATATGAGTGCTTCATATTCGGTGATATTGTTAGTACATTCAAAATCTAGTTTGAAAGATAATGGCATAGGCTCATCATCAAGAGGAATGAGAATAATTCTGACACCACCCCCATGCTGAACATTTGGAACTATCAAAGAATAAGGTCATCTGGTAAATGGTATCGTCCAAAGAGAGGGTAGCAATGGATTTGTTCGGGAAATCAAAGTTAGAGGATTGATAACTAGAGAGAGGTGTGTCTATGCAAGTTGGTCAATGATGGTTTGTCCTTTGACATATTTTTGATGGATGAATTCAAGGTCTAGTTCTGCAACAAGCATGAGCCAATGTGTGAACTCATTGATGTTGGTAGGCTTGGGTGTACATGTAATGTAAGGGGTTCAGTATTGGTGATGAAAATGTTTTGTGGTTGAGTAGGTAATGTCAAAGTTTAGTTGCAGAAAAAACTAAGGCTAAGAAGATTTTTTTGGCATGGGTGTATCTAGTTTCATAGTCTAGAAGCATACTAATTATATAATAAACCACTTGCTCCCTATGTTGCTCGTCGAGATGAGTGAGCATGACACCCAAGGAATGATCAGTAGACAGAAATGTAAAGGTAAAATGGTTGGTCATCCTTAGGGGGAATGAGCACAGGTGGTTGGAGGAGGTACTTTTTTAAGGCTTCAAAGGCTTTGTGGCATTCATCATCCCATTTGAAGGAGACATCCTTTTTTAGGAGATGATGAAATGGGTGGCAACGGTCAAAAATTTGAGAAATAAAGTGATGAATAAATTGCAACTTTCCTTGTGAACTACGAAGTTGACGAAGGTTAGTAGGTGGAGGCATTTTGAGAATAATATTGATTTTAGCAAGGATCAACTTCTATGCCATGAAAAGAAATGATAAAACCAAGGAGCTTGCTAGAAAGAATAGCGAAGACACACTTCTTAGGTTGAAGGTGAACACAGTACTTGATGAGATGGTCGAAGATGACCTTAAGGATTATAAGGTGTTCAGCCTGATGTTTATATTTGGAAAGGAGATCATCAACGTAATCTTCCAATATGTGATGCATGATGTCATGAAATATATAAGTCATAGCTCGTTGATATGTAGCACCAACATTCTTAAGGCCAAAGGGAATGAATCGATAGTAGAAGGTCCCCCAAGGAGTGATGAAGGTATTTTTACGTTTGATCTTCTGGCGTGAGTAATATTTGGTTATAACCCAAGAAACCATCCATGAGTGATAACATCTCATGGCCGGCGGCAAGATCAACTAGTTGGTCAATACTAGGGAGAGGAAAGTCATCTTTAGGGAAAGATAAGTTAAGATAGCAGAAATTCGTGCAAATGTGGAGTCCCCTTATCACTTTTGTGATAGGTACAATGTTAGAGATCCATTAGGGATAATCAATGGGTAGGATGAAGGAAACTAAAAGAAGGAGTTGGAGTTCTTCTTTGACAAGAAATTACAAAGTGAGGATGCATTTTCCGCACCTTCTTTTTTATGGGTTTGGCTTCAAGAATATGGATGATATTTTGGACCACAATGTTTGTATCAATACTAGGCATATTAGTGTAGGACCAAGTAAAAGAGTTGTTATGATCCCAGAGGGAAGAAATAAAAGCTTCTTATTTAGTAGCATCTAAAGATTGGCCTATATTTAGAATGTGTGGGTCCTCCTGAGTGTTAATATTGATTTCAATGGTCGATTCATTTAACATGGTTTGTGTCTCAGAAGGTAACGACTGATGAATATAAGAATCCTCCGCACCAAGGTAAGTGAGAATAGATTCATCTTCCTGACATTGAACAACGTTAATAGAATGTGTATTGTCATCGATCATGTTAGGATACAGGAAGGGAAGAGAAGAGGGAGTCTCACCATCATGTTGATAATAAGGTCCCAGAAATGGTGTTCACAAAAAAAAAAGTTAGGAGGAATAGATTCAGGATCCATAGACTCTGTAGGATGAAGGTGGTGAAGTTGGTAGATGGGGTAAATAAGGTGTTTATTCCTCAATTAGTTCGACACGGGCCTTATTAGAAGATGGTTCAACAAAGCCAATACCATTGTGGTATTTATTTTTACGAGTGGTACATGGGATGACAGTATGGCAGCCATGTTCATAAAACCCAAATCCAAAGCCTTTCCATGCACAATAGTGAAGGAAAGTGTGGGTTGAAGTGGTGGTTGGTGAGCGATTAGAGGTCAGAGGAAAATGGTTGTGTTTAGGAAGGTGGTTTTGGTGAGTAGGTAGAAGTATCAAGTCCCCCATACGTTAATTTGGTGCAAAGATGGGGAGGACCGTAAGGGAAGACCTCACCTATGTAGTGATCATAGTGAGGATGTTGGCATAGGTTATCATACTCTTGAGGAGTAAGGAATGTGTCAATGTTGTACAGGTAGTACTCCCCCAGAGTGAGGTGTTGAAAAACACCTTCTAAGGGATTGGTAGTAGATATGTAGGCAGCGGGAATGGATGAATCATTGGAAGAAGAAGCATTGGTTGGTTGAGAAATAGATGGGTTAGTGGATGGGTCGACTACAGAGGCTACAACGGTAGTGGGAATAGAGGAGGTAAGTGCAGGAGAGGTAGAAGCAACATTGGTGGATGGGGTTTTGGGTGAAGGAGAAGTGGAAATGTTGGTAGATGCCTTGACCGGTATAAGGACATCATTAGGCTGATACAACATGTTGTAGGTTTTGAATGGTGAAGGGTTAGCTCGAATGGTATATTTATGTCCTTCATGTTCAAATTTTACATAACGATGTAAGGTTGAAGGAAATAAACCCATGACATGGATCCAAGGTCAGCCAAGTAACATGTTGTATAGGAATTCCCCCTCTAAGACATAGAACAATTCCATAATAGTATGGGGGCCCACACGAATGTGGAGAATGATGGTGCCAATGGTGGAAGTGATGGCATCATTGAATGAATGCAACATAACTGGGTTATTATGTATGCAATTGGCAGGGATGCGCATTTGGTTGTACACATGGGAGGAGATGATGTTGATGTTGGCACCACCTTTGATCATAACACATCAAACATGTATATTATCAATGTAAACAGAAATGAAAAGAGTGGGATTAGGACCATCTGAGTGGAGAGGTACAATATCGTCATTAGAGAAACTGATCGTGGATATTTGATGAGTGGTAGTGGGTGTAGAGGAAGGGGATGAATTGGTGAGTGAAGCCACATGGTGAGAGGTTGTAATGGAGGCCACAGGCATAGGGTCATTAGGTAAAACCTTAATGGATTGAAGAACCTCCATGAGGGCCTGTCGATGGGATTTAGAAGTTTTGACAAGGTCGTACAAAGACATTTTTAGAGGAGATTGGTGTAATTATTTTATCATTGTATGAAGGTCAACCCCATCATAAATAGGGTATGTAGGTCCCTGAATGGTAATTCTTAGTGTGGGTGCATATTTTATTTTGGGCACATGATTGGCAAATGGGACGGTTGCTTTTTCCTTTCCTTTGTATTTTTGGGCGTGGGTGGCAATGTTAATCATATTGATATGGGGTGAAGGAGCAGGTGAATCCTCGTATGTGTAGTGACAAGATGGGAAACATAATGAATAAAAATGTTTTTGTGACATAATTTGGATGCACTCACATTTTGGTGGGGTTTTGGCTAGCTCTCTTATGTGGACCATGTTGATCTCGAATTTTGGAGGATAAATGGGTTGGGAGGTGGTGATGCAGGTCATTGAATAGGTAGTGGGTGAGGATGTGTGGTGATAGGTGGGGGTGGAACTGGGTCCTTGTCTAGAAGATCATCATCGTCAATTTTTTGTTCAGGAGGACAAAGTTGGAGAAGAAATATTTTTAGAGCCTTACAATTTTCTACATCATGTCCTGGCACACACTTGTAGGTGTGAATTTTAGTATCGTCAAACCCTTTTGGTTTGGGTTTGAGTGGGTCGTAAGGTCTAAGTAGTGGTAATGTGATGAAAAATGTCTTTAAAAGGTTGGCTAAAATGTTGGCATAAGATCTTGCCAATGGATCACAGTGTGAAGTGAGTGTGGATCTTAATTGAAGTGGGGATGATTGTGATGTGTGAGGTACTACAAGAGGTGGAATTAGAGGTGGGAGAGGTTTGACCACTGGTTTGGTAGGTGGTACTGTTTTAGGCTTGGGTTCTACCTTCTTGGATAAAGGTGTGGTAGATGAACTAGTGATAGAAGGTGTTGTAGGCTTAACTACCTCTTTGGAGGGTAATGGGTTTTTCAATTTTGGTTGCTCCTTCCAGGGTAAAGGTGAAGGAGTAGTAAGTGATGTAGAAGGGAAAGTGGATGGTGGAAGAGGACAAGTTATCCAGGTTGATAAAGGAGGCATGGTCAAGGTTGCTAGTAGAGGAAAGGTGGAAGGTATAGGTTGAAGCGAAGGAAATCTCATAGGTACTAATGGGGTTACTATAGGTGGTGGGGGTATATACGGTAAGAAATATGCAGATAACGATGAAGGTGTACATTTTACAGGTAAGGTGGGTGTAATAAAATATCATGATGAAGAGGCAGGCTGCTGTGCTTTTGGTTTGTCTTGGATATGAGGTTGTTTGGCCAAGGTCGATGGGTGGGGTCCTAGGATGGAGGGCAGTGGTGAAGGTGACAGAGGAGTAGGGGGCGGAACCGGTGTATGTGGCCTAGAAGGTTGAGTCTTCCTTTTAGGTGGAAGAATATTTTTTACATGAGTTTGTGAAGATGTGGCTAAGTCCAATTTGATAGGAGGGTGGACCAGGCTTGATGTCGGCATGATACCTAATGTGGTGATGGCTCTAGATGAAGGGGAAGGTGTAGATATGGGTAGGTTCTTAAGCATAGGAATAGGTTTGGTTATTGGTAGAGGTTTGGATGTAGGAGAGGGTGATGAAGAAGAGGTTGTTATGACCGGTATGGGCATGGTTTTTTTGATGGTCTAAAATACCTTTTTATAAATCATGGAGGTATCAACATGTGATATTTGCATTTGGGTTGAAAAGGGTAGCTGGAGACGTTCCTAAAGCATGGAATTATCAGTGTAATACAACCGATCGACCAGGCGTGAAAATGGCACTATTGTAAGAGGATATAATGTTGATTTAGTAGTAATCCATGTAAAGTGTGTATGTGAGATAGGGAACTGGTTAGCTTCAGACTCTGTAGGTAAGAGAGCTGAGCGCAAATCAACTGGATCTTGGAAGGCTAATAGGGAATTGTCACCAACATGTAGTTGCGCTTCTAAAGGATCCCCTATGGGTAGGGGAGATGGTAGGTGGGATGAGGTAGGTTCCTCTTTTTGTTGAGAGGAAGTTGAGTGTGACTCTCCCATGGGTAGGAGAGTTAACACCATAGGCTATTCGTTAGGTTATAAGGTGGGTGGTGAAACGGTATCGACATGTATTGTGGTTTCCACCGTGGGTGATGAGGGAGATGAAGGGGACTCTTCTCTAGGTGAAAGAGTAGATGAAATAGGATCCTCTTTGGGTAAAGGATCTTGTGTTAGAATCTCCTTGACGGAGGAGATAGGAGGAAATCGCAGAAGGGCTGGTATGGTATCAAACACAGCATGGACCTCACAAACATTACCTATCATTAGTTGAAAGTTTGTCAGTTTGGTTAGATGACGGGGTGTGATTAGGAAATGAATTCTTAAAGATATGAAAGTTCTAATTGGCCAGTGCATTCAGGTTGTCCAAGATAAGATCTCCATTGTCTAACATTTCCTAGACAATGTTTTTCAAGAGTTTGGTGAACTAGTAGCACATTCACATGAAGAAAAGGAATTGGCATCTTGGAAATGGAAAGGGAAATCCCCTTTGATAGAAGAGGAATGTTCATTTCCCAATGAACTTTTAGAAAAGGAGGAAAAATACCATTTAAAACAGACTCTTTTTTTATCTAGAGTGGGTGTTTCACCTATTTCTTAGATCGTTTCTTTGAAGTGTTGACAAAACAAATAGGGTAATGGGCGTAGGAGGAATACTTGTTCAAATGTTGGTTGATGGGTTGTTGTGCACGTATGACTTCCAAATCCACAACTGATCATTAGAGCTTCCTTTTGGCTAGGAGGAACTACCTATAATGCAAAGCAAGACCACCAGAAGGAGTTAAACAATATGGGTAGTGAACTGCCTAGCGTATGCTAGATCTGGGAAGTGTGATACTTCCTAGATGGCTGTCATTCCATTGTTTTAAAAAATTTAATGATGTAAACAAAGTAAATCCTATTGTAATTCGAAATGATTTAGGTATCTCACTTAAAACATAATAAGAAATAGATCTAATCTAACAAGCTAAGCTAGAATAGAATCCAAAGGTCAAGTAACTTGTTCTGGGTCTCTGCAGGTCTAACAGAGGTCTCGAGTAGATCATAGGTGGATGAGGGTGAAATGAAATTTGGTGGGTAGGTATTTGTTCTGGGCTGTATGGGCAAATACAGAGACCGATGTCATTTAAGGGTAATCGACGGTGGTCAGATGTAGTCGGTGTCGGTTACTGTGGCAATCTGGAAATGCCACAGAATAAGCTTTGGGTCTCCTTTGTGATTGCACAAAGGACTTTGGTTGGTCAAGATGAGGTATTGGGTGATTGGGGTAGGCTTTAGTGAAGTTTTTAATGGGTATATGGAGGTGGAAATGTTGGATAAGGTCAATAGGTGGCTAGGTAAACAATATATGATAAAATGATGATGAAATGAAATAAACAAGAAAAGTATGATGTTATACTTACTTGGATTCTGGTCTTGAATGCCTGTGAGTGAGGGATGGAGGTGTTGGTGAGAGGTTTGAAGGTTGTAAGTGATCACCAACTAAAGGAAATATTTTACATGGACTGCATGTACATTCCTCTTTGCTTGGTTAGATCAGATCATGGCTGGGATGGCTGTGCAGGAAACAATGCTTGATATCCTTCCTTGCATGCGGTTTCTCACTGGAATTTTCTCTCTGAAGATGTGTTAATGCTCGCCAACCTTCTGCTTCTTGCTTCCAACTTCCAACTTCCAACCTTGCGAATAAGGTTGTTTTGGGGTTAAAAGGGTAACCGACGGTGATTTCGTCTTAACCAGTGACGGTTAGGGGTAACCGGCATCGGTCAAGGTGGGATTTCCTAGGTTTACTAAAATAGGGAGATCCTCTTGATTTCCTTGGATTTATTGTCGCTAACCCATGGATTAGACTGGGAGCTTCTTGTGAGCATGCGGGAATGTGGTTAGAGGGAATGTCGGCATTGATTTTTAGGGTTTGGGTAAGTCTTAGTTAGTTATAGCAACTTACTAAGAATAGGTCTTAGGTTGAGGTGTATAAGTGAACTGTATGTGTGGATATTATTTAAAATAAGATATTTAAATAATATATATAGTGAGGATAATGCATTAATTTAATTTAATTAATATTAGTGGGGTGAAGGGGGCCATGGCTAGGTGAATGTGATGAAGGGTGCTTATTCGTCGAGGGACCAAAGGAGAGTGTGACCGAATTTTAGTGTCTACATTTTGCCCCTTTTTTGTTGCATAGCTTTTATTGGTAAGCAACGCTAACAAAAATAAGATGCGGTTACCCCATGTGTGGGTGAAGGTGACCCCCTTCAAACCAAGAATGGATGAGGACGAAGGCAGAATTGGTGAGTGGTTTGATAAAAAGGTGAATATGAGGAAAAGGTAGGTGGGTACAGGGAGAAAAGGTAAAAGGTCTACTTGGGCCATTCCAAGTAATGGGTCTGGGTCAAAGGTAGCAACAATCAAACACACGCACACGTATAAATTGCAGCATGCTACCGGGTTGAAGAGCAGGAAAACTCTACATCGTCTAAGGTCGATAGGTTTATCCAAATGAGTTTGAAATGATTCTGGTATCCAAGGTATAGGATATGGTCAGGAAACACAATGTAGGTTAGGTGAAGGAATATTTAGGTATGTTCCGGTACACCAAAGGTAGGGTTAGGATAAATGGTCACGGCAATAGCCTAGGTAAGGTCATTAAGTCAACAACATAGGTAAGGCCAAGGTAGGGGTGAGCCAAAGGAGGACAAAGGGAGGTAGTAAATGATGAGGTCAGGAAGGTGAGGTAAATGGTTTGGGTAAAGGTGGGGTTGGGTACAGGATCATGGTGAAGGGTGGGGAAAAACAACGTATAGCAAACACATGAGTTCAAAGGTCACTAGCGATGGTCTAGGTCCAAATAGCTAGGTCTATGACAGTGACCGTTATGAGTAGTGATTCGATGGCAAAGGCCAGAGAGGGTGTGGCCACCGTACAGTAGCCATACGTGTCATCGAGACGGTTGATGAGGTAAGCACCCTACTCTACTAGAGGAGTAGATTGGTCGCTAGGTATGGGGGGAATAGCAGGAAAAAAGAGGAAGGGGGAGGGTAGTAAATTATATAGGTGACCGATGCCGGCTAAGTGGTAACTGTGGTCAGTAAGGGTGAACCGGTATTGGTCACTAAGCAGGTGACCAATGCCAGTTTAAGGGTGACCGGAGTTGGTTACGATGAACTGATATCGGTCAGACTTTTAGGCACAAGGGTGCAAAAAGTGATGTGGGCTAGGTAGTTGAGATGGGTAGGGTGAAAATAGGGTGGAGGGTAATGATAATTGTTGAATATGGTCATGGTAAAGGTAAATTAATGTTGTGTTTGTATTAGATGTAGGGTAGAGCACAGTTACATATGCGGGACAAAGTTCCACCTCTACTGGTGACAGTATGCGACGCAGCGACCCCATTGGAGCTGTAGCATGTGGAGGCAGTGGGTTTGAGTGGGGTTCAATGTTACAGACATGTTGTTCGGTAGCCCAACTTGATGGTCGTGCTCATCGATAGATGGGATCCCGCGACCAACACATTCCACCTGCTGACGAGTGAGATGACTATCACCCTGGAGGACATGTTCTAGATTTTGCGGTTACCCATATTGGGTGCCCAAGTTTACTCTATCTCCTCTGAGGCCTCTGAGGAGATGATTGGGATAGTATTTGGTGAGGGGGCAGCTGATATGAGATTCCATAGCGCTATTTTGAGCTATGGAGAGATGCACCTAGCCCATTTGGATGAGAGGATGCTAGTGGTTATGTTGATGGAGGCAGTGTGTTGCTATGCACTGTCAGATGCCGAGGGTGGATGCTTTCCCCGATCACTGATGGGGGTACTCCATGATATGATGGTGCATGAGACACACTTTGTCGGGGCACCAGTATTCTTGGTACAGCTATACAGAGAGCTGTGGGCATATGGGCGGTTGCGCAGGTTTAGCCTGTGTTGTACATTTATACTACACTGCTAGGCATACGAGCACATAGTGTGTGTGTGACCTATAGGGATTCCCCGATTAGATGCATTCCCACATAGATTTTTATGGGTGGGATACAGGAGATGGGTGTCATTGATAGGAGAGAGGAGATCGGATAGGCCAACAAATGATGTAGCCCACTTTCGGTAGTTACTTGAGGGATTATCCGTAGTGGACATTATATGGAGGCCATATGTGGGATTCCTCTCATATAGGCATATGCATGAGGAGTTAGTTGAGCTCCAACTAGAGAGGTGGATACAAGGTCGTCATGCTAGGGAGGATGAGATGATCCTGGTAGACAGAGTCCGATGGAAGTTTGGGCTCCTACAGGACATTCTTCTGCCCTTCCCATAGTATCATAGGGATGATGTGGAGAGGCCCCTACCTCTACCATAGCCTACAGTGCCCACAAGGGAAGAGGAGTAGCTAGTGGATTGGTGGATAGATGACATCGAATGTATAGAAAAGTACAGGTAGTGGTGGGCGGCTCAGTTAAGAGCCATACCACCCAGACCGGGGCAGCCAGATCTAGCTACCATTATAGTGCAGAGAGATTCCCTACAGGGGTAGGTAGCTACACTAATTACCCAGTTGGGTATACTGTAGACACAACTAGAGGGTTCGGAGGCAGAGGTAGTAGAGCTACACGTACAGGTGGCCAGTCTGCAAGCCCATATGGCAGATGGAGGAGATGTAGGAGATGGAGATGGTCAGGTGGCAGCCCTATAGGCTCAGGTGGTGAGTTTACAGGGCCAGTTGGCCATAGCCCAGGCATAGATTAGGGCCTTACAGGACTAGATATAGGCACATGGGTAAGGGACACCACCACAGGCACTGGGAGTAGGTCCTAGTTCACAAGTAGGTGCATGGTAGGTTATTATATGGTAGGTACAGGGGCCGAGACATATGGGACCACCACAGACCGTGTCTGTATCTAGGTTATGGGATGCCCTATGAGGTAAGATATTATCAGGACCAGCTTATGGCGGCAGGGATAGATTTCATATCCTATGTCGAGTACAGGGCACAGCAGGCGTCCAATGAGAGGACGAGATCCCAAACTCATAGTGTGGAGAGCACATGAGGTCAGTGAGCTCTGAGGCCCAATCAGGGAGAGGCCACCAACGCATGGAGACCAGCTCTAGGTGAGGTGCCAACAGGGACACAAGAGCTCAAGGGTATAGGTGACACAAAGATGGAGGACATCCAGCGAGATGCCTGATATGTGGTCACCTAGTTTTTGATGTATACTAGTTATTTTTTTATACATATACCAGCCTGCATGTCGAAGATAGTTGTATTTTTTATCACATACCGACCTGCATGCCGAAGATATTTTGTATTGATTCATTCTTTTTTGTATATATGAGACCGGCCTGCGTGCCGATGACATTTTGTATTGTATATCAGCCTACATGTCGACATTTTGATATGATGGACATGATGAGATAGGCATGTATATTGAGATACACATTTATTGATTTATATGATGATATACATGGTATTTTGTGATTTGTTGATGTGTTTATGAGATATGAATTTGTTGTGTTGATATGGATGGAAATTAGGTGAGTTAGGCATGATGGAGTTAGGTCAGTTCATGCATGGATCGAATCAGGTCAATTTAGGCATGGTAGAGTCAAGTTATATGCATGGATTGAGTCAGGTTATAGGCATGGATTGATTCAGGTCGATTTAGGCATGGTTTGAATCAGGTTATAGGCATGGATTAAGTCAGGTTGATTTAGGCATCGTTTGAATCAGGTTGGTTAGGCATGGTTGTGTTGAAAGTAGGTGAAGTTGTGATTCATTATTTTTTGCAATGAATGATACTATGGGTCATATGAGAGATGTGGTATAATCTATGCATAGTGATGATAGAGAAATGGTAGGTGTAATAAATGTATAAAATATGAAGTAGCTTGTTATGTATGTGGCTTAAATTCTAATTATGTATATAAAATGGAAACTAAGTGAGATGTGGTGTAAATGGTGGGGAACATGGAATATGAATTGTTTAGGGTAGAGGATGGATGAGCTAACCTTCAAGGGCCCCATGCCCTCGGAGTGCTGCCTACATAGTCTAGGTGAAAAGGGGACCTCAGGCTGATGTAGTTCTCCCGTAAGCTAGGGAAGAAAGTGAGGAGGTGTGAAAATGAGTTTGTATGTTTTTAGGCATGTTGTGGGTTTAGATCTGCTAGGTGTTGGTAGATTATAGATAAAATGATGTAGGTGGAGGCGATTGTGGCAAAAGAAGGATATTACCCCCAAAAGTAAGTGTCAAGGACCAAGTCGTATATAAGATAATCAAAGTGTAAGCAAAGATGGTTAAAAGATGAAAGGGGGCAATAAAGCCACCTGATTGTGTATGATCATACCAAGGAGATCATACCTTGGTGGAGGTGATGAACGTAAGACCCTAAAGACATTGCACGATTGACTGTTCTTCAATGAAAAGTAGTCACAGGATCACCAAATGTCTAAATGCTTAGATGTCCCTTGAGGAAATGAGGAAATGAGAGTGGGAATGGTAAGAAGGGTGAAAGGTAGTTAATTTTATACGGTATAAGTAACATGACCTTCGGGCAAGAGGTCCTAAGTCATAATGGGAAAGTCCATGACTAAAAAGTTTTTTTGTTTTGATAGACTGATCGATGCGGGAAGTCTATATGGGATAAAATAAAATTGAACTCCTTGAGGTCTTCATGAAGCTAATCGATGCGGGAAGCTTTGGTCACTCTCATTTTTTTTTAAGAGCTTTACATAGTTGTCCTTCATGGGAGCAGTCTATTTATAGTATCAATTATCAAGAGGAAGATGTCCTTTTGAGGGAGTCAAATTTTTATTATAAGTTTGACTCAAGGAGTTTGGTCCCATTGTGAGGTCTTTGCAGTCATGGACAAGACCAAGGTGAAATATAGGACTCTTGTTCAAAGGGAAAGGTAAAATGACCATGGGATCTCATCTAAAGGTAGACGAACAGTATCCATGAGAATCATGTTATGTGTAATTTCGTGGTACACATATTTAAGAGAAGACGACTAGTGACGGGTACTCACATGATTCTTGTTTAATCATAAGTGAGGTGTATGGAGTGAATGCGCTCAAGGGACGAGCATGGAAAGAGACAAAAGGTGAGGTAGGACTAAAAGTCAACAATATAATGGTCGAAGATGCAAAGCATTAAGGGGCTCGGGTTCGAGTTTACCATCGAGTGAAGATAAACGATAAGCACTTGATCCGTAAGTATGGGTCACAATGTATGGTCCAAGCCAATTAGGAGCAAATTTTCCCTGTTTTACTTTTTTCTACTTTGGTTACGTGTTGATTTTCTTTCAGGACAAGGTCACCAACTTGGAAGGTCCATTCATGGACACGTTTGTCGTATGCACATTTGATATGTTTTTGGTAAACTTAAAGGTGATCCAAAGCATTAAGATGACGTTCATCTAGTAACTCTAACTATACTAAACGGTCCTGACGAAAGTCATCGTCATTGAGCATGTCATAGAGAGAAATGAGAAGTGAGGGGATTTGGACTTCGAGAGGCAGAACAACCTCTGTACCGTAGACCAGATAAAATGGTGTGGCTGCAGTGGAAGTGCGAATACTAGTGCAGTATGCCCACAGGGAAAAAGGAATGTGTGTATGCCAATCCTTCCCAGTATTGTCAACCACTTTCATAAGAATTTTATTTATGGTTTTGTTAGTAGATTCAAGCTTGGCCATTGGTTTGGGGGTAATAAGGTGATGAGAAACTAAGCTGAATGCCAAAGGTGTCGTAAAGTTTTTGCAATGTTTTATTTTTGAATTATTTTCCATTGTCAGTGATGAGGCGATGAGGAACACTAAAGTGACAAATGATGTGGTGGTTAATGAACTCACATATTTTCTTAGCTTTCTTGGAGATGAGTGGTATAGCTTCCACCCATTTTGTATAGTATTCGGTAGCAGTGATGATCCATTGATGGCGTTGGGAAAAATAAGGATTTATTTCTCCGACAAGATCCAAACCCCGTTGAGAGAAGGGCCAAAGTTCACGAGCTACCTGTAAGGCATGACTTGTTGTATGATGAAGATTGGAATTTTTTTGGCATTTTACACAACGTTTGACATAGTCGCAACAATCATGGTTAAGGGTCGGCCAGTAATAGCCTAGGCAAAGAATACGCTTAGCAACAGCAAGGCCACTAAAGTGACCTCCACATATACCATCATGAACCTCCTCAATGATATAAGGAAATTCATAACTCATGAGGCATCGTAAGAGAATACCATCAAAGCCATGTTTATAAAGGATTCCCCCCATAATGATGTAACGAGAGACCTTTTTAAGGAAGGCACGTTGTCCGTTACGAGTGAGATCAGGAGGTAAGATGGAGAGAGAAAGGTAGTCAGAGTATTGTTTATACCAAAGGTCACTCAGGTCAGGGGTAGTGGTTCTGATCAAGTAAACATCATGAGTTAAATAAGAAGGTGATTGGAGTCATTGTATGGTGACAAATGATTATAGAATCGGTCAGGTGAAGTGGGTATTTGGGAAGCTAAGCAGGCCATGGTATCTGTAAATTTTTTGGTTGAACGTGGGATGGTTTGAAGGGTGTAACGATCAAAGGTGGTCAAAATTATGTCTACATGATGTTTATACTTTTGAAGTATCTTGTTACGACATTGGTACATACCATTGACTTGGTTCACAACCAATTGAGAATCACCAAAGATGTTGATTGATTTGACATCTAGGGTGTAGGCGGCTTGGAGACCTAGTACGAGTGCTTCGTATTTGGCAATATTGTTGGTGCATTCAAAATCTAGTTTAAAAGACAAAGGCATGGGTTCTCCATCAAGAGGAATGAGGATAATACCAGCTCTGACCCCACACTGACACTTGGAACCATCAAAGAAGAGTGTCATTTGGTAAGGGGGTCTGTCCAGGGAAAGGGTAGCAATTGACTTGTCTAGAAAGTCAAAATTAGAGGGTTAATCCCTAGAAATAGGTGTGTCAGCCAATTGGTTAGTGATAGCTTGGCCCTTGATGGAATTTTGATGAATGAATTTGAGATCAAGATCAGCTAAAAGCATAAGCCATCATGCGACATGCTGATTTTGATAAGGTTTGGCGTACATGAAGTGTAAGGGGTCAGTGTTGGTCACAACATAGGTTTTGTGGTTGAGTAGGTAATGACAGAGTTTGGTGGCAACAAAAACTAAGGCTAAGAATTTTTTTTTTGGGATGGGTGTATCAGGTTTCATAGTCCAAAAGAGTACGGCTTATGTAATAAACCACATACTCCCTGTGTTGTTCATCGCGATGAGCGAGCATGGCTCCCAAGGAATGATTAGTAGATGATATGTATAGGTAGAAAGGTTGATCGTCTTTAGGTGGAATCAGTATGGGTGGTTGGAGAAGGTATTGTTTTAAGGCCTCAAAAGGTTTGTGATAGTCATCATCCCATTTAAAGGAGACATCCTTCTTGAGCAGATGATGAAATGGTTGACACCAATCAGATAATTATGAAATGAAACAGTGAATGGACTGCAACTTACCTTGCAGACTACGGATTTTTCAAAGGTTAGTAGGTGGAGGCATTTTGAGAATGGCCTTGACTTTAGCAGGGTCAAATCTATACCACTGGAGGGAAATGATAAATCCTAAGAGCTTTCCTAAGAGAACTGTGAAAGACACACTTCTTAGGCTGAAGGAAGATGTAATATTTAATGAGATGGTCAAAGATGGTTTTGAGGATGCCAAGGTGCTTACAGAGAAGCATTTAGATTTAGCCAAGAGATCATCCACGTAATCTTCCAATATGCGATGCATGATGTCATGGAATATGTGATTCATAGCCCGCTGATATGTGGCACCAGTGTTTTTAAGGCCAAAAGGCATGACTTCGATAGCAGAATGTCCCCCAAGGGGTGATGAATGAGGTCTTGTGTTGATATTCTGGGGCAAGAAAAATTTGGTTATAACCCGAGAAGCCATCCATGAGTGACAGCATCTCGTGACCAGCGGTAAGGTCAACCAGTTGATCAATACCGGGTAAGGGAAAGTTCATCTTTCAGAGTAGGCTAGGTTGAGGTCATGGAAGTCCATGTAAATGTGGAGTCCCCCTGTCGCTTTAGTGATAGGGAAAATGTTAGAAATCCAATGAGGATAATCAATGGGTAAGATGAAGGAAATGAGAAAGAAGGCTGCTGAAGTTCTTCTTTGACGAGAAGAGCAATGTGAGGGTGCATTTTCCTCAGCTTTTGTTTGATGGGTTTGGCATCAGGAATGGTTACAATATTGTGGACCACGATGGTGGGGTCAATACTAGGAATGTCTGCGTAAGACCAAGTGGAAAGTGTGGTTATGATCTCTGAGAAAAGAAGTGATGGCTTCAATTGTTCAGCAGCATCTAAAGATTATCTGATCTTTAGGATGTGCGGGTCATCCTGAGTGTGAATGTTGATCTCGATAGTCGATTCATTCAACATGGTTTATGTCTCAGAGGGTAATGACCGATGAATATATGAGTCTTCTACACCAAGGTAGGTGAGTATGGATTCATCATCCTGACATTTGAATGACGTTAATTGTAGGTGTGTCGTCATCGATCATTTCAGGATATAGGAAGGGAAGAGTGAAAGGGGCCTCGCCCTCGTGTTGATAAGTTAGAGGCCCCAAGGAAATGGTGTTTATGAAAAAAAAAAGTTAGGAGGGATAGATCTTCAGGATCCATCAACTCCATCGATTGAGGATGGTGATGAAGGTGGAGTGGGTGAAGAAGGTGGGAAGATCTAGTTTCCTTAATGAGTTCAATGCGGGCCTGTTTGGTAGGTGGTTTGGGAACGCCGATACCACTATGGTCATTATGTTTGTGGGTGGTACATGGAATAATGGTATGGCAGCCTTGCTCGTAAAATCCAAAACCAAAACCCTTCCACACACATCAGTGCAGGAAGGTGTGGGAAAAATGGTGATTGGTAAGTGATTGGAAGTCAGCGGAAAATGGGTAGGTTTGTGATGGTGGTTCAGGTGTGTAAGTGGTATTATCAAGTCCCCCATAGGTGAGACTAGTATGAAGATGAGGGACCATAAAGGAGGCATTCTCCTATACGGTGATCGTAGTGAGGGTGTTGGTGAAGAATTCCATACTCATGTGGAGTAAGGAATGTGTTGACACTATATAGGCGGTACTCCCCCTAAAGTGAGGCATTGAAAAACACTTTCAAAGGGATGAGTGATTGGTATGTAGGTAGATGGTATGGATAATGTGTCGGAGGTTAGATGTGGAGGTGGAGTTAATAGATTGGGAAGCTGATGGGTCACCGTGGAGGTTATGGCAGTGGTAGGAATAGAGGAGGTATGTGCAGTAGAAATCAACGGCTGTACTGGTAGGTGGAGGTGTAGGTGAAGCAGAAGTGGTTGCGGAGGTAGACAACTTGATAGGTATGAGCACATCATTGGGTCGGTAAAGCATGTTGCATGTTTTGAAAGGTCATGGGTCATCTGGAATGGTATAAGTGTGTCCTTCATGTTCAAACTTTACACAACGATGCAAAGTGGAAGGAATGCAACCCATGACATGGATCTAGGGTCTGCCAAGCAATAGGTTATATTGGAATTCTCCCTCCAAAATGTAAAACAATTCTGGAATAGTGTACGGGGACCCACGCAAATGTGGAGGATGACAGTGCCTAGTGTAGAGGTGATAGCGTCATTGAATGAATGCAACATGACCAGGATGTTTATGCATGAAATTGTCAGGTATGCACATTTGAGTGAATGCATGGGATGAAATGATGTTAATGCTAGCGCCCCCATCAATCATCACACAATATACCCATATGTCATCAATGTGGAAAGAGATGAAGAGGGCTAGGTCTGGGGTCATCATTTTGGTGTGGCGTGATCTCTTCCTCTGAGAAGCTAAGGAAGGCCACTTGGTGAACAAGGTGGGGTGAAGATGAAGATGGTAATTTGGTGAGAGAGGCTACATGATGGGGTGTGATAATGGAGGCTACGGGTGTAGGGGTCATTTGGTAAAACCTCAATAGATTGAAGAACCTCCATGAGAGCTTGACGATGGGATTTTGAGGTTTTGAATGAGGTCATATAGGGACATTTTGAGGGGAGATTGGTGTAATTACTTTGAGCATGGTGCGATGTGTGACACCATTAGAAATGGGGTACGTGGGCCATGCGGATAGTTATTTTAGGTATGGGTGTAGATGGTATGTTGGGTATAGGATTGGTTGGTGGGTCAGTTGCCTTTTCTTTACCCTTCTGTGCATGTGTAGTGACGTGTATCATGTTGATTTGAGGGAAGTTGGAAAATGGAGAAGGTGTAGGATGAGTGGTATAATGAAACGACGGGTAAAAACCTACTGGAGGAGAAAAAACCCTGTGAGGTCAGTTGGGTGCAACGACATTTGGGTGGTGGCGTGGCAAGTTCTCTGATGCAAACCATGTTAATTTCAAATTTTGGTAGTGGCTCTAGGAGTTTTGAGGGTGGAGGTTGTGGTTGTTGAGTGGGCAATGTGGGAATGAGGTGTCGGTGAAGCAGGATCCTCATCGAGAAGGTCATCATCATCAAAGTTGGTTTCTAGTGGACACAATTGGATAAGGGATGGTTTTCAAGGCCTTGCAGTTTTCCACATTGTTCCCTGGCACATGATGGTATGCACAAATTTTAGTATTATCAAACCCTTTTGGCTTGGGTTTGAGGGGGTCGTAAGGTCTGAGTGGTGGTAATGTGATGACAAAAGTCTTAAGGAGGTTGGTTAAAATTTTGGCATAGGACCCTGCTAGTGGATCACAATGAGAAGTGAACGTGGGTTTGGGTGTAGGCATGGTTGATTGTTGAGGAATGGTTTTTGAAAGAGGTTTAGGTGTTGGTGTAGTTTTAGGTATCGGTCATGTTTTTTTAGGTAGGGGTATAGTAGATGGATGGGTAAAGAGGGTGTGTGGTTGTTTTGACTACCTTATTGTGGGGTAGTGGAGTTTTGTTTTTGGGTTGCACCTTCTTGGGTAAAGGTGATGTGGTTGTATATGAGGTCTAGAAGGAAAAGTAGATGGAGGAAGAGGGCGAGTTACCCATGGGGATAACGGAGGTGCTGTGAAGGTAGATGATGTGGGTCATGCTTGGGGTGTGAGGGACAGTGACTGAAGTGTAGTGGGTAGTGAAGCAATAGCTAAGGGTATTGGAGGTATGGGTGGTAGCAATGCTGTAGGTGTAGGTGTAAGTCGGGTTGGGGCATCTGGGTAGGTCAGAGGTTTGTGAGGAAGGAATGGATGTTGTGTTTTTAGTTTATTGATGGGTGGAGGTTTCTTGACCATGTGGGGAAGCTAAGATCCTAAGATGAATGCGGGACAGGTGCAGGTGTGATTGGTGCAAGCCGGGGTATGAGTTCTATGGGTTTGGTGCTTCTATTTGGGTGTCAGAGTAGGTGTGGTGTTGACTTTAGAGGATGTAGCTAAATCTAGTTTGATAGGTGGATGAGTAAGGCTGGTGGTCGGGGTGACCCCTAAAGTGGTAATAGGTTTAGTTGAGGAAGATGTTGTAGGTGTGGGTTTGGGTTTAGATGTAGGTTGGGTTATGGGTAAGGTGTGGTTTGAGATATAACAAGTGTTGTAGAAGGGGTTGTGATAGAGGTGGTTAGTGTTTGGTTTGATTGGTTCAAAATATATTTGGTTAGATGGTGGAGGTATCAGTAAGGGATCTTTAGATCTGTGTTGAGACACTAAGTAAAAAGATACCCCCATAGTAAGCCTCTATCCACATAATCTAAGTGATCGGCCAAATGTGAGAATGACATGTCTGGAGATGGAGTTGGTGAGGACCTAATGGAAAGTCCTGTAAACTGTGTCTTAGAGATGGGGAATTGGCTAGCTTCATCTTCCGTGGGTAAGAGAGCCATGAAAGTAGGTATATAGGATTTTGGGTAGCTGATGGAGAATGCTTGCGAGTCACCAAGAGGCAAAGATATCTCAATTGGGTCTATGATGGGTGAAGGAGATAATGGGAGCTCATCTATAAGTGGAGGAATAGATAAGTGCTCCTCTATGGGTGGAGGAGGTAATGGGTGCTCCTCTATGGGTGGAGAAGGTACTGTGGGTAAAGTTTCTATAAGTAGTGAAGCTAAGGGTGATATGGTCTCAATGTTAGTGAAAGACTCCTCTGCATGTGATGAAGTAGATAAAAGGTGTTTTTATGTTGGTGAAGGAACATAGGAGGTTGGTTCTGATGCGGAAGGAGGATTTCAGGGTAGGATCTCATCTATGGAAGGAATATGAAGTAATTGGGAGGTGACATGTACATCATTAAAGATAACATGGACTTCACAGGTATGGGGATTATGAGTTGAGGTATCAAAAGTTTGATCAAACAAAGGGGCATGGTTGGGAAATGGTTTCTTAAAGATGTGTAGATTTTGGTTGGCTAGGTTCATTAGGATTATCCATGGTTGGCTCACCTTTCTTGAGAATTTATTGGATAATATTTTTGAAATTGATGTAGTTTCCATCACTATGACCCTTTACTCGATGATAATTACAAAAATCATGTTCTGTATACCATTGTGGGCATAGGGTGAGCAGGGTCAAAACCTAGCGTGTGGTTTCATGGGTGGAAGAGTGAAGGCCCCCGGATTTGATAAAATTTTCTAAGATAGAAGAGTAAGGTTCCCAAATTGGGGTATGTTTCCGCTGCTCTCACCTGAATTGAAAAGTCTGGAAAGGTCAGAGATTAGATGAGGGGGTAGCCTAGATTTGATGGATGAGCTAGGCCGGCCTTGAGTACCACTATGTTAGTGGTGCCCTTAGCTTTTGAATAATTAGTTTGTGGTTTAGAAGAAGAAGAGCCATCATTCGACTTGAATAACTAAATTCTTATTGCGTAATTGGATTTTCTTCTCTTTGATGGCCTGAATCTCTAAATTTCATGCCATAGTGAATGCTTCATCAAATGATTGAAATGTTTAGACCTACAAGGTTGGTGAGATATGCCTAACACAAGCCCATGTGAAGAGATCGATGAGTTTTGTTTATGGTATTTGGAAAGTAAGGTTGATTGATCAGGCTACACCAGAAAGTGACAAAATCTTCGATAGATTTGTCCTCATACTGACGTGTGGAGTATAGATCAGTCATGGTAACCTTCTTGACGATATTGATAGAGAAATGATCCAAGAAGGCTTGGGCTACATGATTGAATGAGAATATAGGGTTTCTAGGTAACCCACTATACCAATCTAATGCAGGTCCAGTGAGGGACATGGGAAAGGTTCTCAAGAGTAAAGAATCATCATGAGTGATCAGATAACACCCATGTTTGAACAACTGAAAAATGTTGTTACGAGTATTCTTTGATATTAAAATGATTGAATTTAGGAATTTCCCAATGCATAAGGTATGAGTAAATAGGAATGGATGGGTGAGTGGGTTCGTTGTGAATCTTGTCATAGGTGAGAGTGTTGTGGGAGCCAGAAATCAATGCCTCCAGTGTATGTATCTTGTTCAACATCAATTTAATTAAGTCATTGGTGGGTTGTGATGATTGGGTACCTCATGTAGTATGAGAGGGTTAGTTTTGGGCATATAACAGGGGTGGAACTCTAGTGCATGGGGCTTCCATATAGGTTGATTGAGAAGAAGGAAAGTGAAACAGGGGGTACGTACTCCAGAATGAATAATGGATGAAACATGGAGATTGTTGATAGTAGGTATATGAGGGGTGGAAGGGTCGTGGTAACCCCTAGTGGTAATATGGGCTAATGATTATGGAATGAGAAAGGACCAAATTCGGAAATAGGGTAGGGGTCACTGACACTCGAGGTGGTAACGTACCTACGGGTATGTGTGAGACATGAGGGGAAAATGAGGTTGTGTTTGGGGTAGTTTTTGATAGTATGGTGGATGTGATGGGTGGCCATGGAGGTAACAGATATGGAAGTAATAGCGGGTATAGGACCTACCTGCAAAACGACTAGGGGTAAAGGTAGATGCGAGCATCACGGAGCTCGATGGGGCAGATGCTGGGAGTGGAAGCGAGATTTCAGGGGGATAGATACGGGCATGCCGTATATCAACTAACTCGAGGCATCTTGAGTGGATGAGTGGGAAAGCTAAAACTGCAAGGAAGAAGGGTTTTGGTCAAGGAATCATGCGAAAAATCCTCATCTCTGGTAGTGATATTAATAGTCTAGATGGGATCCATGGTTGGTGATAAAATTGAAGATGGTGAAGGACTAGGTCGGAGTGCTTAAAAATTGGCGTGAAATATGAGAACACTTGCTTTTCTTCGAGGTCATCACCATGTGAAACAGTACTAATCAAGTAGGGTTGCTTCTCTATAAATGACATAGAGAACAATAAGAACAGGGGAATTTGGTGGCAAAAAGTGGATTAGGTACCAAATGATGGTTGGCATATGAAACAAGATAACTAGATGTCTAGTTAGGGTAAACCGACGCCAGTCAGGGGTAACCGCTGCCAGTCACTGTAGAGAATGGACAATGAGTAAAAAACCTAGGTAAAAGGTAAAATCTGATAGGTATGACAAATCTAATGGTGTTTACAATGTCAATGGGTATGATGGCAGTGACAGGGACTATGAAATGTGGAAGAAAGTGAATTTAAAATGTCCCTTCGGGTAGGTTAACCAAAGGACTCTGGAACCGACATCAGTTGGGTATAATCAACGACTTTCAGAGGTAACTGACAATGGTTACTATGAAATTGAAACAATGATGAAATAAAAGTGGTTGTGAATTAAAATCTGATCTAGAATCAGACCTAAAATTGTGATAATGATGGTGATATGGCCTAGGAAAATTCAAGTGAAGCTTGTAATACACCAGCTATGATTAGGAGCGTGCAAGGATGAACAAAAATATGAAGAACGTGATCTCTCACCTCAAAATGCAAGCTAAGTAGAAACAATAAGATAAATGCAATCCTAGGAGTGCCATTTCTATTATGTTTTTTTAGCTTATTCTATTTAGGGACTAACACATGAATTTTGAAATAGAGTTTTTTCGTGAGGATGGCTTCCTACAAAGAAGGAGATTTAAAAGATGAGGTTTTAGGTATGTTATGATGGGGGTCAGGCTTCACTCTGAAGTATGACTCAACAGATCAACGAGCTGGGTGCCCATTATACCATGATCGTGTGACCACCTATAGCTTCTTCCAGGTAGGATGTTGTTTAAGAATGTATGTATTTTGAATTTTTGTGAGGTTTGGTAAGACTCAGAGAAAGAGAAAAGGAAAGAAGTGCTTTTCTATGATTCATTTGTCAACCATCAGCTAGGCATGACTTCCAGCGTATAGGTTACCCTCAATTAATGTGAGCTAATGCAATAAATCAAAATGCAATGCACTTATTTTTAAGCCCAAATCGAGATGTGAAATTGGATGACACAATAAGATGAAGAGGAAGAGGGATGCTCTTTCACTACAATGCCAGAAAACATGAAGAAATGGTTCTTTTTAATTACACCAAAAGAAAACTTTCCTTTAGAGAAAATAGAAAGAAGAGGTGGGTTACCAAGGAAGAAAATTAGTGTGTACGCTTTTTTCTTTTAGAAGGGAAACAAACACACATTTTTTTTCCTAGGAATGAATGAAATGCAAGGAACCCTAGATGGGTCCCACCGGGCGTGCCAAAATGTTTCACCTGTTTCTTAGATTGTTTCTTTGAAGTGTTGACGAAACAAATAGGGTAACGGGCGTAGGAGGAATACCTATTCAAATGCTGGTTGATGGGTTGTTGCACGTGTATGACTTCCAAATCCATAGCTAATCGTGAGAGCTTCCTTTTGGCTAGGAGGAACTACCTGTAATGCAAAGAAAGACCACCAGAAGGAATTAAACAATATGGGCAGTGAACTGCCTAGCGTATGCTAGATCCGAGAAGTGTGATACTTCCTAGATGGTTGTCAGTCCACTATTTTAAACAATTTAATGTTGTAAACAAAGTAAATCCTATTGTAATTTGAAATGATTTATGGTATCTCACTTAAAACACAATAAGAAATAGATCTAATCTAATAGGCTAAGCTAGAATAGAATCCAAAGGTCAAATGATTGGTTCTGGGTTCTGCACGTTTGACAGAGGTCTCGGGTAGATCATAGGTGGATGAGGGTGAGATGAAATTTGGTGGGTAGGTCTCTATTCTGGGCTGTATGGGAAAATACAGAGACCAATGTTGGTTAAGGGTAACTGAACGGTGGTTAGGTGTAACCGGTGTCGGTTACTGTGGAAATCTGGAAATGCCACAGAACAAGCTTTGGGTCTCCTTTGTGATTGCACAAAGGACTTTGGTTGGTCGGGATTAGGTATTGGGTGACTGGGGTAGGCTTTGGTGAGGTTTTAATGGGTATATGGAGGTGGAAATGTTGGAGAAGGTCAATATGTGGCTAGGTAAACAATAGATGATAAAATGATGATGAAATGAAATAAACCAGAAAAGTATGACGTTATAATTACTTGGATTCTGGTCGTTGAATGCCTGTGAGTGAGGGATGGAGGTGCTGATGAGAGGTTTGAAGGTTGCAAGTGATCACCAACTAGAAGGAAAGCTTCTACATGGACTGCATGTACATTCCTCTTTGCTTGGTTAGATCAGATCATGGCTGGGATGGCTATGCAGGAAAAGATGCTTGATCTCCTTCCTTGCATGCGGTTTCTCACTGGAATTAGAATTTGCTATCTCTCTGAAGATGTGTTAATCTCTCACCAACCTTCTACTTCTTTCTTCCAACTTCCAACTTCCAACCTTGAGAATAAGGTTGTTTTGGGGTTAAAAGGGTAACCAACAGCGAGTTCCAGGCTTAACCGGTGATGGTTAGGGGTAACCGGCGTCGGTCAAGGCGGGATTTCCTAGGTTTACTAAACTAGGGAGATCCTCTTGATTTCCTCAGATCTCATGTTCGTCATTAACCAGTGGATTAGACTGAGAGCTTCTTGTGAGCATGCGGGAATGTGGTTAGAGGGAATGTAGGCATTGATTTTTAGGGTTTGGGTAAGTCTTAGTTAGTTATGGCAACTTACTAAGAATAGGTCTTAGGTTGAGTTGGCTTGGTGAGGTGTCTAAGTGAACTGTATGTGTGGATATTATTTAAAATAAGATATTTAAATAATAAATATAGTGAGGATAATGCATTTAATTTAATTAAATTAATATTAGTGGGGTGAAGGGGGCCATGGCTAGGTGAATGTGATGAAGGGTGTTTATTCGTCGAGGGACCAAAGGTGAGTGTGACCTAATTTTAGTGTCTACAACAGTACTCATCATCAGAGAGAAGGATGAAGAATTAAACTTCCTACAACTCAAGTTAGAACAAAGGGAAATGCTCATTGAGCAACTAACAAATCAGCTCACAAATAGGACTAAAGAGGTGATAATGGTCAAACAACAGATGATGGAAAAAGAAGAAAATTTCAATTTTCTAGAAGACCAAGTGCTATGTCAACAGTATCTGCACAGACTAATCTGACTTACTATCCACTCAAACAGTTGTGGGATGATACCTACAAGGAACTTAATGAATTCAAAACATCAAATGAGGACCTAAGGAACAAGATGGAAGAAGAAAAGAAATCAAGTAAGAAATGCAAAGAAAATTTTGACAAAGAAGAAGAAGAAGACAAATTTAAATGTCTTGTAAAAATACAAATGGTTTGCATGATGAGTGAAAACTTACTTACATGTAGGAGACCTTCTTCTGTATACAATATCTTTTTAGAATAACAATTTATTCGCTGATAGCTATCAAGAATTACATGTGGCATTCCACATGAAATAAATGATGAATCTGAGTTCATGACAGCCTATTCCTTAGCTAGTGTAGAGCAGAACAATCTTCTCTGTGAATTCTATTTCTGCAATCTTATGCTGGAAAATAACACAGGCTTTATGATCAATTTATATGTAGGGGAAATCCAGTTGAATGCATTTGTTTCTATTCTTCAAAATCAGGTTGTATGGAAAGAGAGAGATTATGAGCATCTATTAAAATCTAGTTCATCTGGTCTCTACATGAGGTCTCACTATGGTAAACCATTTGCCTTCACTATACATTTAAGATCCAATACCTTTGATAGTCAGTTCAAGGCACACTATATGGCCAGTTTACATAAAAGTATTGATGCCTTCACCTCTTATGAGGAGGGGAACTTTGAAGAAATTTATTATGGATGTTTGAAAATATGGGAGTTTCTCACGGTTGCATTAAGAAGAAGAGAAGTAATATCTCCCACAAACTTAATATGGAGCTTAAAAAGATCTAAAGTCATGTGCACACTAATCCCTCAGGTCAATAAAAAACGTAGGGGCATATGGATGGGAACGATAGAAAGGCCTCCCCTTCTTCTCACTCCCATGTCTCCATGGAAAAACAGAGAGCCTTAAGATCCCATCCAATTTGAGGAATGGCAGAGGAAAGTAGAAGTAGGATAAATGTATAGTACTTCTGAACTAATACACTGGGATATTTAGTTTCAACCATTTGACCTGAGCAGTCAATTGGAATGCAGAATACACAACCCAAGATTTGAAGAGTAAATTTTGTAAGGGGACTTACAAATAATTAAGTACGGGGGAGATGATAAGGCAAAAATATATCTCGTTAATGCACAATTAATAATCTTATTTTACTTTCCTTTTTATCAAGTTTGATTGCATTTTGTGACTTTTGTTTGATCTAATGTAAGTTAGGATGTAATTGTCCATTTTTTTTGAATTTAGTTCTAAAGTTTAAAAGCTCTGTAATTCCTAACAAAGTGTGTGGAAATTCATTTTTTATAATAAAACAGATCATAATCAGTCAAAGAACGGAGTATGAAGCGATCAACATGTTTTTGGAAGCCTTGGCTTCAATACGGCTTAGTTCTGGAACTTCCAAACTTAGTTCCGGAACTCTATCACATAGTTTATGAGCTCTATCGTTTAGTTCTGAAACTTACAGACTTAGTTCCGGAACCCCAACACTTAGTTCTGGAACTCCTTCATTTGGCTTTGGAACTTTCACGCTTAAATCAAGAACAATCCAATTTAGTTCCAGAACTTCTCCAAAGTTTTGGAACCAATGGGAATCTATTATTTTGACAACATCTAATGATAGAGCAATCAATGAATCCTTTCCATCATGAGCAAATCAGAAGATTTCCTATTCTTCATACTCGAAGATCTAGGGATAACTTATCAGACAACTATACGTCTAGCAAGGTTCCAAATTCAACATCTATTTTGCGCATAATTTTGTTCCATCTGAATCGGTAGAACAACTATGGTTGTAAATGCATCTTTGAAAGAAATACATATAAAAAGACATGTAGATAGATTGAAGAGGTAATATATATAAACAGACACATAGAGATAGAGAAAAAAAAGAGATTTGGTACGTTTTTGTAAGACAAAATATTTCAATAATAAAATAGCCACTCTGTTTGGAGAGAATATTACTTTTTCAAATCTTGATTCAAGGTGGAGCAAGGGCTCACCCCTCAAAGAACCAAGATTCTCGTTTCATTGGTATTTATATTTCTAAAGCAAATAGTGTAGATCTGTTAATTTTGTAAATGTCTTTGATTCTTTAAATTACACTTTGTTTTATACTTGTCCTTGCAGGTGTTATAGACTAGATTTTCATTTCCTTACAAGATTTTCACAACATTTTTACCCGTGTGTTTATTTCCAAGAAAAGCGTGTTTACTTCTGCATTGTGTGTTTATTTCTAGCAATCTATTTATTCATGTATGTGTGTTTATTTCCAAGCAATTGATTCCAGCAATGAGTGTTTATTTCAGTAAGTTTTTTACAACATAGAGATAATAAGGCTTTGGTCATGGAATCCTAAAGACACTGTAAAAACCCTTAGAAAATAAAATAACAAATACCTACAGTCAATTACTAGATCACTAATATTTCTTGTTGCATATAGCTTTGGACACCCCCCTAGTTTGAATATGACATCAAGAAAGAGTTGATTAAATGAAGGGAATAATGACACCCATCAATAGAACCCATGTTTGAAAGACCACAAGTATTGTTGCGCATCCTCTTTGTTGTTGAACCGGTTGAATTTGGGCATTTCCCAATGTGTAGGGTATGGACGAATGGGAATAGATGGATGAATGGGCTCATTGCAAGTTTCATCGTATGTTAAAGAGTTGTGAGAGCTAGAAACTAATGCTTCCAATGTTTGCATCTTTTCCATCATCATTTTAATAAGTTCGTTGGTAGGTTGTTATGACTGAGCACCCCTATAGTATAAGGAGATTGATGATGAATGTATGATGTGGACAATATTCTAGTATATGGTGGTGCCAAGTACAAGAACTATGTGGAGGGATAGATACAGGTTACAAATATCTCGAATAGGTGACAGACGAGATAGGTGGTTGTTGGTGATCTGTGTAAGTAGGTGGGGTGGATTTAGTGATCCTTGTAGTGATTGGAGGTAAAGAATGTGGGATGGAGAGGATGATGTTTTGGAATGGTATGGGTTACCGACACCATGGGTGGTTGTGATGCAATAGGTATATACTAGGTGACAGGTGCAGACAAAGCTATGCTCATGGTGGTTGATGAAGGAATGGTTGACACCATGGGGGAAACTAACATCAAAAATGCGACAGATGTTGTAGGTGCCATAGGTATTGATGATGTGGGGTGAAGTTGGAATACTATGGGCAGTAAAGTGGAATAAGGTAAGGTTGAGCTAGTACTAGCCGACGTAGAAGTGGGGATGAGGTCAGGGCGGATGGACACAGACATGTCGTATACTAGTTGTCTTGATGAATCCTGAGTAGATGAATGGGAAAGATAATGTTGTAAGGCAATAGGGTTGTGGTCAAAGATTCTTGTGAACTCCTCTTCACCAGTACTGATGATAATGGGATGAGTAGGATCCATAGGTAAGAGGATGGAAGGTGGCGATGGGATAGGTGACAACGGTTGAAGGCTTACGTGGAATACTAGGGTGTTGGCTTGAATACAAGTCAAAACCATGTGAGTTAGCATAGGCTTGGTAATTTGTTCTCTGTAAATGACATAGAAAAATAGAATAAATAGAGAAAAATAGTTCCGGGGGATAAGAACATGTCATTGTTTTAATTGAAATTAAAACATAAGAACTAACAACGGTTGGGTTAACCGATGACAGTGATAGGGTGACTGATGTCGGTTAGGTTAACTGATACCCGATTACTATAGGAAATCAATTTTTTTACAAATGGGGCAATAACTGATGAAAATGAGACAAAACTGGATCTGACAGTGATTTTAAATATCTAGGGGTATGATGATATGTCTGACGAACTTAAGAAAGAATAGAAAATGTGGTGAGTGTTGTTTTTGGTAAAATGACCAAAAAGTAGATAATAAAAAATGGTCAGGTAAACCAATAGCAGTTAGAGTAAACCAATGTTGGTCCGTTGTTGGACTGACGATAGTCACTGTGGAATTTGAAAGATGGAAAAATTTGATTTTTGTGACTTAGATCAGGTAAAATATCAACCCAGAAACCTGAGTATGATAGTGATGGACCTTAACACACTCAGAAAAAGTTGGAATACACCAACTATAATTGTGGAGTGTGAAAGAAAGAAAGAAAAAAATGGAGAACACGTCCTCACAACTCAAAACACAAATCAAGAAAAATTTAAGAAACACAAAATCCTATGGGTGAATTCTATGTTTTAGCTTATGCTATTTAAGAATGACTTGTGAACAAAATAGAATTTTTGGCTTAATAGAAGGTGTCCTATGAAAATCCAAGATCTAAGGGTGGTTTCAGGTAATGTTTTGGCGAGGGTGGTCCTTTCTTTGAGATAATGACTGGAAAAAGAAACCAGTTGGGTGTTCACTGTCAATCCTCTGATCCTGTGATCGTTGATAGCTTCTTCTAGGTAAGAGGATGTTTAAGAAGATGTGTAAATTATGTAAGTGGTTTGGTATAGAGAGAGAGTGTGCAAGTGAACTATGATTAAATTAGTCAACCATCAGTTGGGCATGACTTCAAGCGTATAGGTTGCCCTCAATTTTAATGTGAGCTAAAGTGTAAACATAGAAGTATGAAATGTAAGTATTTTAAAACCCAAATCAAAATGTGATATATGATGTAAATAAAAATTGAATGGGAAAGAATATGAATTTCACTAATACAAATGCAATAAAATAAAGAAAGATTCTCTTTAGTCCTGAAATACAAATTTCACTGAGACAAGTAGAAGAGAGAGAAGATTCCCAGGGAGAGAATTTAATGTTAACTTCCTTTTGAAAAGAAACAAACATACAATGGTTCCCTAAGAATGAATAAATGCAAGGAACCCCAGATAGGTCCCACCGAGCGTGCCAAAATGTTTCACCAAATTCTTAGCAAATTAATGAAACAGATAAGGGTAATAAGCCAAGGAGGAATACTTGTTTGTGGTGTCGGTTGAAGGTTTTGCACGCATTCTGATTTCCTGATCCAAGTTGATTGCAAGATATCCCTTTTGGCTAGGAGGAACTACCTATAAATGCAAAACAATACCACTAAATAGAGTTAAACAAAACAATGAGTGGAATACCTCGTGGAAACTAGATTCGGGAAGCATGATATTTCCTGAACAAACTATCAATCCACTTTTATATAACAATATTAACGCTAGTTAAATCATGCATGAAGTAAATATCCTATTGGAATTGAAATGATTAATGTATCTCGTACAAAACAATAAGAAATGTTGTTTAAGGTCAAAACGGGAGGGTTGATTAGATGATGTTGAGTTACAGGTCTGGTACAGGCTCTGGGTAAGGTATGGTAAGGATTAGAAATGGTTATGAGCTATTGGTAAGTGGGTATTAGCTCACTGGTCTGAGCTATATTGATAGACACAGTAACCGGTGTCGGCTGACTGACTGATGTCGGTTAGGTGGAGTGATAAACGTCAGTTGGCTAACTGACATCGGTAGGGGCAATTATCAGAAAGTTGCTAGAATTGGTTTTCTAGACACCCTATGATTGCACAGAGGTTGGAAATGGTGAGAGTGGGGTTGTAAAATGATTATGAAGACTCAGAGATGATTAGGAGAGGGTGAAAATGGGTGGAAATTACGGGTATGATTAGGTGATGGGTTGATAGAAGGGAGGAAATATATGGGTGTGGAGAGAAATAAACTAGAGAGATGAATAAACAAAGCTACACAAATAAACTAGAGATTTAATGAGGAGATGTTGAATACTTACTGGAAGATAGATTAGAGGACATAGGTGATGAAGACAATGACATTAGAGATCTAGAGAGAAGAGCCATTATATACATGTCGTGGTAATTCAGACCTATGTGCCTCTCTATTGTGAATCTGTGATCATGAAGAGGATGATGAATGGTGATCAATGTTGGTAGTGCTTCCGTGTGTATTATTTTTCTTAAGTGCTAAAGAAATTCAAGTGTTCCAAGCCTCTGGAAGAAATGAGATCCTGAATCAATTGACCAACCTGGGAAAAGGCTTTTGGAAACATATTTAACCGAACTGAAAATGGTTAGGTGACCGATGTCAGTTGAGATATAACCGACGTCGGTCAAGGTGGGAATATCTAGGTTGGCCAAAATAGCCAAATTGTTGCTATTTTTGGTGTGATCTACAACCTTATGCTAAGTCTCAAGTGATAGATCATAGCAAGATAAGTAGAAGTCTTTTTAGGTTTGATAATAGGAGTTAATTCTAGGTTTAGACCAAGTCCTAGTTAGTTAGGATAGGTTTAAACTCGGTCTTAGGTCATTAATGAGGTTTGAGTAGGTCATTGAGTGAGGTGGCTAGGTGAGGTGGTCAAGTGAGGATATTAATTAATTTAATTAAGATAGTTAATTTAATTAATATGTGCACTATGGGATATGAATAGGTAGGATATGTTTATTTTAATTAATGGGGTTTAAAGGGGAGTATAACCCAATTTTGGTGTCTACATGAAGCTCCAATTTCTTATGCAAATGAGTAATAGATTTTTAGGTAGGGGTGCCAAGGTTCTTAGATTTTTGTTGCTAATTTTTATCCTTGGAGGGAATGATGATGATTCCAACTATGGGATTATCCTTGGGAGTGCAATTAGATGATTTGGATGTAGATTGTGTCATAGATGTGGGGATTAAGGATGAAGATGGGTTTTAGATAACACCATTGGTAATATAAGAAGAGGTTGCAGATTGTGTGGATTTAGGAGATGTCGATATATAAGTGGTTGTACTTGTTGAAGATGAGGATGAGATTGGGACATCACTTGCGATTGAATTGAGTGGGGACACCCGCTTGATGGAGGATTTAAGGGATGATGTGGATATAAGAGTGGATTCATATGCAAATGTAGGTATAGGTATAGATGCATATGTGGGTGTGGCGGTATATGTAGGCATGGATGTAGTGGTATATTTTTAAATGGATATGGGTATGGTAGATATGTGTGTAGTAGATGTAGATGTAGTAGATGTGGATGTAATAGTTGCAGTTATAGTAGATGTAGATGTAGATTTAGTAGACATGGGTATAATAGATGTAAAGATGGGTGCAGATATAGATACGATTGTAGATGTAGGAATAGATGTTGAAGTATATGTATGTAACATAGATGTGTGTACAGTAGATGTGGGTAGCGTGATGCTAGAAACCTGACTTAGAGTATTGATTGTCATGGGTGTCAGGTTCCTGGAGACATGGGAGGATTAGTTTGGTTATTTGGTTGATGAGTTGGGGAATGGTTTCTTAAATAAATCCAATGGTTGCTTAGTATGATCGTTAGGATTGTCCAATTCGAAGTCCCCATGATCGATAAGTCGTTGCACTAGGTCCTTGAAGGTAAGGAACTTATCGAATATCATAACCACAGGACTTGATGTTGTTTTTAATAATTTTATTCATGCGTTACCATGTGGGTTTGAGATATGCAAATCATCAACAGGGTGGATAGGAGGAATTTGGATAAGGCACACAGTCCATGAGTTTGTCAAATATGGAACTAGAGGATTCTCCAAGAGGATTATAGTTCAGAGTGTTGTTTGACGGGATCCCTCTATGGAGGTTCAGTCTTGAGATGTGGATGTAGAAGAAGTTTTGAACAACAATGGACTTGGCCGTGTGTTTGGATTTGGCAATTATGGATGGATTATTTGTTCAATTCGGTCTTAGGCTTGTTGGATCGAATCTTAACATGGCCTTTCTCAAGGGTCACATGTAATACTAATTTGAAATCCATGATAAAATTTTATTTAAATATTTAGAAATATTTTATTTGGAGGGTGGATGAGATATGTTTCACACATGATCTAGATAAGAGTTCAATTAATTCATTTTGGGGTAAGAGAGAAGGATAATTGATTAATGATGTCATCACCATCAAGTGAGGAAGTCTGTGATTGATTCGTCGTCAATTTTTTTGATGGCATAAAGATTGGTGATGGTGATAAGATTTGCATGTAATATTGATGAAGAAATGCTCTAATAAAAGATGTAAACCAAAACAAGTTGACTCGAATGAGAAGAGGGAATTTTCCAGAATGCCATTGACCATCTACCAGTCCAAATCAGGTACAGGGGCGACCAATGACATGGGGAAAGTGTGAGTAGCATGGAGTTCTAAATCATGGGCTATAAGATAACATGAGTTGCCTAAAGGATTTCATGAATGACAGTACTGTATTTTTTCCATATTACAGATTTTGAATAGGATCAAATCACTACTTACTAGACTCAAAATGAATTTATGAAAATGAATTAGGGATTGTCTTCCAAAAATTCTCTTGCATACATGGGCGCCTACCCAAGAAGGAAGGATAAGGCTTCGAACATGCAGAAACCAAAAAACTCTAATATGTAGGTATGGATTAGAGTAAAATCACCATAGTTGTTGTCTACAAACAAGAAGCGATTATAAGGCCTTCATTCCTCGAAGCAAACCCAAAGCCAAACCGGCAGCATAACAGTATTCATAGGTGAATGTGCTCTTACTTCCTGTTGACTTCACGAAACCCTAAAAAAAAGTAGATGGGTCCTTTTCCTTTTAGGTTAGCCATAAGCTTGCTTTACTTTGGAAATTAATTAATCTTAATGAAGGAAACCCACTTTTTACATAGGCCAAGGGGGTCATTGGATGTGTCCTGAATCCAATAATGACCAGGATGAAGTAGGAAGTCAACCAAGTTGATGAAAACTGATGAATTTACTAAAAATAGTAAATTCCAGAAAATACTCAGAATGGTGAGCAAAGACATCCTCAAAAATAGGAAACCCTAATTTACCTTCCGACTAGCCTTCGGGTTTCCAGAAAAAAGGCCAACAGTCACTGGGTTGATAACTTCATTAAGAGGCTTGTATGGGGTCATTAAATGTGTTGGGATGAAGGATTGATTGATGTGGTTGGGGATTGTAATAGATAAATGTATTGGGTTGTGGATAGGATTGATTTTTTTTAGGATAAGTAGGAGTTTTTGGGGGGGGTGGTTGATAAGGAGGAATGTAATTGTAAGGCTTGTGATTGGATAGGCTATGAAATGGGATGTTTCAGGGGATGTAATAAGTGGATGGATAAGGAGGAAAAGTTGAATTTGGATATTGTTGAGAAGATGGAATTATATTGGGTTTGTGTTGGGTGAGTTGGGATATGCATATGGGGTGGTTGAAATGTTTGAGTGGGTTGATTGGGAAACATGTGTCGAAAGATGCTCTAGAGTGGAGGTTGATGATTTTGAGTTGACTCTGAGGGGTGGGGTTGTGAGGTGACAACGTTGGCATGGAATTGTGATGTGAAGAGAGGGCACTGAGTTTTGAACATGTTTCTCGAGGGGTGGAGGAAGTAGGTTAGATGTTTGAAAAGTTTGGGTAGGGGAATTGATGATAACAATAGATGAAGAAGTAATGGGGATAGAATATGTAGGGATGGTATTGAAGCGAGGTACATTGGGTGGAATAGGGACCACCAATTAATTGGATTGATGGGCTTGAGGGACCATGGTGGAAGACTCGTGAGGGGTCCATGTTCATGTTGGGCTATTTCTAACTCATTCATGGCTATAGGAAAGAAAATAACAAGTTGGGAAGTAAGAACTTCGGTGGATTCAGAATATGGGGGATAAGCATAAATCTGTTGAGAGGGGAGGTCCATCGGGGGAGATATTTGTGGATTTACGAATAAGATAATCATGTAGAGAAATAAGGTTGGCATCAAGAAGTTATTGAAACTCCATGCATCTGTGAGGGATATTGGGAGGTCTAAAGGCTCCTAAGGAAGTGGAAGAGGGAGGGTGTAGCTATTATAGAGGGGATTAGAATAATGAGAGAAAAAAGGATTGGTTTCGACATGGGGATTGGTTTGGATTGTATGGGAGTCATGAGGAGTCGTAGAAACAATGGGTTGGGAAACCAAAGATGAGGTGATCAAAGGTGTAGAGGAAATAATGGCAAGGGCAGAAGTTTGTTATGAAAAGACTATTTGAGGTGAGGATGTTGTTGGATGAGGTTGATTGTTCCATTTTTTTGGCTTGAGAATGAGTGAGAATGGGAATGAAATAGTAAAAAAAACTTATGCAGATAAATAATACGAAAAACAAATCAAGCAACAAAGTTTTATTTATCTTATTCATTTAGAAAAATGTGAAGAAGAAAAGAGGCTCAAAGGGAACCTAAAGAAGTGGCCAATCTAAGGATGGTTTCAGGTTTATTTAAGGCTGGAGTCCTCTATATACCAAAAGGTATGTGAGGCACAAATCTGTGATGACTACCAGTACGTGGCTTGGTATTGGGGCCTACTTTCACACTTTACGCACCACAAGTGATAGGGGATGCTTAGGTGCTTATACGATAGTCAAACCGATTAGTCAAACCATGGCCACTTCCTTATTGGGCGATGAAATGACCAAATACATTGGGAGGAAATGTTTAGATGTGTTGATTTGTTTTTGTGGTTTGGATGTGTGTGAAAGATATGTGAATGCAAAAGATTACCTCCTACTAAAACTATGTAAGAAATCAATCATGAAGAGGGGTTATTTTTAGATCCAAAATCCAAATGTGATATTTGATGAGAAAAAGTAGAAAAAAGAGGGAGAAATTATGCAAAAAGAGAAAACTAAGGGAAAAAAAAGGAGAATACCTGGATAACGCTTTTTTTCTTTTTTAAAAAAAATTAAGCACATGCATTGTTGAGAAAAAAAGAAAACCCACCAAGCATACAAGCATGAAACTCCAACCTGCGAGGTTAGTGGAAATAAAGAAATAGAATTTAGAATAGAAAAAAAAAATAAACAAATAACTCACCAAAGAATATAGGTAGGTCCCACCTAGCGTGCCAAAATTTTTGATGAGTTTTCCCGCTCCTGTCTCAAGTTAATGAAATTTTGTGCAAAAAAATAAGAAACTCCAAAATATGGGAGTGGTTTAAGGCTACCTCTTGATGTGTGATGATGATGAAAATGAAATACGGGTGTAAAAATCCTCTCCACAACAAGCTTGATAACCTACACAACAAAGAGACAGCTAGACAAGAAAAATATTAGTAGATAAGATGGTGGGATTCCCGACAAAGTCAATCCCAAGAAGTGAAACACTTCCTAGGGAGGATGTCAACCCGCTTTAATTAAAATATTGATAAAAAATAAAATATGGATAACATGTATAATTTAGCACAACAAAGATAATAAGATATGCAAAGATAAGCTAAGATAAATATCTGATAACGATAAATTAAGATAAAGAGATTGAATCAAACTTGAGTCGGGTCAACAACCTGAGAGATTAAAAGAGGTCGATTGATGGCATATACAACAGAGCAAACCAAAAGATGTGTAGGAAAGTGGATCTGAATCAAGACTTTGAAATGGTGAGGGTGTCCTAAATATGATGTAGAAAGACATGAAATAGAAAGGATGTAAGAAATAAACAGATCTGATGAGAAAATAATGGATACAAAGCGGTTTGACGGTGACTGAGGGCATATATGGGATAGTTGACGGCGATCGGGGCCAAAATGTGAGATATGGGTCTATCAGATAGATGAATGACAAAGACAAAGATATCTAGGTGTTGGAGGAGGCTAGAAAACAGATGACAAGATGAGGCAAAATGTAGGAAATAGAGTTGATGTAGACTAGGTCGATGATGATTGGGCTATATCGATGATGACTGAGCTGGATTATGGTTTTATGGTGCTAAATGGATAGTAAAATTGGACTATGAAGAATAGTCAATTATGGCATATATGAAGGCAGATTCCAAGGGAAGAACAAACCTGTCCAAATTGATAAAAAGATGATGAAACAATGGTAGGGATCCAAGAAAGACAATAAACTTCATATCTCCCAAATATGGCATGTAAGGGCTCTAAGATGACTCCAAGTTGTTTATTGCATCTCACTAAGAAGAGAAGGAAACAAGAGAAGCTCATAAGAAGCTGAAAATGTCCAAAATTTCATCCTCTTGAGGAGGGGGGTAGAGGTGTATTTATAAGTTTGACGAAGTGACCCACTTGGGTCACCATCGACTGTGGACAACCATTGATTTGGGTGGTGGAGATGATGCACAACTCGAGACAAGAGGGCCTAAAGAGGTTAAATTAGGGTTTTGAGTTGTTTAGGCGGGGTTAGGGTTGCATAGGGATGACAAAAGTAGTTGGAGGGTGGAAAGGCATTAAATGAGGGTAGATGAGAGTATAGGGAGGATAAATGGGGTGTTTAGGGATGTGATTAGGATAATTGATGAGATTAGGGATGATTAAAAGTGGTTAGGGGTGGATTAGGAGGAATAAAATAATGATGGGATTAAGATGGGAATTTAGGAAATTAGATGAAATAAATGAGATGTATGAGGGAAATTGGAATTCGAAATAGGAAGAGGGGTATGAATGCATAAGATGAAGATTAAGGGGAGAGAACATGGGATGGGGGACAAGAGTACCAAAAATTGGTGTCTACAGGTGTAAGTTGTAAAATACATGGAACTAGGAAGATGATAGTCCACACTCTATATGAAATGTAGAGTTCCAAAGCCTAGATCTAGGGTAGGGTAGTGGTGTCTAACTAGCTCCTGATAGTAAGTTAATGATAATAAGGTTGTAATCATATTGTAGTAATATATGTATTCTTATGCTAGGTTTGTAAACATAAGTTGTAAGAAGCAATAGGTTGTAAAGCCCAAAGCGTAGTTTATAAGGTAAGAGACAATAGATAAATAATGCAATATATTAAGATTATGCTACTTTACTCTAACATGTGCATGATCGCACCTAAATTGAAATGACATAAAGGAAAAGAGAGTTTAGAGTTACTTACCTTTTTACAGACACCATTGATGCATTAACTTCACCCTAACATTAACAACACCTTATGAGAGAGTTGATGTGGGGGATAAAACAGAGAATACCTAGGAAAACCTCTTGTTGAAGAATCCAAAGACACCAAAGGTTGAGTAGACCATAATAAGTGTAGCTCCTATACTTGAGAATCCTAAGTACCTAATGCTCCAAGTACATACTTGAAAAAATACAAGTAATACCAACTTCAAGACCTCTAATGGTTTAAGGGAAATTAATAAGTGCCAATAGATCAAATGAGTGATGGTGATGTGTTAGAATGAGTGCTCAATTTTCAAGTATATATAATAATCATGATGAGGTATTGTAGTTTTTGTTAGTCAATAGATGTTAAATATTGCAAGAAAGATGATATCAACCATGGTCGATACCATCAGTTATGTGAAATGTAAATTCATGGTGGTCAAAAAGAAGATCTTGATTGATAGAGGGAAACAAAAAGTTGCTGAAAAGTTTCATGAAAAAGGTATGTATGTGCTGAAAGTAGATATGGAGGTGACTATAAGAGGATGGTAAGGTGATTTCTTGGGGAGGTTGTAAAAATTTGTAAAGGTATAAAAAACATGTGAAATGTGGTGTAATTGAACTACACACCAAGGCTCTCTCATAAGTACCACTACTAAGCAATCCAATATAGCCAGTGACAATTACATGTACCCATTTTTAGTTACTCCCTGCTCCTAGCAATGTCCCCAAGGATCGCTTTAGGGAAAATGATGTGACATTAGTTATTACAAAGACCAAAAGTTAGTTAAGTGAAAAATTAGATGTACATAGACAAAAATACCCAAAGAGGAAAAATATACCTAAGCAAATTCATCCAAAATAGGTGAATTCATCCTATGTATACTATCCTAATACATAAATTTACACAAATCCATATGTTTTTTTGCATGACCTAGATCCATCATCACAATCACCAAATCAACTTACAAAAACAATCAATTAATGAAGTATTATCTAATGCTAACCCAAAATCACTTATCTAACTTTCTAGATATTAAATATCCAATATACCGAACAATACATGATTTAGGATACGTAAATTTACTATATTTTTATTCTAAAATCACATTTTACACATCATAGTTAGTCTTAATTAGGAAAACCCTAGATTTCATATTATAACTACAAGTGTGGTATTGGTATCTTGTTTGGTTTTATGGTCTATATATTATACTCAACCTAATTTATTTTGTTCTTTTAGCCTTGTCTATCTTCGTGTAAGAGTGTATATTGTTGCATACTCTTTTTCAAATGTTAGGTCATTTTTCTCTCACATCTCTATTGGAAGCATCTTATAGCTTTTAGTTATTTGTGAAATTTATTTTTATATATGTTGACGGACATCCTTGGTGGACACTTCTGTCATACTCGTGGGAATCCTTAGGTTGGTGGGACATGCATCCTAAAAAAACCTCCAAATTTTAAAGAATATGGATCTTCTTTGTGGGGGGAGATAGGGGTCAGAAAAACTGGAAAGAAAAACATAAAACAAACTAAGGCAATGCGCCGAAAAGAATACGCCAGGAAGCCAACCGAATACACAATCATCTCAAACTACTTAAGCACAACACCAAAGATTGCAACAACACCCAAATATACATAGTTTCTAAATGAAAATAAAGGCAATCAGAGACTATAAATATATGTGAATGATGAACTGGAAACACCACAAAACATATATATTACTCCAATGGTTGTGCATAATATTCCATATAGAAGAGAGACAATATTGCCATTACAAAGCCCAGGCAAAAGGCCGGAGTTTCAAGATCTCCTTTTCCTAATAAAAGAGAAGCTTGGTGACAAAGACGAAAAGATTAAGACTCCTGGAACCTAACTAAAATTATCCTCTAAAAGTATATCTTCCTTTGAACTTCGATTACAATTTATAGGGTGAGGAGGAGGTAAGAAAAAACTTTCAAACTCCTTCCCATCTACCCCTTAATTATGATATATGATATGAAGTGACAGAAATAGATTTCCTCAAATCTTTCTCACAATTTAACCCCTTCGGAAAAGTGAGAACCATGCCCATTTAATGCATCTTAATTATCCTACAACCGACTCCCTTGAGATGGACTCGCCTTTTGAGAAGAATTTTTTTTGGCTATTTATTACATGACCAGATATTTCGACCTTTTATGCATTGGTTCATGGCCCCTTGATTCAAACGATGCATATTTTGTAATGAAATGACCCTTTTCCTCCGATCTTTTGAAAATTTCCTCGAGCATTAAATCTTACAGATCAGACCCAAAATCACTTATACGTGACGACTGGCTTGTCATCTTTATGGCCTGCTTTGAAGATGGAGTCCATTTGTTGCGAGATCCATGTGGAAGGTTCGCGCATCCTCTAGACTTTGCTTTCTTTAAGGCTCTTGTGAAAGCGCTGGGTGGACACTTGGCACCATCCACGGGCTTGCTGTCCTACTCCTTTGTTGGCTCTACGTGTCAGTCCCGTGGGAGTTTGAGACTTTGCCCCCTTTTTGACTTCCGAAGTTGCGCCTGTTTGACACTTGGCAGTTTCTACGAGCCGTTCAGTTCTCTTTATAATCTGGTTAAGTCCCCTCTCTCTCGGCGAAGATTTGGCTTCAAATGGGTTTTTCTTAGCTGCGAAAATTTAAATAACAATATCTTCGACACTTCTTTCAACATCTTGAAAATCTCTTTATATGGAGCTATTCTAGTGTATATAGTGTCTCTTTTTTGGGGATTATAGTATAGATTTTCTCCACTCATATAGATTTTTTCATCCACTCCACCCATTCAACATTATGGATGGGTATGTGGTTTGAGATTTCTTTCATTTAGTGGGTGTTATGTGTTCCTTGCTTATCATTGGTTCATTTCAACATCCAATTTGTTTAATTTCTTCAATTTGTGGAAGTCATTTAGTGCTCTCTTTTACATTTTGTGTGGTGGTGATGGTCTCCATCCCATTCAATTCATTATTCAGAGTGTTCCCCTTAATACCTTAAGTGGTAGCTATGGTATCCATCCCATCAAGTGCATTCTTCAGAGAGTTTCCCTTTACACATTGAGTAGTGGTGACGGTTACTAGCCCATCCAATGTATTCTTCAGAGGTATATACTTTTTAGCCATTAGTTTACACCTTCGATGGTGGTCGTAGTCACAAGCCCATCTGTTGCACATCTATTCAACATTCATATGTGCATCTTGTGTGTTACTACTTCTTGGGATGCCTTGCAACATATCTCAACACCTCTAAACACTTTTGATGATCTTCTAGTTGTATTTAAAACCCTTGTAGTGATTCATTTTTTAGTTACACTTCATTGTATATGGGTACCTCATCAGGGCTAGTTACTTAGTTTCAAAGGATTCTAGACCTTCTTATTTTATGTAGTTACCCCTTAAGTTGTATTTAAGGAGGGTGTTTGTCAGTGAATATTTGCTATTCACTAATATTTAGATGACTTTAAAATTTAAAAGTAAATAAAAAAAGATGACTTAGGTTAGTTTAACTACATCTAGAGTGCCTTGTGCGCATCTCTAAGCATAAAATAAGGTATGTGTGCAACTAATGCCACAATCCTTAATTGCCACCAATTTCCACAATCATTAATAAATGCAACACTAAGAATGACATTCACATGTGCCTAATAAGTGGCCAATAAGAAAAGGGGGGCTTACTTTGGTACAAGCTATTTATACCCCTTCACATCATAAGTTTCCTAGAGATATGATCTTAGGGTTTTTACCATTTTTATATAATTTAAATAAGAGTTATATCCTTGTTCTTACGGTCCCTTAAAATGTAGCACACTAATAGATAACATTAAATACATATCTTTATTTTAAGTCTAGATACAATGTACTAATTGTAGAAACTATTCACCAAAACATCATTCCCCTCTCCTTATATTTTTACGTCGCTCAATTGTTTTTAAATATACATTTTATCATTCAAGTTATACATATCTCTTCATTACATCTCAAAATTACTTCTACTAAATACTCTAAAATCCTCCTATAATGTTTTTGGAAACTTTATTTTATAGAGATATTATTTGATTGTGAGGTACTTTCATCTCCCATATTAAAATGGACTAGATCACAATAGTAGAAAATGATCGTTGTAATTAAACCTTATTAGAATTAATAGAAGGCGTTTTTCAAATGAAATGAATTAAGGGGGAATCCTTTGTATTAAAATCTTCCGTAAATAGAGAGTCAAAAATTCAAAGTCCTCCTTAAAAGGCGATGTTCCATCTCCATAAATAAGGAGTAAAAATAGGAAATAATTGGGAGTAAAAATAGGAAACGGACACAGCTAGGCCTGGAGGAAGACAAATTAAATACAATATGTAGTGGAGTAAGTTGCAGCACTAACTCTTAAATATGGTCAAGGTTCAACAAATAATCCACGCGGCACATAATACAGCAAAATTGTTTGCTATCTTTAGACAAATAAAACAAATTGAGTAATCCTGTCCATATATAAATTAAATGATCCATAAAATACCACTAAATGGTCGGTCAATACTCCATTAGATACACTACTGCTTTAACCTCCTAATAATCTCTCACCTTATCTCTTATAATGGCAGTGTGAAGAGAGATACCCCGAGTACACTGATTCAGCAGCTGCAGCAGCAGTAGATTTAAAAAAAAACGCTAGATAATACAGTAAGCTTAAAAAAAATAAAAGCAGTAAGTACCACCATACCGAACTAGGGAGGATGAGATGCAGCAGTTTTGAGAACTTCATTGTATCAACATTAGCAGCAAGAAGCCTCTTTTTGTTACCAAATCTATGGATGCCAAGTTTCTGTTATGTGCAGTGCAGAGAGCCACCATCTGGATTTTCATCATCATAGTAGCATCATACCCAACTCAAGTACATGCCCACAATGAGAATCGATCCAGAAGATCTGTATTGGATCCAGGTCTATCCAGTGATGTAACAACACTAATGGCCTTCAAAAGGCATGTAGAAAAAGACCCAAATGGCAGGCTCAGCAGCTGGATGGTCGCTGGTTCTGATGCCCCCTGTAGCTTTAATGGAGTCCGGTGTACTGATTCAAGAGTGACAGAGCTTGATCTCAGCAATTCAGGACTGGCATGTGAGTTTTCCTACGTGTTTTGGCTATTTGGGCTTGAAAAACTTGAGACCCTAAAGCTGAAATCGAATGCATTCTATGGGAACTTGTCCTATGCAGCAGGCAATAATGTAGTATGTAGTAATGTTCTCACAACTGTTGATTTGTCCAGCAATAAACTGCAGGGACCCCTTGCTAATAATCTGTTGGGTCTCTGCAAAACAATGGAGTCTTTGAACCTGTCAAGCAACGAGCTTTCGAACCCCACTGAGGTGAGCTCATTTGGGTTGGGTTCTGTTAAGAACCTTGATGTTTCAGACAATGGTTTGATTGGGGATTCCATACTGCCTTCTGTGTTTTCCAACTGCAAGAACTTGGAGTCTCTGGATCTCGCTCATAACAAGATAAGTGGGTTTACACCAGGCCATATACGGGGATGCAGTGTACTGGGATATCTTGATCTCTCCTTCAACAACATATCGGGAAATCTCAGTGGCTTTGGAGACTGCTCGAGCTTGAAGCTGCTGGATCTCTCCTCCAACTTCTTAACAGGTGAAATCCATCCATCCCTTGGTAGCTGTAATGAACTTAGGACTCTCAACCTTTCTGTGAATCAATTGAGTGGAGAAATACCCATATCATTAGGGGCTGGTCTGCAAAACATCGAGATGCTTCTGATATCCAACAACAAGCTTGTTGGGAACATACCTCCAGACCTTGGTGATACTTGCAAAACCCTCCAAGAACTAGATTTGTCAACCAATAACATTACTAGTACAATACCATCTACTTTTTCTGCCTGCTTGTCTTTGCATACCATCAATCTCAGTAACAATCAGCTTACGGGTACCTTCCCCAGTGATGTGATTTCCAGCATAACTTCTTTGAGGAACTTGGTCCTTGCATATAATAATATCAGTGGATCTGTTCCTGTTTCGCTTGCAAATTTCACTAATTTAGAGGTCCTAGACCTAAGTTCCAATCACCTATCTGGAACTATTCCAAGTTCTCTTTGCCAATCCACTTCGCAGCATCCGCTTCAGAAGCTTTATTTGCAGAACAATATGCTAACTGGTTCACTCCCTTCACAGATTGCATACTGCACCCAGCTAAGGTCTCTTGATTTGAGCTTCAACTATCTGAATGGGACTATTCCTGTGTCACTTGGGTCTCTTGGATACCTTCGGGATTTGGGTAATGTGGTTTGAACCACCTTGAAGGTGAAATTCCAAATGGGCTTTTCACTAGTGGTAGCCTGGAGAACTTGATGCTCGACAATAATTTAATCACAGGTGTTATCCCCTCTGGACTAAAGAATTGCAACAATCTTGTATGGCTTTCCCTTTCAAGTAATAGGCTGACAGGAACTATCCCATCCTGGATTGGTCAGCTCGAAAAGCTTGCAATATTGCAACTGGGAAATAATTCTTTATCCGGGCGTCATTCCTCCAGAGCTTGGGAACTGTAAAAGCTTGATATGGCTAGACCTGAACAGCAATAAGTTGCAAGGAAGTATACCTGCGGAGCTTATCAAAGCAGTCGGGAAAAATTAAGGCAGGAAGTTTGTCGGGTAAATTGTATGCATTTCTGAGAAATGAAGGTGGAACTGCTAGTACTTGTAGGGGAGCAGGAGGGCTTTTGGAGTTTGCTAGGGATTCGTCCAGAACAAATTCGCAGAATTCCACAGATAATTTCTTGCCAGTTCACCCGAGTCTACATGGGAATAACTGTGTATGCAGTTTAAAGATAATGGGACTATTGTTTTTCTTGACCTCTCATACAATTTTCTCTCGGGAAGCATTCCTGAAGGAATTGGTTCTATGTATTACTTACAAGTACTGAATCTTGCTCATAACGATCTGACACGGAGTATTCCTTCCAGTTTGGGAGGTTGCAAGTTGGTGGGTCTTATAGATTTATCTTATAACAATTTGCAAGGATTCATACCTCCATCCTTATCTGGGCTTTCTTTGCTGACAAACCTTGATGTCGCCAATAATAACCTCACAGGTCAAATTCCTTTATCTGGTCAGCTTTCAACATTTCCTACTTCAAGTTATGAAAACAATTCAGGTCTATGTGGAGTGCCTCTTCTGCCTTGTTCTTCAAATGAAGGTGCATATTCTGGATATGATGAGCACCCAAAATCTCACCAAAGACGAGCTTCTTTGGTAGGAAGCATAGCTATGGGGCTCATCTTTTCGCTGTTTTGCATATTCGGCCTCATAGTGGTGGTGATCAAAAGCAGAGCACATAAAGAAACAAGAAGATTTGCGAGATGTATACATGGACAGTCTGCCTACTTCAGGGAATGGGAGCTGGAAACTTACAGGTGTACTAGAACCACTCAGCATCAATGTTGCGACCTTTGAAAAGCCTTTGAGGAAGCTTACGTTTGCTCATTTGCTTGAAGCCACAAATGGGTTCAGTGCAGATAGTTTGATTGGATCAGGAGGATTTGGGGATGTGTACAAAGCCCAGCTCAAAGATGGATCTGTTGTTGCAATCAAGAAGCTTATTCACGTAAGTGGACAAGGAGATCGGGAATTCACAGCAGAAATGGAAACAATTGGAAAGATCAAGCACCGGAATCTGGTTCCTCTGCTAGGCTATTGCAAAGTTGGAGAGAGAGAGGCTACTTGTCTATGAATACATGCGCTGGGGGAAGCTTGGACACTGTTTTACATGATCTAAAAAAGGGAGACATTAAGCTTGATTGGCCTGCAAGGAAGAAGATTGCCATTGGGGGCGGCCAGAGGCTTAGCATTTCTTCACCATAGTTGCATCCCTCACATCATACATAGAGACATGAAATCAAGCAATGTCCTTCTGGATGAGAATTTGGAAGCAAGAGTTTCAGATTTTGGAATGGCAAGGCTTATGAATGCAATGGATACCCATCTGAGTGTCAGCACACTTGCAGGCACACCTGGATATGTTCCTCCAGAGTATTACCAGAGCTTCCGATGCACGACAAGAAGGCGATGTTTATAGCTATGGAGTAATCTTGTTGGAGCTTCTCACAGGGAGACTAACCTATAAATTCTGTAGATTTTGGGGACAATAATTTGGTTGGGTGGGTCAAACAGCATGCCAAACTGAAAATCACAGATGTGTTTGATCCAGAGCTGATGAAAGATCCGAGTTTGGAAATGGAATTGCTTCAACATCTTAGAATTGCTTGTGAGTGCTTGGATGAACGCCCCTGGCGCAGACCTACCATGATCCAAGTATTGGCCATGTTTAGGGAGCTTCAAAAGGATGGTGAGGAGACAGAGCTTGACAGCTTTGCACTAGTAGATGCAGATGTTGAAGAAGTTACTGATCAACCAGCTTGACTCCTTGTCTTCACTCAATCTATACCTATCCCTTCCAATTTGTTCATAGAATGCAATGCATGACACTTTCTGAATATTAAATTGCTAATAATATATTGGAGCTTTTATTTTGAAGCTCAATGGCGCATATTTTGAGCTTCATTCCTATCAGATGTACATGTTAAAGAAGCTTCTTAAAGCAATCACTCTCCTTTTTCTTATTCTTCATGGAATGGGCAGCCGCCATTTCTTTGTTCTAGGGATCATCGAGTGTGGTTAGGCAAGTGGAAATGCATTTCCATATTTTTGGGCTTACTTCCTACCAAATGTAGATATCAAAAGAATTTCCAAATTCACAATCAGCAGTCCCTATTTCTCCCTTCATTCATAGAATGCTCATTTCCCTCTTTGTTTGCTGGGTGCACGTCATTCTGTTACTCATGACATTCATAAGCACAGTTGTTTAAGCTCATTTGAATTGGCATGGACATAAACTTCAGTGCAACCATTCCTTCTGATGGAACGGCCACAAATCCTTAAGAAAGTTTGATAGAGGCTTTGGATTCTGAGAATGTCAATGATGTGGGACTTTGTTCCTATTCTGTCTCAAGTGAGCATGCTAATATTTTGATAGATGCTTTGTATTCTACCTCTGATGGTGGAGTTTATGCTTCTGTTCATTGTGACTGTACAGAAACATTGGTAGAAATTCTGGATTTTGACTGTGATGATATGGAACTTTTGACACCTTCCTCTGAATGTGCGGAGATATTGTTAAATTGTTTAGATTCTAATATTTTGTGATGGGTTTTTCGGTAAGTTTTAATCTATCTGAACTGGAGTATGAGTGTAGTTATTCAAGTGCTCCTCTCTCACATCTATGTGACTCTGTAGAGAATTAGGTACATCATCTCAAATAAATGTCCGGTGATGACGATAGATTATTTTTGCTGAAGTGCAGGCATCTTGAAATGTACCATTTTCTTTTTGAAGTTTTGTATTAACTGCATTTCCCTGCATTTACATTGTTCCCCTGTAGTATGACCCATGCTTTTCATTCTACAGGTAAATGATCGAAATTGAATTTGAATCTTCTAGTTAACTATTTTTTCACATTCTTCTATATTGCAGGTGAACTTTTTTCAAATTTTCTGTTCCTATTATAGTTCATTGGAGAGAGTGTTAAATGCTTCTTGTGTCTAATCCAAGGCAGCTGTATTTTTACAGTCCCATTGACCTATTTGTTCATTTAAAGACATTAATCTTTTTTTCTTCATTTCATGGTTAACAGCCCATGATCGGAAGAGCTTCCACATTTTTCCCAAGTTTTTGTGTTTCTTCCCTAGAATGACCGTGTTTCTTAAGCAGGTATTTCTATTTGTGGTTGGGGCTCCTAGGTCACAAAAAGGCCATCTTTGCTGCTGCCTTCATTATTTATGGTGTGCTTTCCACTGCTATTCATGCTCAACCACTGTTTTTTGACGCTCATTTGCAGCTTCCAGTGTGTGGGCTTGAATCCTACCATTGTCTTCTTGTCAATTGTGCAGAGAATATGTTAAGAGGCCTGGCATGTCGTGTTTCATAGTGGTGATATGTGATATATACTTCTCTCATCTCTTTTGGAAGTGTCCAGCAAGATTTGTAGGTGCTATGGATTTTAAGTTGTTTTGTGTAGTTTATTCTTCTCTTCTTTCCAACCATGCAGAGATTTATTTAGGATTTTTGGAAGCTCATTGCAATGACATGAACATGTATTTACCTAAATGTGCAAAGATATTGATAGAATCCTTGGATGCAATTTTAAGATATGGTTTTTTGCATGCACTTTTATGTCTGCCTCACTGTATTGATTCCTATTCATAAATGTCCCATCTTAGATATGGAAGATTCCATAGGCGTGTATATATTCCATAGGGATTTGGGTGACAGTCCTCTTCATCCCGAGCTTCTCAACCATCTCACTAGACATCAAGTTGTTCGTGCTACCACTATCAACAATGAATGTGCAACACTCACCTTTAGATTTACACATGGTCTGGAATAAGTCTTTTCACACCAACTCATTCTCTTTCTTTACATAGACTCATTTTCTTCCTCTACAAGTTTATAGTAGCACTCTCTTCATCATAAGTCTCCTCCATGATGGTGTGAAACAATAGTCTTTTTACTCGCTTATGCAATGTGGTTACTCGCATCATTCCTTCTACTGATGTTTTGTTGTGCTTGTGGGCATAAAAAACAATATATGCCCAACTTCTACACTCCTATAGCATGTTTCCCATGACTCCTCATCTACGAAGGAGCCTCTTCCTCTTGAAGAATACCCTCATCCTCTTGTATTTTGGCTACAACTAAACACTATTTTGAGAAGTGCTTGCTTTTGTCTCATGGACTTGAGAATTTTCCTTTTCCTCATTGATGTATTTTGTTGTTTCCTAGACAACTTTTCCGCAGTGTTCAATGCACATCGGTAGGATTCTTCCACCAAATTCAGTCTTATCATGTTAAATAGAAATACAAAGGTCCGATCACATGCCTGGAGACTTTTTCAACACCATCCTCCATGTGACCAACTCGAATGGGATAGTCTATAGAATCTTCTGTGCAACTCTTCACACACATCTCCTTTCGTCTCAAGTTTTACAACTCATAAACATTCAACTGGCAATGTGAGGGCAAAAACTTAGCCTCCAACTTGGCAAACATCCTATTCCAAGTTTTATCTTTGCCTTTCCTTTGTTTGTCCATTTGCATATGATCCACACCATAATAATGCCTAACCCTTCGACTTTGTATAAGCAAATTTAAACTTGTTGGCATCACCTATTAACTCGTACTCAAAATACTTCTCCAAATCAATAATCCAATTTACAAAATCCTCAAGCCACTTTGAGAAGCTATGGGAGTTCATTCGTGGCTTGACTCCTATCTTGGCAACGACCTTCAAATATTTATCTTCAGGTTCTTCCTCCAATTCTTGAAAGTGAACTTTAGGTGCTCCATCTGTATCTTCACTTGAATTTGAATCATCTCCTCCAAGAAGTCCCCATCGCCTTCAACCTTGCTTCCTCCTACCACTCTTGGTGGTCTCTCCTCCCTCCAAGGGGGAGCTCTTCTTACATGTACCATGTCTCTCTCTCACAACTATGCAATTCTACGAGCTTTTTCACAACAACTGCAAAAAACTCTTAGAGGCTCTCAAGACTCAATTCAATAAGGAAAACCTCTCTCTAATATCAAATGACAAACAAAATGAGGGCACTGAGTGAATGATTGTCTTACTCCATGTCTTTCTCTCACAACTTGGAAATTATGTGGGCTCTTCACACAATTGCAAAAACCTCTTAGAGCATCTCTAAAGCTCAACCCAAAAATAACAAATGATGCAGACAAAGTGAACAATTGTCTTTCTCCCCCTACCAAACTCCTTATGAGTACACAATACCCAATGACACACCCCAATTGCAATCCATAAAACTCTCACTTATCACTGATTCAAAGATTGGTTACAAATATTTCTTACACCCACAAACATTTACTTTTATTGAATTCAAAACACACAAATGCAAATGATTATATAACAATTCCTTTGATGGACTTTCACTACCATGATCTACTACTGGAACTATGGACTACTGCGCACTCAACAAGCTCTGTGATTTTTCTTGTTCTCAAATTTGCTATGCTAAGCTAATTGAATTTCCATCTTGCTTGTTATTCCAATTCCTTCAAAAATTAAAACTGATCCTTCTTTGATCTTTGACAGACCCCTTGATGATTATGACAATTTGAGTGCCTATTTTCATCATAAATGCATCCATTTTGACAGATTTGAAATTTCGGGTTATCATCTACATGTACAAAGAAAACAAAGAAGACTATTGGGGTGGTTGCATAACTATCACTTTGTGCATATTAGTGGTTGACACATAGTAGCAATTACACAATTGTCACATGCTTAAATTGACAATTTCATTGTCTATTAAAGAAAAGGTCCAACCAAGGCAAACCATTGAAACCCCTCTATATGCATTTTATCAGGGGATTGAACTCTATGAGTTATAGTTGGCTATATCAAATCATCTCAAACACACATGATGAGGTTGCAAGGCACCTACTCGCCTCCAACTCATACAAAACAAATACAATATTTTCGAGTGGTACAATATAGCTCATAAAACCTAGATGCCCTTGCACCAAAACCCAAGAAGCATAAACTCGAGAATCCTAAAACCTGAAAGCCAAAAACCCATAATTCAAACACCTAGAGAATGCGACTATCTTGTTCAAAACCCAAAACACCACAATTAGATCCACAAATGAAAGTAAAATACACATCATTAGTTCTAATATCGTAATCCCCCAAAGCTGTAAATTACAAAAACATGAAAAGTAGATTGATATAAAATGAGACTATCATATTCAACACCCGAAAACTAAAACCAAAACCACAAAAAAATGTAACATATAACCCAAGAATCTCTAACTTGATAATATTGTAACACGAAACACAAAACACAAAACCCATAACCAAAAACTCCAAAACTTGAATCCTAAAATATTTAAACTTAAAGACATTGAAAACTTTGAAACTCAAAAAACACAAAATCGGGAATCAAAATATTAAAACTCAAAAATTCTAAAACCTGAATCTTAAAATATCTAAATTTGAAAACCTCAAAAACTTTCAAACTTAAAACCCATGACTTAGAAAATCTAAAACTCAAAACTAGAAAAATCTTAACATAAAAATCTTGAACCAGGAAACCTTGAAATCACGAATATTAGATTGATATGCAACATCCCTGAAGCCTAAAAACCTCAAATCGAACACTCAGAAGCCCTAAACATATGAGCCCTGAAACCACAATGTTGTCATGCAAAATGACTAGCCTAAGAATTTGAAACTTTCAAGCATGACAACTAAGCCTACATTGCAAAATTTTGCCTCCCAACCACACTGAAACCTCCTTTTGGCCAACCTGTCTCCAGTGGTACCATCATTTTGTCCCCAAAGAAGGTCCTAATGACGTTTTCAAGCATGCCTCAGTATGCAAAGAAGAATGATGGATGATTTCAACTAGATTCAGTGAAAGAGAAGTCTTCTTGGAGGCCTAAAAAGGCCAATTTTCGGTCATTTTGAAGCCAGTATGCATCCTTTAGAAGAGTTCAGGAAAGATCTAAAACATCCAAAGGTGATGTTGGGGAGTCTTGAAAGTGGTGGAGGCAATTTAGGAAGATTTAGGAAAGAATTGTTCATTCAGGGACAATATGTTCAACATTGGGTTTTCTAGGTGCAAGGAATGAACATCCTAATAGTGAAACCCGACTTCTCTGGATGATTCCGAGAGCTCCGTAAAGGGTTAGGAAGCAAACAAGTAGGCATAAAAAAGCTATGAGAATTCTCTACAAGGTGGGAACATCAATTTTGATCTAAGATTTAAAGGTTTCATGAGCATTTCAAAACATGTCGTTTCCCCTCTCAGTTCCTGACAAAAGGGCCTAAATTTTAAATTTCAGGAATATTCAAGTCTTTAAAATAGTTTTATTGATCTTAGAATTTGTTTTGGAATCAAAATCATATAATATTTGACCCCAAAACATCATCCTAAGCCTCTGAGGTGAAAAAACAAGTTCTAAGTCTATGTTTGGATATCCTAAGCAAATCTGGCTTTCCATTTTTTTGCAGTCACACTTTTGACACTCTTGTGTCCCCTCTTACCTTAGGGACAAGGGGGGACATGAGGGACACAAAAGCGTGACCTCATCTTCCTTCGCAGGTCTCACTTTGGACACCCAAGTGTCCCGAGTGTCTCCATTGTTCCTTTCATCCTCACAGTGCAAGGAGGACAAGAGGGGCACAAAAGTGCGACCTCACTCCCTCACCCTGGTCACACTTTTGTGTCCCAAGTGTCCCTATTGTTCCCTCTTCCCCCAAGGGAAGAAAGGGGCAAGATAGCTGTGACCCATGCATGAAGCCCCTGAACCCCCATGTGATTTCACACAACTCCATAGGTGTAATTTCCCAACCCCTCATCTCATTCGTCTCTCTCCACATGTTGCCACTTGTCATGATCTTGCTCCAAGTCACCCTTTGCTATCCCTACTGTCCCCCTGTCCTCATTGCACCATTTACAAACTCTCTCTAACACCATTTTAACCCATGTTCAATGTGTAGTTAACAGGGTGAGTTAAAAACATTAGAAAACTCATTTAAACTCCTCACTCACCACACACGTCACCATTTTCATGACTAGGTTGCTGTTAAAACACCCTCCAAACTCCATTTTTACCTCGAGATGCTGCCAAATTTCTTCCAGACATCCATAGCCACCAAAAACAAAGATTTTCAAACATAACTTTTTATCTGGGACTTCGGTCACTGTTGATTTTTTCCAGAATCTCCCTCTCCAAAAAGCCTTTGGGAAGATTGTAACAACAAATTCATTGATGCCCTAGTTTTTTCACAGCAATAAACGAAAGTTGCAAACCCTAAAACCTACTTTTTCAATTTCCCAGTGATCTGAAAAATGAAAAACAATGAAATTTGGAGCAGAAGACCCCTGTGCAAAACAAAAGATTTTGACAGTGGTTTCGTTGCAACCTGACACTAGTAAGTACGGTTTCTAAAAATAGCAAATGTTTAGAATAGTAGGTTGCTAAAAAATAGCGAGTTTCCCAAAGTGATGAATTCTCAACATTTGTGACATTCTGAAAAAGTAAGAAACATCAGAAAAGGGTAATTCGGGAAACTTTCTAAAAATAGCAATATTCGAGAAAATGCGCATCTAAAAATAATAGGTTTCTAAAAATAGTAAACCCTCATTAATTGCAATGATCTATATAAGATAAAAAATCGGAGAACAAAAATAGTGGTAACATTCTAAAAATAGCAATTCTAGACACTGCTTGCTAAAAATAGAAAGTTCCGGATTTGAGTGTAGAAAGTTTGTGTTGACTTTGGTTTTGCTCATCTTAGCGCTTTTTTAGTAAAATGAAGTTCAAATACTCAGGTATTGAGCCTATTTCAACTTTAATCATAGAGTATCCATTTGTGGGAGACAATGATGTCACTCACATGGATCTCAAAGACCTCAAAAATAGGATGCTGGGAGGACCTAGGGAGCAAGTGGAAGAAAAACTCTTCTCGAGTGTATTATTTGCAGCAGGGAGCCATATGTTATCCGTTCAAAGTACGAAATTGGTCTTGACATGTGCACAACAATATGAACCTGAGTCCATAATACTGTAGGCGGACAACAACAATCTCTTAGTGTTTGTAAATTCCAACCATTGGTAGTATGGTCATCATCACCAAAGATTTTGCATCACATGAATGGGAAAAAATTGACTCATACCTATAAGGACTCACACTCAGGTCATGGCTCAGGCAAGGTAGGAAACCTTCTTGTGTGCCTAAAATCTAATCAAGAGGTGCATTCCATGAAGGCTACTTGGATGCTATCATCCTACTAAGTAGGGTAATGGGCGAAGAGACGACAAAGGAGTTTCAGGACTGGATGGCTCAATTCATCCTCGTTGCCACTGAAGGGAACCAGGTAGTGGATTAGGGGCATATTATAAGTGACAATATTCATCATCAACTGCTCCATTTTCCTTCTACCAGAAAGTTCACTATGACCTCGTATCTGGTATATGCTCTCACCTACAAAAGACCTTTTAAATGTCTAATTGTTGCCCTCAATGTCTCTCAAAGAGCACTGAATTATGAAAAGTATCCCCATCTCATACAAAAGGAGAGTAACTATCACTTTTCTGGGGTGAATGATGCATTCACCATGTTTGTTATCAAATTTCTAGAAGACAACCTAGAGTTGAGGATATCCTCTCAAACTGCTACACTGATAAAAAACTATGAGAGTTTCTTCACTCAATTCTCAACCTTCACCTACATCATGGTTTTGGGATTCGATCTCACTCTTTGCAAACTTCCCAGGTACCATAGTGATAAAATAGTAATGTTTGAGTTATGTAGGAAGCTTGCTTAAGTTCATAACAGGTGTAGGAACAATAAAAAAGAAGGGCGTATCCTTCCCCATATCCCTTAGAATCTATTCATGAAAAAGTGTTGTAGATGCATCAAATATTGAAGCTTCCTTCACTTCCCTCAGCCTCTATTCTTATACATCTAGGCCTGATTTTGACATAAGGAGAAACCTTGAAACCTTCACTCTCCTTGGATTGCACCATATCCCCCAAATTTAGGATGATTAGAACAATTGCTTGGATGACTTTAAAGTAAGGAAAAAAATACCATATGCGAATGACTATTGATTAAATGAGTAGTTTCATCTTTGATTGGTTCATTAAAGGAGAGGGGGATGATGGATCTTATCTGTTTGATCTAGAGTACCAAACGGTAAAATCTACACCTCTTCCACCTATCTCATGGAACATAAGTGAGTCATGTGACATCAATGAGAGGATTACAATAGTGATTTAGAGATCAAGGGAGTGGTTTAGGAAAAATATGATTTCTCTCATCAAGTCCAGTGGCCTCCTAGCTCTCTTGAGGCAAACATATCACATATCATCCTTGAAGGTATACAAGAAAACCAAGAGCTCTGGTCACTCAGGGGAGCCCACGAAGAGAAAATCAATGGAAGAAGAAAACACTGAAGGATCTCAACCCAGGGGAATTCATAAAAAAATTAGATTCACCGAGGACCATGTTGAAGGTCTCAAGCAAGGTGAGATTTAACCTTCACAAACTCCAGTTCTTCATCGGTTCCCAAGTGTTTCCTCTTTAGCAGCCGAGTCATCTCATCAAGTACAAGATATGATCCCTCACAATGAACCTAAAATTGCCATCATGCCTAATGTTGAGCCCACAGCAATTGAAACTTTTCCTTGGATCCAAGAATGGATTGGGAGTGAACCAAGAATAGTGCAACATACATCGACATTGGATTTCAAAGTTATCTTGAGGATCATGAAGAGAAAACAAGGTAAGAAATCCCAAGTTACTTCTTGATTTTTTAGTGATTTTTCTTATAATCAGTATGTAGAATTTTCTTGACCGAAAGTTTTGAAACCCACAAAGGAGATGGGTTAGGCATGCTATGAAATGAAAACAATCTCTTTGGGACAAAAAACACATGAGGGTGATGCACATTTGTTCAAGGAGTTTGCAACTTGTATGCTTTCCAGGAATGAGGATTACAAATAAGAAATTGAGCATTTGGAAGAGTATGTGAGAATTATCACTACTTATGTCTAGTCATTCGTGGATCCTAGTTCAATTTTATCTCTTCCTACTGAGGTTGTTACTCCCATCAGCACCTTCGACCCTACAACAATCAAGAAGGCTCAAGGTCACACAATGTAGGGAAGGGATAATGACAAGTGGATTGAGAAGATTATGGAGAAAGGGAAAACAATGTTGCCTAAAATTATTTCATTATTCGAGTTTGTTCTCTCCATCGCCACAAAAGTAAATATGACTAAGGAGGAAATTAAAAAGGAAAAAGATAATTGGGACATCGTAATTCCATTGGTTTAAGAGATGAGTACTTTTGACTCTTTCATAGTGATGGGTAAAAATGTATTCACTTCCATAATTGAGAACTCGTCCCCTATTTTGTCTCGCACACTATGTGCCTAGAACAAAATTTTCAATGAGGCTATCTCCAATCTTGATTCTTGTGAAGATCTCACATCATTTTTTGGGAAAGTATAAGCAGTTGTGTGCAAAGTCTTAGATCTCCTCCAATCAGCGAAAGTTAATCAGTGGAAAATATTTTGAAACCATTTGAGGAATTGGTCAAGAAAGAAATGGGGGATCCCTTCTTATTCAATGAAGAAACTTTGGAATCTCTCGCATAAATCAGATGTACAATTTACAACACTGCGAAGGATCATCGAGTTTGGTTTAATTAGTGCAAGAGCGTAAACAATACTTTTGAGACCTAGATCCATTCTTTGATTTTTGTTCACATTCCTCATGCAGAAAAGTTAACACATGCGACAACCCATTTTAGCAAGGAATTCAAAGGTGAAGAGATCTTTCCAGGTGTACTCCCACAAGGTTCATCAATAGTCAGTTCTTTGTCTATAGAAGCTTCTTCTCCTCCATCCAGGGAAAATTTTAAGGGTCCCTCTGAAAAAAAGCCTTAGAAAATATTTGGAGAATATTGGTAAATTCAATTTCGCTTGTATGGCGAATTGCAAGAAAAGTTGTTTTGCGCGGGAGGTGATTTTCTAAGAAGTTTTTTAAAATGACAGGAGAATGTAAATACTACCATATGGTAGCATTTTATATGCTACCGGATGGTAGTATACAGAATGCTACCGATCGACAACATTCTGCATGCTATCGGACGATAGCATGCATAATGTTATTGGCTGGTAGCATTTTACATGCTATCAACCAGTATCATTCTGCATGCTACCGACTAAAAACATGCAGAATGCTATCGTCTGGTAACATTCCATATGCTACCGAATGGTAACATTCTGTATGCTAGCGGACGGTAACATTCTGTATGCTACCGGATGGTAACATTATGTACACTACCGGTCGATAGCATTCTATATACTAGTAGCCAGTAGCATGCAAAATGCCACTGGCTGGTAACATGCAAAATACTACCAGCTGGTGGCATTATGCATGCTACCATCTGGTAGCAAATTTAATGCCACAAGGAAAAACACAAGAAGAAACTTGAATGCCAAAGCACAACTACAAACATGAATTTTATAATAGTTTGAAAAAATTCCAAGAAGAAAGAACACTTCCAGAGTTCCGAAGAGCGCAGTTGCGTCAACAACAAATATGAAGAAGTTTTTGTACAAGACCTTGGTATTTCCTCAACTATAAAAATTTCTAAAGGATCCTAGTACATTTTTCCAATGGATCGAAGCAACCAGTTTCACAGGGCTGCTGTATATGCCCCAATTTAAGATAGAGCACATATCACTTAACAATCTTCTACTCAACTATGACACTTCCACTTTCAAATTTCATTATACACTCCCATCTCATGTAGAGTCATTTAGAATGTCACCTGATGACATTGAGCATTTCACAAGACTATCACACAAAGATGTGGATCCTGTCACAACGAACGTTTCTTTATCGGATGAAGAATGTAAGTATTTAGAGTCTAATTTTTAGTTTTCTATTGATGTAGTAGTAGTTGCTTTTGCTTGTAATTTTATTTTCTATTTTACAACATTACATTTTCATTATTTTCAATTTAACAAATTTTTTTATGTTTAAAATTTACTAACAAAATGTTTCTCTTTGTTGTAATGTTTTTACATCTTCCCAAAACCCTTCAAAAAGAGGGATTAAACTCAAGGATTTCAGACACCCATTTCTACAGGCTGCTGTGCAGTTCTTCTAGGCTAAAATTATTTTACAAGGTCGATATACAAATATTCCTTAGTGGGCTCTAGCGTATATCATTCGTACCTTATGTGGGTAGAAATTTGACCAGTGCAGTTACTTATCCTACAGGATTAGAGCTGATTTGGAAAATATTCATTTGAATGAGAATGTTACCATCAGCTCAACAAATTTTATTCTTGGTTTATATTATGAGTCTCTATATAATTTACGCAGCACCTCTCCTCCGACAATAATGCATTCAAAGCTAACAACTTTGAATTTAACACCAACAATTGAAGAGCAAGAGGTGAGTCCCGATTTGTTATAAGTTGGTTTTTAATTATTGTTTTTCATATTTTAATATTTATCTTTTAAATTTAATATTGTAAATGAATTAACAGTTTAGTGTTAAATTATAACAGAAGGTGGTAGATGTGGCTGCATCACGAAGGGATGTTGCTATCATAGGTCACTTGCTACCAGGTTCAAGAGATTCTGTTACTATTTCTGACGATCCACAAATAGAGGAGGACACCCCTCCACATGCTAAAAAGATGAAGAGTTCCATAAACCTTCAAACCCAATCATCCAAAATACCACAGGCATTAATCACATATATTTTAATTTATGATGTATATATGTTTCAATTTTTTTAAAAATAAATGTAATTAACTATATAAAATTTGTATGTCTTTCAAAATTTCTTACAATTTATATTGCTTTGCTGCATAAACTACTAGCAGAACATGATCGTATCATTGACCTCAAATGCAAGAAGTAGAAATATATTCAATACCTCAGTCTATTGCCCTAGGTTTGAATCTTTTTTTTTTATATGTTTACTAATAATTGATGATATAAAATTCAACACTTTAACAAATCTTTACTTCTTAATTATATTCTAGATCACATCTACCAGTCTTTCCAATCTACTCCTCCACAACCACTACATCAATAGAATAAGGCTTCATTTGCAACTCAACAACATTCCTCTCAACAAATTAATTCTAATTTTTAATAATCTTATATGAATTTATTTATTTTTCATTTCTATTATGTTTGAATTTTGAATTTCGTCATATTATTTACAAAATAACAATTCAATGTCTTAGGGCCTCCAATTTAGTATCCACTACAAATGCATATGCCACCTCCGCCACCCCCACCAAGAAACATAAGGAAAATGTTATCTGGAAAGAATATTTCATTCGCTCGTCCAATTGCAAGCAGGGGCACACTTAATTTTGCCTCTAATTTTCCAAAGTTTTCAGTGGGCAATTTTCCTAGTGGACAAGGTGATTCAATGTTGAACAATATTGATTTAGATGAGGAGTATCTTGGGATTGAAAACACACTTCATGAGTATGGAACATTCAATCCCCAAGATATGATTCATGCGGCAAGGTAACCTTCTCTAAGAATACATGATAGATCAAGAATAACATCTCCAGAACAGGCTAGCACTGTCGTAACTGATGACCAGAAAACTACTTTTCCACTTGGTGTTCTTTTGGCTGATAACAAAAAAGCCAATATTGATATTATTTTGAAGGAGGTTTAAGAATTAAAATTATGGGAGCTTAGGGCTAAATTTATGATTAAAGAAATAAATTCACGATATAAAAATCACAAACAAAGACATATATTGTATTCTTCACATCAGAATGAGCTAGGAAATAGTGATATTTTGTTGAATTAGGTTGTGTCTGGTTCTGTATCATTTGATAATAATTATGAAGATGAAGTGTTCAACATTATGTTGAACAAATTTGAAAATTTTAATGCAGAAGCACAAGCCTACCATAGTATGTGGTTGTGAGACAAGGGCCTTGTAGTTATAACAAATGCAGAACAAGATAAGGAATTGAAAAGTCTTACTAAATTTTCATGAATTATTTTCATTTTTTGAAATTTTACTATTAGTTTTTCTCTTGTGAAATGCAATCAAAGTACAAAAATTTGAAAAATGAGGCTAGTGTGCTTAATTTGCATTTACAAAGTGCAATGAACAGTTTAAATGCAACAATTGAATTAAAAGAGAAGCTTGCTATCCTAAACAAGCAAAATAATACTTTGAGAAGAATTATAAAGGAAAATGAAATGGATCTAGACATAATATTGAAGAAGCAAGTTGAATATGATCAAACATTATTGTCTGCTAGTGAAGTGGAAAATCAAGAAAAAATGATTCTTCAAATATTGAAGTTGCTGTAAAGGATTTGGTTCAGTTTGGTGTTGTCAAAGAAGTTCTTTAGTGCAGGAGAAAGAATCACACAGAGAAGAATATTCTCAAAGTTGAATCTGCAAAATACATCATGAAATTATAATTGTTTTTGTTCAATCCTTTTATAAAACTGTTTCAGATTATATGACAATATTGAAAGTTTCAAACTTTAATCAATGTGGATTGTGGCATTTTACTTTTACTTTTGTTATATAATATATTGTGATTGTTTTGCTATTCAATCTGATTCTGAATGTGACTTTATTCTCAATTATATTAGTTGTATTTATTACATGCTAAATTTCTTATTATTATCATTTTAAAATACTTGACATAGAGAAGAATCTTCTCAAAGTTGAATCTGCAAAAGACATTATGAAATTACAATTGTTGTTGAATATTTTTATAAAATTGTTTTATATTATATGACAATATTGAAAGTTTCAAACTTTAATCAAGGTGGATTATGGCATTTTACTTTTACTTTTGTTATAATATATTGTGATTGTTTTGCTATTCAAACTGATTATGAATGTGACTGTTATTCTCGATTATATTTGTTATATCTATTAGATGGTAAATTTATTATTGATATCATTTTAAAATACTTTGTTGACAGAACAATGAACTACAAGTAGCATTTATATTTCAATGAACAAAAACAAAAATTATCTAAAAATAGTGAAAATTCTCCAATAATGTAATTATATTTTTTTCATTTTAAAGACAACAAAACAATAAGTATGACACATTTAAAAAATCTAAACAGTAAACACATTGCAACATTGAAAATAATGTTAAAAAATATACAAACGTATAACAAAAATAATAATATACATAATTATAATCAGAATCCTGATTTGAAAATTTCTTTCCAGAATAAAAATGTACAGTCAGTCTTCTTTATTGAATATCAGCTAGATCAAATGCAAAGTTATCCTGAAAAATTTTGCTGCCCAACACTTGTATATAATCTTTCACTACGATTTTTAGTCATCATTTCATTGTTATCTGTAGTCCCTATATTAGTATTACTGATCCCTCTCCTCTCTGCAAGAGAATTCCCTACAACCATTACCCATTCATAAATAGAAAGGTATCCACATCATATTTTAAAACATACAATCTCAAACAGGTCTCAAGATTTTTATCAATCCTGTTACGATATTTTGATTTTATAAATGTTAATGCACTGAAAACTCTTTTGTCTTAAACTGATCCAAATATTATTGTCTGACATAGTTCATACAATCGGAAATACTCACTTATGATTTCATGAAGGATGGAACTAGGATACAACCTTTTCCATAGAAGTGTTATTGCTCCCTTCTCTATTGGATCTTTCAGTTCTTCATATTGTTCCTTAATTACCTGTCTGAAATCATTTGATTGCAATGCAAGAGTTTCCTTTTAAAGAATACCATTAATCTAAAATCCATTACATTCAACTAATTGTGAAAAATGTTTAATTATAGTACCCATGTGTTTTTTAAATGCATCAACAAAAGCGCCAAAATCATTCCAAAAGTTCAGATTGACAACTCCCATGGCCTCAAGAATATTTCCTTTTTTGAAATGATCCCTAATCTCATTTGATAAACATTGTGAAATTTTCTGATTTTTTTCCTTGTTTAAGATATAATAACATCATATAAATTACATGTAATGGGTATTTCTTCAAGCTCTGCTCCAACAACATCAACTCATTTTTCGAATGTGTGCATTTTAATCTCTTTCTCGTTAACAAAGATACACAGATGACCAAATATATTGAATCTAAAGTAACTGTAAGGATCTTCTAAATATGTCAGAGCTTGCAAGTGACTGAAAACATGTCCTTTAAAGCAATCATCAGAGTTATATAACATATCTAGAGTCTAAAACACCCTTTTTTTGAACCTCATGAAGTCAGCTATATATATGGACCGTTCTTGTGCAAGTTTTGTTATGCAATTCATCTCATGCAACATTGAAAGAATCCCACAAAGTGTTAACAATGTTTCAAAGTGTGTATGTTGGTAAAGCAATTTTTTCCCATGTCAACTTGCCTACAATTCTTATGCATGAAACCATTTAAAGATGGATATTCCTCAAAAAATCTGTGTGCAAGATCATACATAGAAATCCATCTAGTATCAACATCTTTAAGAAGTTTCTTACCATCTGTGACCCCAAGTGAAAACTTCTAAAACTCCAGAAATAATTTCACACTTCTTAACATATAAGCATTCACTTCACGGATAAGCTCTTCAAATTTCTCAACACATTTGAATGTGCTCACTATCCTATATGCAAGATTCATCATGTGAGTCATGTAATGATTAAGAATCATGTGAGGAGAAAAAAATGTTTGGAGACACACACATAGACCATTTATATGACCCTATATCACTGATGCACCATCAAAACCAACACAAATCAACTTTGTGGCTATAGAATAATTATCCATTCTTGCTATGTCCTTCAAATTAGATATCACCAATTTGGAAAAAAAAATTAGCATTGTAGTTTTCTTGCATTTTATGAACCAATAGTAGATGAGGTGCCCTAGTGTGGTTCTAGAATGTATATACATGCATGAAAACCAAATACATGTTGTCAACGGTTGTAACTTCATCAATTGAAAATACAAGAGCCTTGATGTTTACTCTGCATTTTCCCCTAATGACTATTCCTAGAAATTCCCATGTTTTGTAGCCTAATCTCCTTTTCTTCCAAGATACTCAAGAATATATCACAACTATTTTGAGGAATTGCATCTAGAACAATAAAGAGAGTATCAATCACTATCACATTACTTTAAGAATTCTAGATTCTGAAGAGGAACGTGTTTAAGATTTTCAACATACGAGACACATTCCAAATCAACAAAGGAGAGCATAAAGATTTTTTTTCAAGATGCACACAAATCCTACAAACTGGAAGAAAGAAGATACATGAGGGCTACCTAAGAAAATTTCATAACAAATCTAACATTCGAAGAGAAACAAAAATATGATTTCAGACTTCTCATTGTTCAAATAGAAAGGAAAATGAGTCAAGAGTATTTTCATGAGTTTGATCCTATTTTTTCTCTTGACGATCCCATTGAAGAACCAACATTTTAACCACTGAACCTCATTCCTTTGGAAGAAGAAGAAGAAGAATTAGAACTAGAAGAAGAAGAAGAGAGAATGGTTTCACTCATGTTATAGGGTAGAACATGGGCCCATTGGCTCTGAATCCTCCACTTCATGAGTTGGGAAAATGATATAGGAAAAAAATTCCTAAGTTCTAAGGAGATGGAAAAAAACATCCCGATGATCATATCACACTATTCATCATGGCTTGTGGGGTGTTGGGAGTGGAGTATGAATATGTTTAAGTTTGTATCTTTATGGAATCAATGAAAGATGTTATTGTGGATTGGTTCTACCACTTTCCAAGAAGGTGAATAAAAAATAGGGTAGGTATGAAGTCTAAATTCGAAGCTCAGTTCAAGCCTACTAAAGATGGTCATGCTCTTCTTGCACAATGGTATCAGTTTAAAAAAGAGCCTCATGAACCCATGAGATACTTTGTAATTATGTTTAATGAGACACTCCACAAACTTCCATATATTTCTAGGCCTACAAAAGATAAAAATTTAAGATTCTTCACCAATGCTCAGTCACCAGAGGCCAGTTTCATGCTGAGAAGGAGTCAACCGACTACTTTGGATGAAACAAAAGAGATGGGAGTTGATGTGGAGTATAATTTTTTGATGTCTAGGAAAATTAAAAAATGACCAAACAAAGAAAATAATGAAAGTTTAAATTTTGGAACTACTAACTCATTGGTGTAAAAATTGGCTAATGATGTGTTTTCTCTCAAAAAGAAAATTTCTCAAAGTTCCATGTACAAAGACATTCCAAGGAAGTACTTCTAAAAAAAACAAATAATTTGTCCCCCACCTTAGAGGCTTGCTCTTGAATCTCCTCCCATGAACGCATCATTTGGGACCCGATTAGATGATGAAAGTGAAGAAGAAGTAGCTTCAAAAAGTGAAGAATAAGAAGGTGAGTTGCTGATTGAAGAAGTCAGATATATGAAGGTTGGATTTTTTGAGTATGCATCCTCTTCTGAGGATGAGTATGAAGACTCTTTAACTAATATGAACAACCATTCTTGTATTATTTTCACTCGATCTAAAATTCTTGAGAAGGATAAACCATCCAAGCATAAAGAAAAGGAGATAATATCCTCAATAGATGACTCTACTTCCTGAAAAGATATTATCTAAGAGAGGATCTCCGCTCTCCCCATCTTTGGAATCAACCAAGAAGAATCCTAAATATGTGTGTCATCGCAAGACATATTCTAATAAAGGTAAGTCAAATTCCTATACTCCCTCTAAGAATGTTGTTTCAACATCTGCAAGTCAAAAGAATAATGGAAAATATACAAGTAATTCTTCAAATAAATCAACCTAGTGTTTCCAATTCTCTTGAAAATTCTTCCTCAAACTTTTATATCATTGACCATGTAAAAAATGCTAAATTTTAGATCTCTGAATCTAAATACTTGCAGACTCATCCCAAGTATTTTGGGAATCTCTTCAAGTTCATCAAAGGAAGAATCTCCAAACCTAAAGTACCATCCAATTCTAAAGTTCTGCCTCCCACTATCGAGCTAAAACCTTTTAGCCTCTACCCCTTCATCCAAAGACAATATTGATCCCTTATATGTTTCGTTGTTGATTAATGGATATCATTTAAATAATTGTATCATTGATTCTAATGTGTTTAACAATGTCATGCATACTACGGTTTCTCAAGATCTTTGTTTGAGTCTCTCTCAGGCATTCAGATATTTCTACTCGATGGAAAAAAGGAGCCCCCCTTGTTGGAAGGATTAAAGATGTAGTGATGGCCCTTGTGGCTTATCCAGAAAATGGGTGAAGGTGACAATTCTAGTGGCAAATATGCCAACTACCTATGGAATTATCTGCAATAGAATATTATGTCAGGAAATGGGAAGTGAAATTCAAATGGAATGATGTTCATCTTTTATACCAGTCAAGAAAGAAATGAAAAATATCCTTCCTGATCCAAAAATGAAATACATGGTTCAAAAGTCAGATGATCCTAGGGAAAATATTGTCTTCCAAAGCAGAGAGCTAGGAAAGACTTCATTCAAAGAATAAGGGAAAGTTCCATATGAAGAAAGTAGTGATGGGAATTACTTCATAAAATTTGAATGAGGGAAATAATTTCCTATCCTTGAGGAAAGGCTAACAAATGTCGCTAATGAAATTTAGAGCATGGAATTTGGTGGAAGTTGTTTGTCAACTAGTTTAGGTGCATGCATCATTATGTCATCCACATAGGGGGCTTGTTCCCCTTAGCATACAAGTTCTCCAACACAAAAAAAATATCAAATTTGAAGCCTTGTTGCTTGGATTGCAAATGGCTGAATAGATGGGGACAAAAAAGAGCATCGTACATGGTGATGCTAAATTAATTGTGAAACAAGTGAAAAACATATTTCAAGTGAAGAATGCTCGTCTTGACCATTATAGGAATAGCGTGTCGGAATTATTTGAAGATTTCGATTCATTTAACATTAGAGAAGTGCCTAGAGATAGAAATTGCAGGGCTGATTCCTTGGTAGTATCCTCCTCCTTGATGATCCCACATCCAAATTTCAAAGTAGAGAAGTTTTTAGTGGAAATGATTTTTCACCCAAATGTGCCAGATAACTTTGAAAATAACGACTAATCATATTCTATCCTTCCTACAAGAGACTAGTTACTTCAGGTCTATGTGTTTAGAAGGAAGTGACTCACTCCCATAGGATTTTACCAAAAATGAAATTGATTAAAATTCAAATGATTAAATAGACGAGGATGAGGTAATTCAGTTGAAAGGAAATAGAATTCCGAAGGGGATATTTTTACTAGAGGAACTATTTGACAAACATGAAAAGTTCATCCATGGTAAGGCCAAGGATCAATCGATATTTTCATCAGAGTATGACAAGATAAACATTGGAATAAGTGATCAGTCAAGGATGGTGAACATAGGAAGATGTTGTTTGTCTGAGAATGGAGGAAATTCTCAGCTTTGTTGAAAAGGTATTACAATGTGTTTTATTATTAATATGATGATTTTAAGTCCTTTCAACCTCAATCCATGCAACATTCTACACCCTTGAAACATGATGTAAAAGCCTTCCAACAAAAACAAGGACAATACAATCCGAAGATTGATGGAACCATCAATGTGGACGTTGAAAAGTTGATTAATGCCCACATCATTTTTCCTATCCATCATTCAACATGTATAGCCAATATTGTATCAATATGGAAAAAGAGTAGTGAAATCCACATATGTGTGGATTTTTAGAACTGGAATCAAGCTTCTCTAAAAGACAACTACCCGTTTCCGGTCATGAATCATATCTTACAAGTAGTGAATGGTTCAGAGATGATTTCCTTGTTGGATGGATTTTTAGGGTACAACCATATTGAATTTTCCAAAAAGACTAGTTTAATACCACCTTCACCACTCCATGGGGAACCTTTGCATATCATCGGATGCCCTTCGGCTTGATCAATTTAGTTGCCACATTTAAGAGTGTTATGGATTTATCTTTCAAGGATTTGAAGGGAAAATGCATGGTGGTGTACCTTGATGACCTAACAGTATACTCCAAGAAGAGAGATGAGATTTTGAAATAAATTGAACAAGTTATAATATGTTGTAGGAGGCACCACATTTCCATCAACCCAAATGTCAATATTTAGGGCAACTGAAGGAAAATTCCTTGGTCACATTGTGAGAAAGGAAGGAATTAATATTGATCCAAAAAGAGTAGAGGTTATTCAAATATTATCTGTACCTGCTAGCAAACCATGTGTGCATTATTTATTTGGCAAGGTTAATTTCTTAAGGAGGTTTGTCTCGGACTTCACTAAAGTCACAAAGGATATAGTCAACATGATGAAACCCAAAGAATCCTTTAAGTGGATAAAACAAGGAAAAAAATACTTTGATTCTATCAAGAGTGCTATTGTAAAATTACCTACTTTAGTGCACTCTGATTTCATAAGAGAGTTCATTATCTATTTTTATGCTTCAGAACATGCTATTTGGGTGGTCCTTGTTCAAGAAAATGAAGAGAAAATCTAGTCACCCATTGCATTCAGGAGTGATCCTCTGAAAGAACATGAGATTAAATACTCACAACATGAAAAACATGCCTATGTAGTGGTGAGGGCCTTGAATAATTATATATTTTATATTTTGAAATCTCATGTTGTTGTTATGGTCCCTAGTACATGAGTCAAAGCTATCCTGATGCAGAAAGGCCCAGGCGCAAGGATAGGCAATTTGGAGTCTAAGGTGAAAGAATATAATCTTGAAATCAAACCTTCCAAGTTGATATGAGGCAATGACTTGTATGAATTTATCTCCCAAAAATAATGGGAAGTTTTCTCTAATTGCTATGTATGATTGATAAAAAATATTCCTCTCATGATCTTTGTAAGTACCACCAATCCCTACCATCCTGACATAACTTATGTCTTGACCTATGGGGACTTCCCTCCAGGAATTGATAAAAAAAAAGAAGAATCCTCCATATCATGGTGACAAAATATTTCATACGGGAGAATTTTCTATACAAGAAAGGATTAGATGACACAATACTAAGATGCACAGAAGAATATTTTCAAAGCATATCATGATCAAGAATGTGGAGGTCACTTATTTGCTATGGTTAATGCCCATAAGATCTTGCGAGGGGTCTATTACTGGCCTAATCTTTTCCAAGATGCATATAAATGGGTTGGAAAATGTGATCCATACCAATAGTTTGTGGGAAGACCAAGGCTTGTTCCTCTACCCCCCCCGTCCTGTGATCATTGAAGATCATTTCCAATAGTGGGGTATGTAATTCATCATTGTATTGAACCTGCACTCCTGCGTGGGCCAAATGTATGTTCTTACCACTACAAATTACTTCACAAAATGGGTAGAAATCATTCCAATAAAACATTCCAACTCTAAGATAGTGCATAAATTATTGAAAGAAAAAATCGTTGTAAGATTTAGGGTACCAAGAAAGTTAGTGGCAGATAATGCCACCTACTTCTCTTCAGGTGGGTTGATGGAATTTTTCTACAATCATGGTATTTCCTTATCTCACTCTATTGATTACTATCCGCAAGGTAATGCAAAAGCAAAATATAGTAATCAAAATATTGTCACTATTGTTTAGAAGTTAGTGGATGTTAATCAAAGAGATTGGCATATGAAATTATATGATGCCTTATGGGTTGACCGGATCACACCCAAAAAATCTATTGGCACATCTCCTTTCCAGATGCTATACAGACTTGAGGCAAAAATCTCAATCTCTTAGGAGTTACTTGTCTTAAAATTGGTTAAGGAAATAAAAATTGAAGAATATTCATATGCTCTTAACAAGAGGATTTGCTACTTGAAGAAGTTGAATGGAGATAGGTTCGTAGTAGTTGATACACCGAGAAGACATCAATTTAAGGTGAAAAGGACCTTCAATAATAAAAAAAAGATAGAAGTTTCGAAATTGGATATTTTTTCCTTATCTGGGACAAAAGAAGAGATCCCAAGGGAATCCATGGGAGGTTTGATTCATACTAGCACAGCCCTTTCAAGATCAAACATTTATGCGGAGAAAATACAAACTACTTGGCTTACCTTGATGCGATCCCATTGGAGTAGCTTTGCAGCGGGAAACATCTTAATCTCTACAGGAAGTGAGGTTGGTTGTCCTTAATCATCATTCCATAATTTCCCTTTTAGTTATGCGTGTCTTTCCTTTCCAATTTTGGTGTGTTTCCTTTTTATTGTGTGTGTTTTTTGTCCTTTCCCTTGTTTGTGTTTATTGCTTGTAATAAGGGAATATAATGTGGAAAAAAGGAACTGGTCTGCTCACCCATGAGATTCCTTAGGATATCTATTTTCCCTTATATTCTAATTTCCTCGAGATAGAGCTGACTAATTTCATGTAAAATGACTAGCCTAAGAATTTGAAACTTTCAAGCATGAAAACTAAACATAAATTACAAAATTTTACCTCCTGATCACACTAAAACCTCCTTCTGCCCAACTTGATTCTAGTGGTACCATCATCCTAGCCCTAAGAAATGTCCTAATGATGTGTTTAAGCATGCCTCAATATTCAAAGAATGATTATGAAGTTGATGGATGAGTTCAACAAGATTTGTGAAAGACAAGTCTTCTCGGAGGCCTAAAAAGGCCAATTTTGGTCATTTTGAAGCCAATAAGCATCTTCTGATAGACTTTAGGAAATATATAAAACATCTAAAGGTGATTTCAAAGAGTATTGGAATATTAGAGGTAGTTTAGGAATATTTAGAAAAAAATTACTCATTCAAGGACAATTTGCTCAACATTGGGTGTTCTAGGTGAAAGGAATGAACTTCCTAAAAGTGAAACTTGAATTCTCTGGATGATTCTGAAATATTCCTACAGAGTTCGGAAGAAAAAATGTAGGCATTAGAAAGCTATGCGATTTATCTACAAGTTGGGAGTATCGTTTTTGATCTAAGGCTTAAAGGTTTCATGAAGCATTTCAAAAAATGCATCCGCCCCTCTCAATTCCAGAAAAAAAAGGGACTAAATTTTAAATTATAGGAAGATTCAGGTTTTGAAAACATTTAATTGATATAAGAATGATTTTTGAGTTAAAATAATATAATATTTGACCCCAAAACATTATCCTAAGCCTATGAGGAGAAAATAACAAGTTCTAAGTCTATTTCTAGACAACCTAAGATAATTTGGCTTTCCATTTTTTCCCAATCACACTTTTGACACCCATGTGTCCCATGTGACCCCTTGGGGACAAGGGGGACATGAGGGAAATAAAAGTACAACCTAATCCTCCTCCCCAGATTGCACTTTGGACACCCAGGTGTCCTGATTATCCCCACTATCCCTTTAGTCCTCATGGTGCAAGGGGAAAAGAGGGGCAAAAAATGTAACCTCACTCCCTCACCCTGGTCACAATTTTGTGTCAAAGGTTTCCCCATTTTTCCCTCTTCCTCCAGGGGACAAGAAATTTTGACCCATGCATTGAAGAATCCCCTGAACCCCTATGTAACCTCACATAGCTCGATAAGTGAAATTTCCCAGCACCTCATCTCTCTCCACATGCTACCACTTTCCATGATATTTCTCCAAGTCACCCTTTTATGTCCCTAGTGTCCCTAGTTTCCCCCATGCACCCATTAAATCATGTAAAAAATCTATCTAGCACCATTTAACCTAGGTTTGATGTGAAGTTAGTAGGGTGAGTTTAAAACATTAACTCATTTAAACTCCATGCTCACCACACACATCACCATTTTCATGACAAGTTGCTACTGAAATACCCTAAAAAATCCATTTTTACTCAGATATGTTTCCAAATTTCTTCTAGACACCCATAGCCACTAAAAACGAAGATTTGAACATAGCTTTTTTAACTCGGAGTTCGATCATCGTGAAATTTTATTAGAATCTCCCTCTCCAAAATGTCTTTGGAAATATTGTAATAACAAATTAATTGATGCCCTAGCTTTTTCACATTAGTAAACTGAAATTTCAAACCCTAAAACCTACTTTTTCAATTTCTTAGTGATTCGGTAGATGGAAAACCATGAAATTCGAAGCACAAGACCTTGATGTAAAACAAAATATGTTGACTATGGTTTTTTTACAACCCGACACTGGTAAGTACAGTTTCTAAAAATAATAGGTGTTCATAACCATAGGTTACAAAAAATTAAGTTTCCCAAAGTGATAAGTTCTCAACATTTGTGACATCCTGGAAAATTAAGAAACATCAGAAAAGGGTAATTCAAGAAACTTTACAAAAATAACAATATTTGTGAAAAAGGGCATATAAAAAATAACAGGTTTATAAAAATAGTAAACCCTAAAAAATTACAATATTTCATATAAGATAAGAACGTAAGAGAACAAAAATAGTGGTAACATTCTAAAAATAGCAGTTCTGAACCCTACCTGCTAAAAATAGAAAGTTTTGGATTTGATTGCAGAATGTTTGTTTTGACTCCAGTTTTCCTCATCTTGGTGCTTTTTAGTAAAATGAAATTTAAATAATCAGGTATTGAGCCTATTTCAGCCTTAATCACATATTATCTTGGTATGGGAGATAATGATGTCACTCACATGGATCTCAAAGACCTGAAAAAAAGGATGCTCAGTGGACCTATGGGGTTGAAAAATCTATCGTTGAAAACATAATTAACAGTTTGGGGAAAACAATCCCTCCTATTTAATGGGGAGGTTCCCTTATTCAGACCAAAATTTGTAACTCTAAAATATTTACAATATTTACAAACTAATAATTTTTAGTGAGGATGTTGGTGACATAATGATTTATAATACGAATAAAATTTTGGGGAAGAATGATTAGAAGAACACAAGAGTGTATATTTCTTGGAGAGACAAAAAAATTTGGACACACAATTCTTCTTCAAATCTGTCTATCAAAGACTCACAGTTCCTTCTTGGTCATAAACGATCACCACACCTACACAAATGAAAGTAGGAGATAAAGAATAAACAAAAATTTTGAATAAGGAGAATGTTGATCTTATTCTACTCATAAATTCCAAACTAAATTGAGAATATACATGTCTGCATAATGGAATTTATCATAAGAAACAATATTTAAATTGAATCACAGTTCAACAATTCCTGATCTATGCATAATAACACAAAGTTTTAGAATCCAAATAATACAAACAATATATAAAATATAACAAAATTAGGGAAATAAAGTATACAAAACAAGAAAGGAGAGGGAAGGCTTATTCTTCTTATTCAAAATCAATATTGCTTACATCCCAAAAATGTACCAACATCCAACCCCCTTTTATAAAGAGAATGAAGCCTTATATATGCCAAATGGGAAAGGAGTAACCATCCTAACTAACTGCTCTAATTAAGTGATAAAAACACTTAATTAAATGAGTTACATTCAAATGACTTTTATATTACATGTATTTAGTTTTTTACATAATAAAGTCAATGGCAAAATAAAACAACTAGTAATACCAACACTTAATTAAATGAGTTACATTCAAATGACTTTTATATTACATGTATTTAGTTTTTATACATAATAAAGTCAATTGCATAAAATAGAAACAACTAGTAATACCAAGAGCCTGTAAGAAGGAATGAAGTGAGGAGATAGAAGAGGCAAGAAATTTCAGCTTAAGAACATGCATCTCGAAACTTGGTGACTATGGCTGAAATTTCAATGTCTCCCTCGGCACAACGGTGTTGACCAAGTTACTCATCCATGCTCCCAAGGAAGTCTCCATCTTTGAAAATTATCCCACCATACTAAAGAGAGTTCCCTTTGCATAGTCTATACAATAACGTTGTTGAGCTTTGACAATTCGTTCCATCTTGTACTTATTAACAAACTTTTGTTTTGAACAAATTTTCCTTCATAAGAGTGTTAAAATTTTAGGCTTAGATTTGATCAGCCGAGTTCCTTTTTGGATGAATTGTCTTTAAAGAGGTGACAGTAAAGAGCCTGTACATATCTAAAAAAAATCTCTTCTTTCAAATATTATCCTTTTCATAACCACATTTTTGCAACTCAATTGAGTCTTCCTCCAGGACCTTCATTCTCCACTCAACACTGAAAGACCGTGTTTTTGGATAGATTTATTTTAGATTCATCAAAAATCTTATCGGGAGAGAAGGATTTAATCTAGTTCTGTAAGGGCCATGATGTGAAGATATTGAATGACATCTACCCAAATATTGATTTCCTTATCAAAGTCTATCAATACATGAATTGATTGGGTCTTGTGTTGAAATAATGTTTTCATAGGTCTTACAGGCCTCATCAATGAATTCCAATCCTGTGATTAGAATTTTTTCTCCACCCAATCCTCATATGCTTTTTCCAAGAGTGGCACGTTTATGGATTTTTTGCTATTGCCTCTAGGTCAATGTTAATAGTGACAACAATATGGTGGAAGTACGGAGACAGAGGAGTCATTATCCAATGGAGTTCTATCGGATGATAGAAATGAATTTAATGAAATTTTCCAAGACTTTCTACATGTTCTTTCCAACTGCCCCCGAGTTTGTTTTTCCTTTTTCAACTCTTTCAATAACCTTAAACACAATTTCCTTAAGGTTGTGTACGATTCACCTTCAGGGGTTGATTCACCTAAGGAAATTCTAGTCAAGATCGAAATCAGATACCAAAAACATCCTTATCCTTCTTAATCCTTCTTTGGTCTAGCAATTTCTAGGAATTTTTTGTCTAGGTAGAATCAGAGACAGGACGAGAAGCGGTATTTGCTTTCTTAGGAAGAGGAGGAGAAGTGCCAAGAAAATAAGCCACTGCATCATATTTGGGAACCTTAATTCTTGATTGAGCCTTTCTCTTCTTGTTTTCTACCATGGGCTAAACCCAGGTGAATGTGTCCCCTAATGATGTTTTCCAGAGGAGGAAATTCAAGACCAATTTTAGAACTAGGAGGGCTGAAGAAACACAAAAACTTCTATAGTATAAGTCACAACAGAAGAAGAAAGGTCTTCTCAGCTACGAACTTACGCCTGAAAAACAGCTGGTCTTTCCCAAATCATGGGAAGCTACCTAAACTACATTCTCTTCTCCATCATCATTTTATTTACTCTTTTATCCTCTTCTTCAACTTGTTTATTTTCAGCAATCTCTTTCTCATCCTTCTATGCTTGCTGAAGGGCTGCTTCCCCTCCTATTTCAGGTGTTTCATTCTTTTCATCATCACCCTATCCTAGTGTCTCTGCCTTCTTTTCTTCCTCTTTAGATTTATCTTTCATGGTATAGACCTTGGTTCCAAAGTTTAGAGGAGAGTAAGAAGGAGTTTGCTAAGAGAGGGGTGGCCTTTTTGTGAGGAAGATGCTTCTTGAGAAGAAGCCCTCCTTTTGAGAATCATTGAATTATTTGATTTTATCTTGTTCAAACCCAATGTCTTGACTCTTACCCTCAAGAGAGTAGGAGTGTTAAGGGTCATCTCGGATCATCCTTCTCCTTTTGTGACCAATCAATAATGGGAAGGGGAGTTTACTGAATGGAAATTTGTGAATTCTGCAGTGAAGAGATATTAACCATCATCGACCATTCCCTTTGGTATTACATACAATTTGAAATCTTAGATATGTTGTAATGTTAATATACCAAAGGTTCTCTTACTGACGTTGTAGTCATCTTCACAGTCCACCCAATAATCTTCAAAATTCTTAAAAATGATGATATGCCAGTCGAATATTTTTTTTCAAATAAAGCTTTTTACTATCAAAGTAAAACCATCTTTTGGGTAATGTTGTGCAAGTTGAATGAAGAGATACTTCTTTCGACATTTTGTGCATTCAGAGTTGATCTGCATGTGTTATTTCCCAAAGTTATGGGAAATTGGATGCCAGAGATCTTATTATCTCTGGCAATTTTTTTTGAAGGAGGTCTAGTTTACTTATAAAGTTCAACTAGAATGATCTTGTCACTACAATAGATCAAAAGTTTTGTATGGAGCTCCCTTGAATTCAATTGTTTGGATATAATAAAATTTCTTGAATTGGATGAGCATGCTACCATAGATTGAGATCAAATATCTAGCTTCTTGAGAAAATCTACTTGTTACATTCCCCTCCATTAGCCTTACTAAGAACATCATGAAGGCATCATTCAATCTCTTGTGGTGGCTCTTGCTATTCTCGTAAGTCAACTGTGTGTAAAAATTATAAATGGCTAGATTATGTCTGCTTTCTTGGATTGATAAACCAATCCATATCCTGTACCCAAATATGGTGTACATCAAATAGGAGGTCATAATAGAATGTTTTTGTTTGATGTACTTAGGTGAGCTATTGAGTCCTATTCTCACATATGCTCTCCCCCCAATTTAAAGGTTGTGTGCCTTCATCGATTAATTTGATGTATATGCACACCCATTCTCAAAATTCTTGAGTTGAAGTTAAACCCATTACTCTTTCCAATAAGGTTATGATATCTGATAACTCTTCCACAAAGACAAATCTGTTAAAAAGTTTTGTGAAACTTTGAAGGTCCCCTCTTCTTGACTTTTAGCCAAGATTTGGCAATCATGGATTGATATTTGTTGGGAGTAAGGTCAAACTCTATTTGGGCATCATCTTTAGTTAGAATCTTGTAAGCTTCAAATGTTGGAATTCCCAGAGCCAAGTTAATGTGATGAAAATCTAATTGTGTGATAACTTTTCCCTGAGGGTCTTTCAAATCCTTGGTTTTGGGATCAAAACAAGAGGCACATACTAGAAATATATAGGTACATTGAAATGATGTAGGAAAACCCCCCACATAAGCTAGTCTATTATTAATAATGCTTCAGGATAATATAGTTGGGTTTTGATATTTCATTCTAGCCCATAAGTCATCTAAGTTCATGTGTTTGATGTCACTATCCCCTATTTTAGGAACAAAAGTCTCAAGGGAGGAAATGTTCTCGTATCTGGCATAATGGAGCTTCATCTTGGAAATTTGGATACAAATAAGGGAATAAATTGGTTTTGCAAAGGGTCTTTGAAAGGATTTGAAGGGAGGGGAACCATAACTAACATAATTGCAAAAGTGGGTGAAACATGGATGATATTACTAACCTGATGGATGAAGATGAAGGCGACCTCTTAATGTTCATAGTGCAACTCAAATTTTTGAATTTGGTTACCAGAGGATGAAGAAATGAGAAAAAGAGTACCTTTGGAGTGGGAGAGGGGGACGACACAAAATGATAGTAGCTGAGAAATTTTAGAAAAATTAAGGAATAAAGTGGAGTGGGAGTGTTTATACTACCAATTTTGATTGTCTACCTTATCAAACTACCTATTAAAACTATTTAGAGTGGTGGATTAGGTGAAACAATGCCCAATGGAATAAAACCCCATTCTCTATGTGTTTTTTTTGTATTAAGGAGGATAAGTTGATCTTTCAAAGAACAAAGGGAACCTGGGGAGCAATTCCATTGGTTCCCTAAGTGCCCGTAATGGCCGACTCAGCTGATGATTTGAGAAGGAGTTATGAGGAGTGGGAAATCAGGGAATTGGAGACCAGGATGAACAAGGGTGAAGGTTCTCATGGTGCTTGATTTCACTGAAGTGTTTGATGTGGTTGGGAAATTAGAAAGGTAGGGAATTGAGGGAAGAGGGGGAACATGGAAGAAAGTTCTCATAGTACCCCATAAGGTCAAAGTATTTGACAGAGTCAATGGAAGTGGCAAAGGTGAAAAAACAGGGAATAAGAGGAACAAGGGAGTAGTTCCTCATATTCCTCCAAGGGTTTGATTTATCTGATTCATGCACCCACTTCACAAAAAATTACTAACTAAAAATTTATTCCTCTTTAGAATGAACTAACATAAAACAAGTGAGACCAGGAAAATAAATAAACTTAGCCAAAACTCAAAATTCATTAAAATTTCCACATTTTAGGCCTCATGACAACAAATCCAATGGAAGAAAAAATATTATGAAGCGGATTATTTTTAGTAGGGGCCATCCATTATCCATTTAACTTACAAAATTGGTTTGGACATGTGCAAATTTTTTTAAAACTGACTCCAGAATAGTGTGGGTGGATGACAACTCAGTGCTCACACTTATCACTCCTAAGGGTATCTCTTAGTGTTTGAAAATTACAACTGGTGGTAGTATGGTCATCATCACCAAATAGTTTGCATCACATGAATGGGTGAAAACCCACTCATAGTAGCAAGGCCTTGCACTCGGGTCATGGATCAGGAAAGGTAGGAAACCTTCTCATGTGCGTATAATATTGTTAAGAAGTGAGTTCTATGAAGGCTACTTTGATGCTATCATTCTATTGAGCAGGGACATGGGTGAAGAGATGACAAAGGAATTTTAGGACTGGATGTCTCAATTCATCCTCATTGCCACTGAGCGAAGACCAAATGAGATAACAAATCCCAAGTTACTTCTCACTTTTTCAGTGGCGTTTCTGGTAATCAATATGTAGAAATTTCCTGCCCAAAATTTGTGAAACCCATAGAGGATATGACTCAGGTAGACTATGAAATGACAAATAATCACTTTGAGACAAGAAACACATGAGGGTGATGCACATTTGTTGAAGGATTTTGCATCGCATATGCTTTGTATGAACAAGGTGTACAAACATTCAATTGAGTGTTTGGGAAGAGCATGCGAGAAATCTCATTTCTTATGTGTAATCATTCGTGGATCATATTAAAATTCCGTATCTTCCTGCCAAGGTTGTTAATCCTATAAGCAAATTCAACCCCACAAAAATAGAAAAAGGCTCAAGGTCACACAATATAGGGAAGCGCTAATAACAAGTGGGTTGAGAAGATTATGGACAAAGGGAAAACACTGTTTCCTGAAATCTTTTCATTGTTTGAGTTTGATCTCACCACCACTGCAATGATGAAGAGGATAAAGGAGTCAAACACTGTGTAAAAAATAATAATCTTTTGTATTATTCAACGAAATACAATGGCTATTATATAGCCATGGAGGTAGGAAAATAACCTCCTACAAAATAGGTAACAATAGACCCATTTATAATAATACGAGTGTAACCAAATAACCACATAATATGTTGTTATTATAACAGTATATTCTACTAATAAATTAACTTACTATAACACAACTAATCTACCATACAATAAATACCAAATATGAGATAACTAATAAATATTTTACTAACATTCCCCCCTTAGTGCAAACATGGGAAAACATGCCTTACACTGTAACGTGCTACTTCGAAGCTTGCTCATGATCTGGATGGTTTTCCAAGTGATTAACCAAAAACCACACAACAGATGGTTTTTAGGACAATACCAACAACCTCTGGATACTTTTTCCAGTGGATTACTAACAACCACAATATCATAGATGCTACAATAGTATCATCGGCTCTCATCAAATTCTTCCTTTAGGAGGTTCCATCGGAAACAATCTCTTATCACAACACTAGAACAATAGAAAATATATTGGAAATATTTCACATTACCACCTCTAAGAATTGCAATGTTATTAGTTGTATCCACTGCTATCGATCGCTGCCACTTGATCTCGAACAACATAGGAAACTACCACTGTCATTGGAAGTCACCTTTGAATTTAGTCATTTTTGATGAAAAATGGAAATGGAACATTGGTGTTATGTCACCCCCTACAATGTAAAAATTTCCATATAAAAACACTGAGAAGAAAATTGTATCGAAGCACATACTACTGACTGGATCTTGCTAGTTAGATCTTGTTACACATGGTCGCCATTGCAAGTGAACGTATTCACAAGCGGACCATCATCCAATGAAGTACGATAGTTAGAGGACCACATCATTCAGATGATCACTAACAATCATATACACTCCAACACAACTCTTTTTCCAACATCGAGAACCACACAAAACAGGAACTCTGAAAAGAAACACATTACAAAAACTCACACCACAATAATGTCACCACAGCAAAATGTGGCCCCATCGTTGGCGACTAACGAGAGGTCACTAATTGACCTCCTTCCTCCGATGCCTCTGTCTTCTAGTTAATGACGTTGCTACCTCAACAAAATGTGACCAAGAAGTTCAAAAACATGCCTTAAATAGACGTTGGATTCCACTGAAAATGTGTCTGTAAGGAAAATTTTTAATTATTATTTTACGGAATTTTATAATGGCTCAATTTTTTGACTCTTTTGACTAAACAATTAAAACAATCTTAAATCACCTAATTGAATAACTTGATAATGCAATGATGTTTTTCACAATTATTGATAATGACAATTACATAAATTACTGATTATGAAACAAATACAAGACTATTACAATTTTTTATGATAATAAATTTTATTACAAAATGTTGGACATAATAAAACTACCTAATTGGAACAACACTAACGTACTAATAGAAACTTTAAATAACATACAAACTATAAATGAAGAACATATTATGCCACTTTTAAAACTCACAAAATGCATTGACTAAACTATCAAAGCTATAAAACCTGCGGGATATTTGAGGTGGGGACGTGGCAAGTTTTGAAGGCGGGTGGAGAAAAATTAGACCAAATGCAACAAAATTTATTTTTTTGATAGATTGCTTTTCCAATGCAACAAAATTTATCTTGTAGAAAATGTTTGACGATTGGAGCACAAACAATAGACTTGCATGATTCGTTTTGAGCTGAATGCGTGGAATAGAGGCTACACAACTGTAAATATGTAATAGATTGTTAGAGATACGTGTGCAACAAGATGTCAAAGAAAGCGTGCAGATCTAGCGTATGAAAAAAAACAACCATGGATATTTTCATTAACTCTTGTATGCCATTCAACCTCCCTAAAATTGGACTGTGGACATCTGATAAAGCTCTGTGTTGAGAAATATCATTCATTTTATGCCTTACAAACAATCCACCTAGCTATGCGATCAGAGGAAAACATTTCCACACTTCCACGCAAGATATTTGTAAACGCATATATAGACGTCTTGATAAAAAAATGGTGGAGAAGAAGACTGATGTTAGGCTTGAGATTTGATTGAATCACGAACAACTGTAATGCAATAAACAGTTCTTTGTCGAACTGTAAATCGTGGAGGATTTAATGTAAAGATTCACGCTTGAGTGGAAATCCCCAACAATAATACACACAACTACCCAAAGGAACTTGTAATTTTTTATCTCTGGTATCCAGAATTTACAAAAAAGCACATACATGATTTGGATCTCTTAACAGGGGTCAAGCTCCACCAATACAAACAAGACTATACTTGCTGCAGAATCCTTCGAATGATGCACAGTCGATTCTCTCCTTCATTCATCTGACCAAATCAACAATAATGGAGCTGATCATTGCCTTTTAGAATTCAATTATACTTAGGGAAGAGTATCACTTTGATACTAGATGAAGAGGATAAAGGATGGAAACACTGTGTAAACAATAATAATCTTTTGTATTATTCAACGAGATACAATGGCTATTATATAGCCATGGAAGTAAGAAATCAACCTCCTACAAAATAGGTAACAATAAACCCATATATAATAATATGAGTGTAACCAAATAGAGATGAAATATATTGTTATTATAATAATATATTCTACTAATAATTAACTTGCTATAATACAAGTAAATTACCATATGATAAATACTAAATATGAGAGAACTAATAAATGATTTCCTAACATGAAAAATTAAAGATGACTAAGGAGGGAATTGAGAAGGAAAAGGATTATTGGGATACTATTTTTCCACTGATTTCAGAGATGAGTACTTTTGACTCTTTCATATTGATGGGTAAAAATGTATCCACTTCCATAACTAAAAACTTGTCCCCAATTTTGTCTCACACGCTAAGTGCCCGATATGAAATGTTGAATGAGGATATTTCTGAGATCGATTCTTGTGAAGAGATTGCATTTTTTTTTTGGAAATTATAAGAAATAGTGTGCAAAGGATTGGATCTCCTCTAATTAGAAAAAGCTCATCAGTGGAAGAGATTTTGAAACCATTCAAGGAATTGGTCAAGAAAGAAGCGGGGGGTGCATTCTTATTCAATGAAGAAACTGTGGAATCTCTCAAAGAAATCAGATGTACAATTTCCAAGATTGTAAAGGATCATCAATTTTGGTTCAATCATTGAAAGAGCATCAATAGTACTTCTGAGACCTGGATCTGTGCTTTGAGATTTGTTCACATTTCTCAGGCAGAAAAGGTAGCACCTGTAGTAACCTGATTCAACAAGGAATTCAAAGGTGAAGAGATATTTCTAGGTGTATGCTCGCAAGGTTCATCAGCATCTAGTTCTTCATTGGAAAAACCTTCCTCTCTTCCACTGGAGTGATCACCCCTCTCTTCTTTCCCCCCCTCTCATATTCTAATTCTTCTTTAAGGAGGTATTTTTCACTATTTCATCTTATTCACTTAAGTGACCTATAGTCTAACATTCTAAAAATTTCTTTTTAATTAATGAGAAAAGTCTCACTTTTGTTTCCTAGGAATACGAAAGGTCAAAAGTGATAAGGGGAAGTGAAAATTAATGTGGGGAGTATATGAAAAGACTTTGTATAAAGATATATATTTATATGATCTCTTCATTCCAAGGGGTTGTCAATCGTAAGTTTCTAAGTAGATAAATTTGCACTACTAAGATATAAGAAAGAGATTGCATTATTATATTTTCCTCTCTCTATATTTCCTCTATTTCCTTACATGTTCAAATTTGTACACATGATGATCTTGTAAAACCAAGGAAGGTGTTAGTTCCTTTGATAAATGAATCGATAGAATTCTGTGTCTATGATTTTTTAGTCTTGTCATTGTTAGCAAGGTTGTATTCCTCTAATTGAGTGTGGATTAATTATGGCTAATGTTGTGAACCTATGCTAGTGCCTATTCACAAATTTAACCATCCTTCCCAAAATTCTTTCTCCCCTTTACCTCATCTCACCAAGAAAATTTCTCCCTTGCACTAATCACAAGCAATTTGCCATACGTCTAGTGGAGTAGTCCTGTGTGATCCTCGGCTTCACAACCACCCACATAGTTGTTTATCTTCATTAAGTAAATAAGAGCACCCCCATTACCAAGAGGAGGGTACTTAGTCCTAGGGAATCAGTGAAAATATACTAATTTTTCCTTGCAAGAAATTATTTCGCCAACACACAAAAACCCTAAAATCTGATAGTTGAAAGATCCAAATTTGAAAAACTATGTAAACCTTGATATTTGAAACCTGGAAACCCCTATTCCTAAATCCCCAAAACCTAAAATCCCAAAAATAAAAATATATATTAATATAAATTATGACTATCTTATTTGAAACCAAAAAATGAAACATGAAAACCAAGCACCCATAGATATGAAAAAGCTGAAATTGAAAACCTTGAAACCTAAAATCCAAAACGTGAAATTTTAAACTTGAAATGTTAAAAGCGAAACTCGAATTTAAAATCCTCAACCTTGGAAAATTTGAAACCCAAATACCATATCTTGAAAAACCCTTAAAACTTTAAACCTTGAAGTACATAACCTAGAAAACCTGAAACCAAAAATGCCCAATGAGGAAACCCTGAAAACATAAAAAACAAATTTGATGTAAAACACCCCCTAAAATTGAAAGATCCAAACTGGAAAAGAATGAAAACATGGAAAACTCTTAAACTTAAAAAACCCAAACCTAAAAAACCCCAAAACTTTGAAACCCCAAATCCCAAAACCGAGACACCCCATACCCGAAAAATCCATATCTAGAGACCTAAAACTCGAAAGTTCCAAACTTGGAAAGCCATAAACATGAAACCAAAAATAATCTACAACTCCAAAAATACTAAGGAAATAAAAACTATGTTGATATAAAATGTGACTATCATGAACAAAACCCAAAAAATAAAACATGAAATCCAAGAATGATTTTTGACCTGAAAACCCTGAATATGGAAACCTTAAAGCCCTAAAACCCAAAAACATGAAAGTTGATAATAAAAACACAAAAATTGAAACATGAAACCTGAAATCTAAAAACTTTGAACCTGAAATTTTCGGAAACAGTTAACCTAAACCCCTTAAATTGGAAAACCCAATATCCACAAGCTCCAAACAAGGAAACCTTGAAAAAATGAAAATTACATATAAATAAAACGATCTAGTATCATTAAAAAAAAAACTTTTGACCTTAAAAATCCTAAAAAACATGTAAAACTAACAAACTCCAAAATTCAAAAGCGCTAAACATGAAAATTTAGAAAAAAAAAAAAAACTTGTATCCCAAAACCTAGAAACCATAAAACCACAAACATGAAAAATTTGAGTTTTGAATTTGAGATACATAGAAAAATGATTGATATAAAGTTCCCATGAAACGAAATACACTAAAATTGGCATCCAAATCTTGAGAGTTCCAAATATTAAAACCATGGAACCTCTACAACCTTTTAACGAGAATATCCTGAAAACATGAAACATACATTGATATGAAACGACCTCAAAACTAGAAACATAAAACCTAAAAATTGAAACCCAAAATACTAAAATTGCTAGCCCTGAATCTGAAAAACCCTAAAAAATAAATAAAACCAAAATTTGGAAACCTTAAACTTGAAATGCCCAAACACGAAAACCTTAATATAAAAATCCCAAAACCCAATACTTAAAAACCCCAAATTCGAAAACCATTAATCATAAAACCATGAGAACATAAAAACTTGATTGATATAAAGTGCCCCCAAATTATGAAAGTGGAAACACAAAAATTGAAAGACCTAAACCTGAAATTTTCAAAAATATGGAAAACCCTAAAATTTGAAACCCATAAAGTTGAAAACCTCAAAAAGCTGAAACTTGAATCCCAAAAATCCTAAAAACAAAAAACATTAATTGATATAAAGTAACCCAAAACCCAAAACTAGAGAACCATGAACCCAAAAATAGTGAACCGAAAGACCTTGAAAGTATAAAATTTTGATTGATATACAAATAACCTCCATATCTAAAATTAAAAATCCAAAAAATAACATCTAAATACCCCAAAACCCAAACCGTGAAAGATTAAAAACTAAAACTATAAAAACCTCTAAAATTGAAACCCCCAATGAGGAAACCCCAAATAACATGAAACATTATATTGATATAAAACACCCCAAAACCGAAAACTTGAAAACTAAAACCCTTTAACTTGAATACATCAAAACCATAAATAATAGAAACCTTGAAACCTAAAACTCAAAAGCCCCAATATTGAAAATATTATAAAACTAAAGCTAAAAATATGGATTTTTAACTCCAAAACTAAAAAATCTTGAAAACAAAAAAATTTGATCGATATAAAGTGCCCCCCACAGATTGTAGGTAATCAAATATGGGAACTTATCCTTTGTCAATGATAAGTTTGACTGTATTCCTATGTTAAAACAAATGTTCACATTCTAAGCTCAATTGGTACATCTCCCTCTCTCCTAACTTTTTCATCTTTTCATATTGTTATTTCATTCATTAAAAGAATATTAATTAAATAAAGTAGTAAGTCAACTCCAGGCATCATTCCTGAACATTAGCTTTTACATCACTAATTACTTGTGAAAAAACATATAATTTAGGGACATAATGGATTATGGTCCTAGGTGACATGTATGGTCATGGACCATTCTATATAACACCTCTATTTACAATTTGAGTTTCTTATGTTTTTCATTTCATCTTTCTAGGTTTGTCTTAATGTGAATGTTTTACCTATGAAATCTTATACAAACAAGTCATTTGTACTATATAACTCACTTGACATTCTCACAAGCTCCCATTACAAATATCAACACTAAAAGCACTCAAGACTCTCCAAAATATCTCTAAAGTAGTTGCACATAAATTACAGAAACTAACACATATGTTTAAAGCACTCAAAATAGGTTCAAGAGTATATCTTCCTTCATTTCCAATCTTTCAAAGGTTTTACAACCATGTATTAGTAAGAGAAAGTCACTCCATACATTGTCAAAGATCTTGAAGGGACAAAAGGGATAGTATAAGGTCAAAAAGCAAACCACATCACCTTACTGCTACATTCAGTACATTATCTATTATATAGTTATTCCATTATCTTTGTGTTAAGAGACATAAGGGCACTAATGAGGGGTTGACTTAAATATACATGCACACTTACACCAACACTATGATAACTACATGAATATTTCTTTCACTCGAGGGGATGTAGTGCAACACTAGAATTAGTTCAACAAGGGGTCACCACTAAGGGTATTCAAACCACAACTACACACTAATTTTTTCTTTTAGTTATATAATGTTTTCATGAAGTTTTTTTTATAGGTATATATTGTTTATACTTGTAGGTTATTACTTGTGATGTAAAAGTTGTGAAATACCTACTGAAAGACAATGAAACTCATTTCAAGGAAAGACAATGGTAGGTGAAGTTGAAGAACCCCATTGTACATAGGCTCAAGACAATAAAAAAAATTCAGGAGACTACAAAATTAGTCAAGATCGTATTGTAGCTATACGGTCATGAACAAGAGTAGTTTCTAGTTCAAGAATTGAAGACAAAGAATTTACAGACCCAAAACAACTCTATTACCTACTCTATACACATAGATCAACCATGTACCACTCTTCATAGCTATGTATGCCTTTGTGTGTTCTAATAAATCATCATATCATATTAGAATAGTTGCAAGTATTAATGTTTTATTACATGAATGTGTATTGTTAATGCTTATTAATTAGTCCAGAATAATTATATTGTAACATTATATGATAATTTCCTAGTTTATTAATTATTACATAAATAATTAAACAATGGTCAAAAGCATTTGATGAAGCCACCATTCTTAATTGAATATGTAAATTTATTTCAAGTCCTAATTATTTCACGGTTTAATTTGCAAATTTGTGTATGCTTTTCTTCAATGCCCTTTCTACATAGCAATAGGCTTAGCAATAAAGCTATAGACCACATTGAGATTTCTCTACATACTCATAAGTGTCAAGTATTCATGGCTTCATCCTCTCCTTATGTCCACAACATTCCTCTTTTCCTTAATCCTAATTCCCATGAGGTTCCTTGTGACACTACTGACATAGATAGGGAACACCACTCTGGTTTCAACAAAGATGAGGATGATGGTGTCGATCCCGCGCAATTTGAAATTATGTATAATTTTTTAGCACATTATTTTTATAACCATCATCACATTGATCATATTATCAAACACCTTTTTTCTGCTACGATATTTCGTGATCAACCCTCTAATTAAATGCCCCTTATTTGGGTGCTTCAACCCACCTCTTCGAGTATGGTTACGTATAATTCTCATGCATTAATGGTGCCTATATTTTTGGGGGGAAACTAGTGACCCACCTCATTATGTTATTATGTTTATGCCTATGTCCACTTGTATTGGACTACATCTCTTCTCTACACCCATAATGGCTCCCACACTTATTCTCCTAACACTCAAGCTATGGAAAACCTTGTCCATATCTTACAAGATCAAATATTTCAATTAAAACAAGGTTCCTATACATCTTCTCATAACATGGATTCTACTCAATTACTTCATAAATCACTTGCACCCAAAATTTCTTTCTATCCCTTGTCTATGTTTTTTTTTCCACCTAAGCTTTATATCTTTGATGGAAAGGGTGACATTGAAGAGAAAATTTGTGATTTCCATGTTGCTTATGTAGATTATACTTACAATCACACATTACATACCAAGATATCTCCTAGATGTATTAAAGAATCTTCATTACAATGGTTATGTGATCTTCCCATTGAATTAGTTTGATATTTTAACCCTTTGGATAATCAATTTCTCACACACTTCTTTATCTATATTGGGGAAAATATTTCTTATGATCAAATGCATAAAATGAGAAAAGGTTCTAGTAAGATCATCAACTATTACATGTTCTACATCGCAAGACCATGCTTACCAATATGAATAATATCATAGTTGATAGAGATCATCAAGTATAGTCATGTGAATCCTTTTTACCCTTTTACAAGAATTATATATCTTTGAAATTGTTCACTTGTTTGATCATTTATGTCATACACTAAGAGAGTACGAAGCTAAAACCATTCTCAAGAAAAAAATAAAAAATGTGACCAATGATCCCAATACGTCCAATATTAGGATTCAAGGAAAACATAATGACAACAAGACTGATGCTAAAGATATAGTTAATTTTATATCTCAACCCACAAATCTTGAGTTACAAGTTCCTCAACGATAGTTCACACGATTTCCTTGTACACGTCACTTAGTGCTTAAACAATAATTTGAGTGCAACCTTGTATCTCTCTCTCTCCACCACTTGAGATTGATGCAAGAAAGCCTCACAGTAAGAATTTTGATGTTATTACCTATTGTGATTATCATAGATTTGTTGGAAATTTTATTAATCTATATGTTAAAAAATTTCATGTTATAAAAGATCTTGTCAATGCTAATGCAATTAAATGAGACACACTGATTGAAAAATCTAAGCCTACAAATGATAATGTAAAACTAAAAATATTCAACAAACCACTTTCTAATCACAACATTGCTAATTCTAAATCAGAAGCACACCATGTGCATCATGTTGTACCCCCCCTCCTTATGATCACCCATTTAATACATTATGATTGGTATTGTTACTACTATGCCACATACTTAACCCATTATTACGTTTGACAATACTGATATGGATCATGGCCTTATTTCTGATACACTATCTATTTTTGATTTTATTGGTCAACATTTTATAAATAGTGTAGTCACTAAAACATGCACTTATTACTATTACATTACACCTCTAGTATGTTGTTATATACATGAATTATAAGTTTGGAAACTAGACACTAGCGACACCTCTTTTTTCCTTTTCTTGCTTTATTTGGATCTTATCATGTATTTATCTGGTATTTTCATCTTATTGGTTGAGTCACAGGATCCCTGTTATTGTCTCTTATTTTGTTTATGTTTACTTGATGCAGGACAATACTGCCAAGACTAGAAAGTAACACCCTCACGCTAATGTCCTTCTAGGCGCTCCTATCCTATTTACCTGATTTTATCCTTTGTCAGTTTGCTTTGGCTTTGTGTCTTTTCTTATTTCCTTTTCATGACATAGGTCATATTTTGGTGCCACTATGTGTAGAAATTCAAACTAAGAACTCATATATATACACAACCTACTAAATATTGTAAGGGGAAATTGGTATATCATTTATATATCTACCACATACACAAGAACAACACAAGGGACTAAATTTTGGGATGCATTATTCGCTACACAGGGGGAGGCTATTCTGAATTCCATACCACACATTTTGCATTAGGAAAAATTAGTTGTAGCTTACTATTCTTTTTACAACTGACACTAGGGCATCCTAGCTCAAGGGATACAATTTCAATAACACACCACAAGAAATACATGGAGTATGAAATGTATAACAATGCTCGGTGAAAATCACATTGGGGTGACTACTGGGGTTATGTTTACTCAAGCATATGTATATTTTTATCCATCTAATGTGCACTTGAGTATTGTGCACATAACTAGGGTTTATTTTTAGGTATAGGTGTAATAGAGTATAAGTAGAACAAACCTAATGCTACCTACAATGAACAAGAAGTGACACAAAAATAACCAGAGCTGAAGTTATTCCATAGACACCAATGCTTAGAATGAATGCGAGCACATAGGCAACATTTTCCCATCCGAGGAGATCCTGCCCCTGAGATTGTTACATTTTGGAATCAAATATAGAGATTATACAGTCTAGAATCTTCCTTTTCAGTATTTTCATCAGCCTTGAATTAGTCAAGACCTATAATTACAAGATGAGTCATATTTATCCCCTATCTATCACTCTTGCTTGTATGTACTTTTCTTGATCTTTCTTATTACTATTTTATACATCTAATCATTAGTTTCCTTTTCTTAGATTTAATTTTATTAAATCATTTGGTGAACTCATTTATTGATCAAACCTTAGGATCTTCCATGGATATCTCTTTGAATACATTCTATCAAGCACATTCAAAGTGTAATGATGCTTTACAACACACTATGGATCATAACTTAATACGATCTGATACCTCCCACACCTATGTTAATCATGGAGTATCCTCAACCTTGGTTTCAAATCATGACTATATTACTTTTACTTCTGATAATAATCCTCGCCAAGAAATAGTTCATAATGTACCTCCTTTGTATATTCAAGCTCATATTTAGAATGTGTTAGTTAAGTGTGCTTTGGTTAATGGATTTGGTATTAACATATATAATATATATTGTTTACATCAGATAGGTCTTTCTGTAGCTAATCTCATGCCATCTACTTTATGAATTTGTGCTTTTGATAGTACTCACAAGAAAGTGTTATGTGAAATTTCCCTACCCAACATAGTAGGACCATGTACCCTCAATGTGTCATTTCATGTTATGCCTAATAATCTCAGTTATAATTTTATATTAGGCCACCCTTGGTTACATTCTATGTTTGTTTTTCCCTCCACCCTTTATGCTCAGCTTAAATTTATTTTTGAATGTGTTTTTATGATGTCTTAGCTGATTCATCCCCTTTTACTTATTATAATACCACTGACCACTCATCCACTACTTATGTTAGAGTAGGTATTTACCTTAGCTCATGTTCACCTAGGTACTTTATTTACCTTTATTGTATTTATCCTCACCCACTTATGTGTGTGGATATTTCTTTTATCTTATTTAGATATTAGGAGATATTATCTAGTTGTTAGGTATAGTTCTTTCTTTGATCTATGGTATTGACTAGATCCTTGATGTCTAGTTCTCTCCTAAATCTATGGTCATGACTAGTTCTTTGATGACTAGTTATTTCCTTGATTTATGGCCTGATCTATGACCTTGACCGGTTCTTAGATTGTTATTCCTTGCCTATTTAAACAAGGCCCATTATCAATGTATTGCATTGAGTTCCATTATAATATATGATATTGATGCTCATTTGTTTACAAAGGTTTTATGTAAAGCTATTCTGGCAAATTTCTTTCATCTTATTGATTGTGGTGTTTGATTAGCATCTGTGTTCTTGGCTTGGTATGATCTGGTTATCATTCCTTTCAACTTCATGATCCTCCCACCCACGTATTGTTGATTATAATACCTATGATATTGGTTATAAGTATTTGCTTCAACATGGATTTTCTGGCTCGAGACTTGGCAAGAATGGAAAAGGCCTCACTGATCCCATTTCCATCAATGAGAAGCTTGATAAATATGACATCAGTTTTTTACTTCGATCCTCTACTGAAATTTCTTAGGGAACCCATTTTCTCCCCTCCCATGCCTATTCTGATATCTACACTAATCCCCATTCCTCCACGCTATATCTAGTTCATCCACATCTTATTGATGACATTCCTCTCTTGATCTACTTGATTTAGATGAATTTCACAATGATGAGGTAATCCTTGAGTACATGGGAACATACGACACTTTTGTAGACACAAAATCACACACTTTGGGTATTATTTAGTCTCGGTCTCATAACACTATTCATATGGTTTTTGAGTGAAGAAAGTACTAATTAACCCATGTCCTTTGGCCATTTTACTTTGATTTCTATCGTCACTACCGACCTCCTACACATACTTGCCCATTCATTTTTTGTCATTTTGTGTTATTCTACCCATGACTAGGGTACCCAGGTCAGTAATGGGGCACTCTAGTTTCCCCGGTCCCATTCGAGGTGCCCTGATCCTTTTCCTACTTTACTTCCATCATTTGGGCACTTTCTAGCCATTTGAAATTTCTATCTTTTTGGTGGTTAGCCTCTTTGGGATTAATTATGAAATTAGATCAAGAGAACCATATAAATATAAATTTATGAGACCGTAATGAGGAACCAAACATTAGTCACTACTATCACCACCTAAGGTTGCATCCATCAAAGGATCCATTTGCATCCATCTAGCTCCATCACAAGGGGCAAGGCTGGTTCATCTGCATCACACTACATAGGAGGAAAGTTTTTTCTATTCCATCCACCATCTATTACATCTCTACATCAAGTTATTGCTCATTACTTCACAAAGTGTGACTAGAAAAAGAACACCTAGGGCATGATTTTCACACACAAACCTAAAACTACATTTGGGTCTGAAATGTAGTACAACACTTGGTTAGTAAGTCCACCATTGTGGCCACTGATGAAAGTCTGACCCCTTTCATATGTATCTTTATTATTTTAGGGTTTTGATGCTTAGCTTGGAGTTTTTCAGGTATTCTCTTCATATTTGACTATATTAGTGACATCCAGTGTAGTCCAACAACATCAATGTGACAGGAATCGAAGATAGACGATCATTCAGTGAAACCTTAGAGGAGGTTATCTGGTCATTTCTACAGACCAGGGTGTCCAGATCTCAAACTAGGGTGCCCCAGGCACCCCAGTCCAACTAAGTATCTTGGGTATGCACTTTTTGGATCTCCTGTGTGGTCACATCTACATTCTATTCATCTAGTTTATCCTACGACATAGTCCCAAATAACCATCAAATCAGCTAAGCCATCTCTAACCCTTCTTACACTTTCTATTTATTTAGTTACTTGGGTCACTTTCCCTATTTAGTTAGCTATTATTTACTTATTTGCATAACATTTATATTAAACTAAATTAGGCCCCTATATTCTATTTTAGTTTAATCATTTTGGTGAACCCGACTCGATCTTTATGCTTATAAGATCTTCATTCATTGCTTCTCATCCTAGAGTTTAGTCATCATGAGTATCTCAATAAATGATTATTTGCTTGAAAATCCTAATCTAAGGCATAAAGTCCAACATATTTCTTACTACTACTCGCATTCATGATGATATGCATCCTAAATTGGTCTATCAAACATTTTTGATGCATTTTCTCAACACATAACATTCAAGTTTAATCCTCCCACTAATGTTCACACTTTTGACAATGACCCACCTTTGCATATCATGTGTCGTATTCAAAATGTAGGTGTCAAACACACTTTAATTGACAATGGATCTAACCTCAACTTGTGTCCCATGTCATTTATTGAAATCTTAGGTCTTTCCGCTAGTGATGTTAGTCCATCTTGTCTTTCACTGCGTGCTTATGATGGTTTTCTTCATCCATGTGTTGGTCACATTACACTACCTATCACTGTAGGGGAAAAACTATCAACATTGTGTTCTTCGTCATTGATTTTCCAATCTCCTACAACTATTTACTTGGTAGGCCATGGCTTCATGCCATGCAAGTTGTCACTTCTACTATACATCATTGTGTTAAATTCCTTCATGAAGGCATTGAATATACTATTTTTCATGACCGTGATCCATTCCAATATTGTGATTGAGCTCTTAATACTAGTCTTCATATTCCACACATTGATACTACAGATGATCCTCAACCTATGGATGAACCACCTCACTTGCCACCACTTGAATGGTGTTATTTGTGTGATAGATGCATTTTCTTCTATGCCACCTGCTACTACTACTGCTATGATTCTTTATGAGGGGCATTTATAGTCTATGGACGTTGCTCTATCACCTATACCTTCACATGTACCATCTATATTAGCACACTCACCATTTACTTTCATGCTCTTCATGAATGATTCATATTGGGAGCATATTCCATTTGATCTTGCTTGCGATGAAACTATATGTACACATGAGGGTTTGGCTCGACTAGGTTTTCATTTTGAGGACCTCTATCCTCCACTATATGCTCCTCATATTTATTATGGGGGTGTTTTCATCACTTTTGCTTATGGTCTCCGTGTATTTCACCTCATGATATTCCTCATACGTGATCCTCAATTTTCACCGCTTACATTAGGGAAATCATGGCTTGATTACATTAGGGGAACTCTCAGATCTTGATCATATAGACATCTCTATCCCCATTCCTTTTGGTCGTATCTTTATTTGTAATAGTTCCTTTCTTGGCTATTCACAAAATATCACTCATTGGTATACCCATGGTTGTCCACTTCCTCCATTTACTGATGAGGAATATGCCATGGGTATGTACAACTTACACCTCAATGGCTAATTACGTGATCAACTAGACACTATTAACTTATCAAGTAACCAATTCTTATCCATTCAACTATGACCTTGAAAGTAATGATATCTTCTAGATGATATTACATGATTGCATCCTTCATCTTACATAATTGGGGGGAATAACATACAACACATCCCCCCCCATATTAGCATATTATCATTTCATTATCATACATCTCTCATACTTACATTACCTGATGACACACTCTTGTGCTTCAGTTCACACTTGACTGTTGAGGGCATACTACACATGAACCCCACACACTACACAATAGGTACTACACATTATGTCTCTCACACATCTCATGTCATATATCATACAATCTACATTTAGTCTACATCATTTTAACATTTTCATATCTACACATCATACATCATACTAGTCTTCATTATACATGTGTCACACTTCCATTATCTATAAGTCTAGCATTACATCCTACTCATCCTATGTACTACATAGCGCGCATTTCACACTATTAGTCTATCTACACACATTACATTACATATTATACATTGCGTATTACACATTCTACACATCACATGGTCGTCTCTTTCCTCATTGCATATACTACACATAGTCTATTTTACCTCCTTCTATGCACTGCACTCACTACCGTATGACACACTCTAGTTCCTCGGTCCATACTCGACTACCGAGGGTTTACAAGATCAAATGGACCTTATCATACTCACATACTCATCATTCAACCCTCTCTCATACAACATGACTAGGTTAGTGACATATGTTATAGGCTAAATGGTCACCTACTCTGTCATCTTATAGTGGTATGCGCTTTAGGCTACATCACCACTCCCTTTATTTATCTTGTAGTGATATACACTTTAGGATAAATCATCACTCCTTTGATCATCTTATCGTGATATACACTTCAGCATACAAGGTTATGCATGCACATCATCTCTACATTGTCATATCATTACTACACATATATCATAATGTGTTAGATACAACACACACTTCAAAACCATTCCTGATGACGCACTCTCGTTTACAGTTCATTAATGACTACTGAGGGGGTGAATTAAATGAACCTTCATTGTATATAAATACATTCACTTGGGGGGCACATGGCTCCTATCATCCATTTTGTATTCCATTCCATCCATCCAAAATATGTTGCATATCTTGGTTGCTTTTACTCTTGCTTAGAATTTAATTGTATATGTTCAATTTATTACACATGCTAGTTAGAAATCTTGTATGTCATTATCTTTACCATAAACACATGCACGTTCACATCCTTCTCTAGTTATGATCACAGATATAAGTCTCTTACATGTAGCATGGATGCTCTCCTCTTACCACTCCTACAATGGTTTTTGGGGGCATCCACATTCATACACTATAGGTGTTACTCTTTCATTTTGTACTTAGCACTTTCCATTACTTGGTTATACACACTTTTGACATATGGGTTATCTTTCTAACAAGCTAACAAGTGCTTCATGTGTAACATTTGTTTGTGCAAGATTACTTGCTTCCATGGATATTTTCTTGTTTGTTTGCTATTGTTTTCCCTTGTTTTCTATTGTATGTGGGTCTTGCCCTTTTTTTGGTGTGCACACTTGTTTTTTGTATGCGGCCATTATGGCCTTGAGTGTCTTGCGACATTGTGAGTGATGTCTGATGTTTGTAACTCACCTTGGCAGTCTATGATTGGATTCTTCATGTTACTTGATTTATAGCTTCTACATTGTTTGCGTAGCATACACTTGTCTTCTACATGCATTCTTGTTCACACTAGCACTTGTTTCTAGCCAGATGTTTACGTGTGCCTTGGTTTCTACAAAGCGTATTCCCTTCCCCATGTAGGGCACAATTTACATGGAAGGTCCTCTTTAGGGGATGCATCCTCCTATCAGTGACATCACATGTGCCCCTAAAGATGGGGGCATCATTTGGGGTTTTACACACTACGTAACACTCTCTACTGGTACAATTCAGTTTAGTTTTCCATTCTTGACATTGTGGGTTACACAGCGAGTGGGTTCAGACCAATATACGAACCCCACACATAACATATTTTACAGGACAAGTTATCCTTAGAATTCTGGGGAGCAGTTATAGGTTGGAGGATACATCGGGTTTCCTCCTTACACTACTTCGACCAGTGACATCGGATCACCCAAAAGACTAGGCAATACAGAGATCTCTTCATACATTCTCAGGGAAGCAATTACAGGTTGGAGAATAATGCAACTTTCTCCCTACACTTCTTCGGCCACGGTGGTGTGAGATCACCTAAAAAAAACTCACAGTTACAGGATATCCTCTTCTACACCCTTTATCTCATCATAGATTAGGTGCACATGTTCCTTTTACATTTTTCATACTTCCATTCCAATATTTTCATTGCTATATACATGCAGTTTTTACACATATACATGTGTATTTGACTACTTGATTGTCTTCTCCTTTACAGGTCTGTTCATATGATAAGAAAGAAGTCAAACAACAACAACAACATTATGCGACAACACACACCTCATACTAACATGCGGGTTCATCGACAACTACATACACATTTCTGCCCTAGGTTCACTCTCATCAAATTTTTCTCTTTTTCATCGTTAGTCTCCACGCTCCATTTTTTCACTCCATGCTTTGTGTATTCCTTCAGTACAATTTTTACATCACTCTACATGGACATCATGTAAGCATCTATATCTACTTTATGTTATCGAGCGTTTCGCTCACCTACATAAAGTGGGGGAAAATGTAGACATAAAATCACAAACTTTGGGTATTATTTAGTCTCGATTTCATACTATTGTTCATATGTTTTTTGAGTGAAGAAAGTACTAATTAACCCATTTCCTTTGACCATATTACTTTTCTTTCTGTTGTCTATTTTTGTCATTTTGTGTTATTCTACCCCTGACTTGGGTGCTCAGGCCATTATTGGGGTGCCCTAAGCGTCTTGGTCCCATTCAAAGTGCCCTGATCCTTTTCCTAATTTACTTCCATCATTTGGGAACTTTCTAGCCATTTGATCTTTCTATCATTTTGGAGGTCATCCTCTTCAGGGTTAATTGTGAAATTAGATAAAGATAACCATATAAATATAAAGTTATGTGACCATAATTAGGGACCAAGCACTAGTCACTACTATCACCACCTAAGGTTGCATCCATCAAAGGCTCCATTTTCATCCATTTAGCTCCATCACAAGGGAAAATGTTGGTTCATCTATATCACTTTGCATAGGAGGGAATTTTATTCTATTCCATCCACCATCTATTACATTTCTACATCTAGTTATTGCTTGCTACTTCTCAAAGTGTGACTGGCACAAGAGCACCTAGGACGCGATTTTCACACACACACACCTAGAACTACATTTGGGTCTGAAATGTAGTGTAAAAATCAGTTAATAAGTCCACCATTATGGCTGTTGAGGACAGTCTGACCCCTTCATATGCATCTTTATTTTTTAGGGTTTTAATGCTTGGATTGGGGTTTTGTAGGTATTCTCTTCATTTTTGACTATCAACAGCATCCAGTAAAGTCCAACGACATCAATGCGATAGGAAGTGAAGATAGACGATCATTCAGTGATTCCTCGAAGGAGGTTCCCTAGTTATTTTTGTAGACCAGAGCACTAAAATCTCATACTAGGGCACCCCAAGCACTCCCATCCCTCTCAAGGCACCCCACTCCAACTAAGTAGCTTGGGTATTTACTTTCTGGAGCTCCTATGTGGTTGGATCTACATTCTGTTCATCTAGTTTATTCTGTGACATAGTCCTGAAAAAATATCTAATCATCTAAGCTCTTTCTAACACTTTTTACACATCAGGGTTTTACATTTCTATTTATTTAGTTTCATGGGTGACTTTCCCTATTTAGTTAGCTGTTGTTTACTGATTTGCATAACATTTAGATTGAACTAAATTCGGCACCCATATTTTATTTTATTTTAATCAACTTTACCTTCACACCATCACAAGAAGAGGTTCCCTCACTCTTTACACACTGCTAATATTTTGGTGAGGGTGATCCTAGTATGTCCTACTATGATGTTCATGACACTATACCCACTCAACCTTATATTAAATAAAAATCTACCTTGCTTAATTGTTGGTGAAATAATTTATCGTGTTGCAAATTATGTGTTTCCATGAACAATCATGGGGTTAAGCCCCTCCTTCTTGTGTATGGGGAGGCTCCCATTATTGAATTTAAAGTATCCTAATTCTATCTAAAATATGTGAGGGTTTCCAATAGACTGAGTTTCACATAGGAAAACTTCATTGAACTTGTAGCAAGTGCTTGTATGGGGTACAAGGGAGGAATTTGTAGCGGTGAGGGGTGAAGGAGAGAAATTAGGAAATGAAGGCTATTGTTGTGAGTAGGCAATAACAAATTTCACACATAATAACCAAATTAATTCAACATTAAATAAGAGGAAAACAAAAATGTTATAAATTAGTGAGACTAAAGAACTAAAGACACATAGTTCTTTAGATTCATCAATGAAGGACACCAAGTTCCTTCTTGATCATTATACTTGAAAATTTGTAAAAAATAGAGAGAGTAGAGGAAAACATGAGCAAGTGAAATGGAATAAATGTAGCAATTATGGATTGTTGTAGATTGTAAAGATTTGTATCACCACTACACAAGAAATAAAAGATGCATTTATTCCATTTCCCTTGCTCATGTTTTCCTCTACTCTCTCTCTTTTCTGCAACTTTGCTAGTATAGTGATCAATAAGGAACTTGGTATCCTTATTGATGAATTTAAATAATTTTGTGTCTCTATTTTTTTATTCTCACTAATGGCTTACATTATTGCATAAGAGAGAGAGAGAGTAGAGGAAAACATGAGCAAGGGAAATGGAAGAAATGTAGCAATTATGGATTGTTGTAGATTGTGAAGATTTTTATCACCACTGCACAAGAAATAAAAGTTACATTTCATACATTTCCCTTGCTCATGTTTTCCTCTACTCTCTCTCTCTTTTCTACAAATTTTCAAGTATAGTGATCAAGAAGGAACTTGTTTTCCTTGATTGATGAATCTAAAGAATTGTGTGTCTCTAGTTTGTTTGTCTTGATAATGGATTACATTGTTGCTTTCCTCTAATTGAATGTTGAACTACTCTGGTTATTGTGTGTGAACTCTACTAGTGCATATTCATAACAATAGCCTTCCCTTTCTTGATTTATCTCATTTACCCCTCACAGCTACAAATTCCTCCCTTTTACCTCGTATAATCACTTTACCACAGGTTCATTAAAGTGTTCATGTGTGATCCCCAACCTACCGACCACCCCCACAACATTTAGATAGAATTAAGATAGTTTACATTCAATGATGGGAGCCTCCCCATACACAAGAAGGGGTATAGCCCCATGAGCGTTGGTGGAAACACATAATTTGTAACATGAAAAATTATTTCACCAATAATTTTTGGTGACTCTTCCGGGGAGAAATCTTCCCTTGTGCACCCAAAATCATATATGAAAATACAAAAAAAATCAGATATTCAAAAGACCATATAATTTTTTTAAAAAAATACCATATATGCTCAAAATCCTTTTTGCAAGCCTGTTGAGAAATCTACTCTTTTTCAAGTTTCATGCTTTTCTAAGTAATTGAGGAAAACTAGAAGAAATAAGGTACACCTAAGGTGATCATGCAGGCGGTGTTATTGATTCCACATTCGAGGAACAACAAAGGGCTGATTTTAGACTTCCCATTATACTGACAAGAAGAAAAGTTCCTAAAAATCATCTTGAAGGTCATACTGAATAGCTAATTTTCAAATCGTGAATCCTCATTCCTCCTGAAGGAGAAAGAGAAGAAAGAGAAGAGGAAATGGAAACACAACCACTTATACCATGTGTTGCACCTTGTTGCATTGGTGGTTGTCTTCATTGATTTAAATGGCATTTATGGAAAAGGGAGAGTGAAAGAACATGTAATTCATATGGAATTCAATGGTGCTTAGTGGTTCAAGATGATATCTTGTAGCTTTAGGCATGTCTCAGTGTCACAAGGTGGTTTCAAGGTGCTTCTACGAGCATAGAATGGTATGAAAGGGAATGAAATGGTTACCGAAGCATGAGAGTAGCTTTGATAAGGTGTCTAAAGTGTGGTTGAGAAATTTAAAGGCTTAGTTAATCTTCTAAAGTCAAAATCATATTGCTCAAAGAAGTGGTCTTGAGAACTGGTTGTGTTCTCTAAGGAAAATGAGATTGGGAAGAGCTTCATAGGAAAACATGGGTCTAACCACTACATGGAAGGTGTAGAGGGTGTCTTGTAATGCTCCATGCCAAATTTCATCAAATTATGTAATGGAATTTTGAGTTATTCAAGATTTACTAAAACTACCTTTTTGAGAAGTGCATTTGGAGCAGTCTATCTTCTTAAGGGTCAAAAAATTATGGAGACTCCTTCAGATAAATAATAGAAGGAATTTTTGGAGTAATTTTTCCTATAAATCATGTGTAAAAAGTGGTTTGTCAAAAGGAGGCGTATTTTAAAATATATGAGCTTTTTAGTGGAGTAATTTATTCTCTCTCCTAGACTGTGTTTTCAATGGAAAGAAGCAAAAGGTAAATCTTGATCTAAAATGACTAGTTTAAGCCTTGGAAATATTTATTTGAGATGTTTTTTTTATGTTTTTGCATCCTTCTTGGCTCATGGATTGGTGTTCAAGTCTCCAATCCCAGCCAGTACTTCTAATGTCTTCTCTTCTCAAAGGATAGCCTCTATAGTTTTGTCAGTTTTTGATCTTCAAAAGGAATATTCAATTTTATACAAGCCATGGATATTGATAGGAACTTGGAATATGCTTTATATATTCCCTCAATAATGTTCAAACCTTGAAGAATGCAATTTTGCAATAAAAAGTCTTGTAAAGGAGTGTCTCCTGTATCTTTGAGAGGATATACTAGTACAAACTTGAGTACAGCTTGTGTCAAGTTTTGAAATAGCCTTCAAGAGTGTGAAGTTCGGATATTATCCACAAAATAAATGAGTATTGAAACAAATGGGTATGCCCCTGAGGGAGATAGTGTTGACTGAGCAACATCTAACATGTAATTTGGAGTTGTTGTTATGGCAATCCTTGGTCAAGAAGTTGAGTGCAAAGACTATGTCAAGAATTTGAGTGTCAAGAAATTTAATATCAAGTAATTTACATTGATATGTCTTCATAAAATCCTATAATTCATCTTCAATTTATTCAAAACTTGGTTTAGGTGAACAAGCTTGTTTTTGATATAATTGTCCTCCGTAGTAAGACCTCATGCTCATCACTCATCCTTGTCAAAGTGCAACTTTGACCCAAAATGTGAAGTTATCATCTAAAGTGAATAATTTTAAAAGCTCAATTAAATTTAATTCCTAGCATCTATTGTTTTGGAAAAGGTATCTAAATCCGTTCTTAAGCCATCTTGTTCAAATGCTAAACTGTGCAAGCTATCGTTCATACTCTACAATACAACAGTGGTGAACTACAAGCAAATTCAAGAAATTACTTGACTCAAATCAGTTAGAGAAGTATATAATCTATTTCATGGACCATCAGAAAATACCATACTCAAAATTTACGTAAAATTGTTGAAGAAATGGATTTAAATGTCTTATCGAGACTATGACTATAGGCACACCCTGATTTAGGGTTTTTACGAAGAATTTTTGGTATGTTTGAGAGATTCCACCACTAAAAAGTCATGAAATTTGGATAAAATGTATGTGGGAATAAGATTAACATGTTGAAAAAAAATTTAGACCATTTAATGGAGTGTGGTGAAATATTTTTGTAGCAGGAGTTTTTGAAAACCGTTCCTGACTGGTAAAATAAAATCTTCTTCATATCTTCACACAATTCTTGGTGTTCAAGTTAAATATCTGAATCAATCTCAATCCAACAAAGGTGGAAATTTTTTATGAATGATTTTTGGTGTTTTTAATGGACTCCTCCGTGATATCCAAGATTTCTTCATCTGAGACAATGTCAGTGGTAATCTTGAAAAATGAGAGGGTGAACTTGTTTTAATAATCTACTCTTCTTCCAAGCTTCTTAAAGCTATGCAAGCATCCTTGAGTGGAATTTTAGAGAGGTTAAGTCATGGAATTTGTTGATCATTGCTTGTTTTGTTTGTAGTTTCAAGACTTTCTTAGGATAGGAAAACAAAGACTCACTTGGAGTTATAGTCATATCAGTTCGTTGGTGAACAAATTATCACCACGTTCTCTTGTTTGTTGAAGAAGCTTTGTTAACAATTGTGAGAGGTTTTCAATTCTATGAACATATAAATTAGAAGAAAATAGTTCAATGTCAAACTAAAATGGATGTTGGTTAGTTTCCATAAGAAGGCTTGGTTGAATAACAAAGGTCAGAGATCTTCAAAGGGAAACAATGATGTTATGAACAAGAAGAATATTATGAGCTCCAAAACAAAATTTTGAATATCATTCAACACCTTTTGAACTAGGTACAATCTTGAAGCGGTAGTTGAAGAGTCATATGTGTGCTAAGTTGTAAAAAGAATGTTAAGAAGTTGAATTGGTAGAAGAAGTAAAAGGAACCAAAAAGGAGTTACAAGAAATGGTAACAAAAGTTGTATAAAAGGTATGAAATTGAATTGTTTTCTACTTAAAAGAAGAGAAATTGATGAAGAATCAAAGAATACTGAGAAGTTCAACTGAAAGATGGATATGAATAAACTGTGATTATAATATACATTGAGAAGAGAATAAAGAGGGTAATACCAAGTTTTGAAGCTTTGTAAAGATTGGTTTTAAGTATGAACTAAATGTGCTTAAAAATGATATACAAAAGGATATTGGATATAGGTATGTGAGTTGATAAATTGGAGTTGATGTGAGCAGATGAAACTGACTTTTAGGAAGAATAATTCATGAAGGCTGAAAGCAGATAGTGTGAGAATTAATCTTGGAGAGATAGAGACTTATATGAGAGTATGTTAGAAGGTGAGAATAACATTAAAATCAGAGTATAGGTACATACAATCTACCTAAGGTGTATAGGGTTATAAAGGATGTTCTAAGGTTGAAAAATCAGTACTAGAAAGATAGTAAGTCTTGTGAAAGTGAGACAAAATGAAAAAAGCAGTGAATAAGAGTAACTTCTGATTTTTTGTGATTGAGATAGAGAGTTGGTAGATTTCATAAGATATTGAAGCTAAATTGTTAAACTAGAGAAGGAACTAAACTCATCAAGAAAAGTGGCAGTGAAGATCAAACAGATTGTGATCAGTTCAAGAATAAAGGTTGAAGAGTAATCCAAATTTCAAGAGGTCAGAGATTGTCTTTGCAACAGAGTTTGATAGAAAATATAGGGTCACTATTAGATGTTCATTCCATCAAGTTAAAGTGTGATCACATTTTTCATTGTTCAAGCTGAGTTAAAGCTCATTTGTACCAGGAAGTTGTTTCTTCCTTGTAGGTGTCAGCTTGCAGAAGGTCAGTGGTAGCTGACTAAATCATCCAGGAAGTTGTTGCTTCCTACAACAAGTTGAATCTTGAGTGAATAATGAGGTTACAACCTTAAGAGTTGAGTTGAATCTCAAAAAATCATTGTAACCTTTTGCCATATAGTGCATTGGTTTAGTGGGTTTTCTCCCAATTTGGGTTTCCCACTTAAAAATACTTGTCCTCCTGTGTATGTGTGGATGGATTATTCTTTTTGAATTTCTTTTTAGTTTAATTAATTGATTTACTTGGTTTGAAAAATTTTAATTGGACACTGGTTCACCCCCTCTTAGTGTTAAAGTTTCTAAAAATTGGTATTAGAGCATGCCCTAGTGAAGTGAGTCTAATAACTCAAGGAAGATCTAGTTAATTCAACTATGGCAAACAACCAAGCAAGTGGCTTCTCTACTTCCAAAGCACATATGTTCAATGGGTCAAATTATGCTTTCTGGAGTGTCAGGATGAAAACTTACCTAATGTCTCTTGGATTTGATATCTGCAATTCAGTTGACAGTGGCTATACTTTTCCAACAACACCTCTCACTGACAACGTAGGAAAGACAACAACTAAAAACAATTCTAAGGCCATGAATGTAATTCTTTGTTGGTTAGATGAGGCTGAGTTTATAAAATTTATGCAGTGTACTACAACCCAAGAGATGTGGGGAAAAACTGAAGAAAATCTATGAAGGAGATAGAAAAGTGAAGATAGCCAAGTTACAAACATACATAACATAGTTTGAGAGCATCAAGATGAAATAAGGTGAGAGTATTTATTGATATTTGCAAAGAGTTGATGAAATTGTAAATCTGATTAGAGGCTTAGGAGAGGAGATAAAAGAGAGTATGATTGTATAGAAAGTGCTTAGATCTTTGACCTAAAAATTTGATGCTAAAGTATTAGCTGTAGAAGAAGCTAAAGACTTGATTACTCTAACAATGGATGATATTCATGGTATATTGATTGCATATGAGATGAGAATCAGTGATTCAAAATTAGGGACAAAGGAGGAAGCCTTCAAAGCAAACAAAGAGTCATGAGAAAATAACAGGGCAACTGATTCTGACATGGACATAGATGATGAAAAAGTAGAAGCCATGTTTGTAAGAAATTTGAAGAGAGGTTTAGGAAAATACAAAGGTAAGATCCCATTCAAGTGTTTTAGTTGTGGATAAGTTGGTCACTTTTCTTGTAAATTTCCTAATAAACACAAAGAAGATGAGGAATCCTCTAATAGACAAAAAATAAATTCAAAAGATATAATGGAAAAAATAAGTACTTCAAGAATAAGAGAAACTTATACTTGCAAGAAAATTCAAGATCCCCACATTCAAGTGACTCTAGCATCTCTGAAAGTGATGACAAAGGTATGTTAGATGGGAATTTGTTTATGGCTATTGAAATATCTTATGTAAATAATTCTAAAGGAAAATTTCAGACTCAGTATAAAAGTTCAGATGAAGAAGAAGCAAAATTTAATCTTGAGGTTGAATTAATAACTACTCTAGATAAAATAAAGCAGAAGAGAAACCAACAAAATAAGAGAAACCAAAAATTGAAAATTATAGTAAATGAATATGAAAGTAAAATCAGATTTCTTGAATAAAATCAGAAAAAGGAAGCTCAAGAAAATGAATAAATAATCAAGGAATTTGAAGTACAAGTAAAACAAATTGAAGATGCTTTCAAGGTCAAAGAAAAATATCATTTGAAGCTCAAAAATGAGATGGAGCAGCTATGAACTCAATCAGATAAGACATCTGTAAAACTGAAAATGTATCATAAGTTTGAGAAGAGAAATGCTGATTTGAGTGATATTTTGAGAAATCAAAAAGAAGCAAATGAAAAATTTGGTTTGGGATATGAAGAGAAGAAGGAAGATAACAAACCAAAAAGCAAAAGGATGGACAACATAAATGAAGAACCTCCAAAAGTCAAGAGTGCTGATTTCAAGAAGAAAAACTATCCACAGGTGATACTATGCCATGAGGTATGCATACTCATTTTATGGATATTGTTATCCATGTAATGAATTTGGTCACAAGGCTGCAAAATACAGGATGTATTCCAAGAGTCATGGTAGGCATACAAACTTTTATGCAAGAAACAAGGATGAAATGATTTGTTATAATTTTCAAAAGTATGGTCATATTGTCAAGTTCTGTTATTAAATACCTCCACAGAAGAAAAATAATGTCTATAGAGCCAAATCAAACCCTACATGCACTAAAGAACAAGGATTAATAGTTCAAACAACCTTTGATTCATAGAGTGAAGAAATGGAGTGGTCCATTGATAGTGGGTGTTCTAACCACATGACAGGGAATAAGAACAAATTCATCTCCTTAGAGGAAAAGGCATCTGGAACAATGAGATATGGGGACAACACATCAACAAATATTGTTGGAAAAGGTATGTTAAGTCTTGACAATGACAAAACTATAACTAAAAATGTGTTGTATGTTGAAGGCTTACAACACAATTTTCTGAGTGTTAGTCAAATTTGCAAATGAGGATATAATGTTCTTTTCCATGATAAAGGATGTGATATTAGAAAAGGAGAAACATGCAAGGTGGTAGGAAAAGCAAAAAGAACAAAAAAACAATATGTATGTGCTTAAGGAAGTTGACAAAGAAAAATGTTTCTCAAGTAGAGTGGCTGATATAATGACTAAACCATTGCCTAGAGATAATTGTGAGAAGATGAATCATAAATTGGGGTTAACTACAGCCTCTAAAAGTCACAAAATTTCTCAGAAAGAAAGGGGAAGTAGCTGTTGTGCCAAAGTTTCTCCAAGAGGGCTCATTTTGAGTCCAGAGAGGGGGAGTTAGCTTTCCAATTCTAGGCACAAAACAATGGTTTAGTAAAGATAACAAATGAAGGCTGATTTTGCAAGTTTATATCTCAGAGGGAGAGTTACAGGTGTTGCATGAAAGAAGAATAACAAAAAAATTTGAGTCTCTTCAGACTGGAGAACAAAATTTTCCCACGGGGAGTGCCTGCAAGGTATGAGCATACTCTTTGTGTTGAAATTTTTCCAATCTAATCAATTTGTTGTGCTTGTGCATATTTTTCATAGATGTCAAAGGGGTAGAGAGTGTGCTAGAAAATTTCTCATGGTTTGAGAATGTCAACATAATAGTTTTCTATCAATTTTTAGTGTGTTTCCATCAATGAAAAAGGCGGAGATTGTTGTTCCCTTTTGCATTGGTGGTTATTTTCATTGATGTCAATGGAATTGATGGCAAAGGGAGAGTGCAAGAACATACTTATTAGATGGAATTCAATGGTTCTTAGTGGTTCATGATGATATCTAGTAGCTTCAGGCATGTTTGTGTCACAAGGTGGTTTCAAGGTATGAAATGGTTAAAGAAGCATGTGATCATCTTTGATAAGGTGTCTATAGTGTGGTTGAGCAATTTAAAGTCATATTTCATCTTCTGGAGTTAGAACTCATATTTCTCTGAAAAGTGGTCTTGAGAACTAGATGCATTCTCTAAGGAAAATGAGATTGTAGAGATTCAAAGGAAAACTTGCGGTTAACCACCACATGTAATGTGTAGAGGGGTGTCTTTTAATTCGCCATGTCAAATTTTATCAGATTATGTAATGAAATTTTTGATTTATTCAAGATTTACTAAAATTGCCTTTTTGAGAAGTGCATTTGGAGTAGTCTAGATTATTAAGGGTAAAAAAAATTTATGGAGACTCCTTCAGATAAATCATAGAAGGAATTTTTGGATTAAATTTTCCTATAAATCATGTGTAAAAAGTGGTTTGTCAAAAGGAGGCATATTTAAAAAGATATGAGCATTTTAGTGGAGCAATTTCTTCTCTCTCATGGACTATGTTTTGAATGGAAAGAAGAAAAAGGTAAATCTTGATCTAAAATGAATAGTTTAAGCCTTGGAAATTCTTATTGGATATGTTTTTGGATCCTTCTTGGGTTATGGTTTGGTGTTCAAGTCTCCAATCCTAGCTAGTGCTTCTAGTGTCTTCTCTTCTCAAAGGATAGCCTCCATGGTTTTGTCATTTTTTCTCTTCAAAAGGAATCTTAAAGTTTATACAAGCCCTAGAGCTTTATAGAAACTTATTATATTATTTCTATCTTCCCTCAATGGTGTTCAAACCCTGAATAATGCAACTATGTAGTCAAAAGTCTTGTAAAGGAGTGTCTCCTATATCTTTGAGAGCATGTACTAGTACAAACTTAAGTTTGGCTTGGGTCAAGTTTTGAAATAGCCTTCAAGAGTGTGAAATTAGGATATTCTCCACCAAAGAAATGAGAATTGAAACAAATGGTTATGCCCCTGAAGGAGATAAGGTTGACTGAGTAACATCTAACATGAAATTTGGAATTGTTGTTATGACTTGTCTTTAGTCAATAAGCTGAGTGCAAAGAATGTGTCCAAGAATTTGAGTGTCAAGAAAAAAGAATATCAATAAATTTACATTGATATGTCTTCATAAAATACTATACTTAATATTCAATGTATTCAAAACTTTATTCAGATGAACAAGTTTGTTTTTGATATATTTTTCCTCAGTAGTAAGACCTCATGCTCATCACTCATCCTTGTCAAAGTGCAACTTTGACCCAAACTGTGAAGTTCTCCTTTGAAGTGAAGACTATCAAAAGCTCCATTAAATTTAATTCTAAGAATCTATTGTTTTGGAAAAGGTATCTAAATACTTTACTAAGCCATCTTGTTCAAATGCTAAACTGCGCAAGCTATCTTTCATAGTGTGCAATACAACAATGGTTAACTACAAGCAAATTAAAGAAAGTAATTGACTCAAATTAGGGGGAGAAGGAGATAATATATTTCATGGACCCTAAAAAACTCTCATACTTTAATTTGACGTAAAATTGTTGAAGAAATGGCTTTAAATGCCTTATCGAGACTGTGACTGTAGGCATACCCTGAATTAGGGTTTTTGAGAAGAAGTTTTTGTATTTTTGAGATATTTCACCATTGAAAAGTTATGAAATTTGGATAGAATGTATATGGGAATAAGATTAACATGTAGAAAAAAATATTTAGACCATTTAATGGAGTGTGGTGAAATATTTTTGTAGCATGAATTTTAAAAAATCATTCCTGACTTATAAAACAAACACAATTCTTGGTGTTCAAGTTAAATCTCTCATTGAATATCGATCCAACGAAGGTGGAAAATTTTTAGGCATACTTTGTGGTGTTTTTTATGGAATCCTTCTCCTCGATAGTAAATATTTCTTCATCTGAGATAGTGTTAGTGGTAATCTTGCAAAATGATAGGGTGAACTTGTTTCAATAATGTACTCTTCTTCCAAGCTTCTTAAAGCTCTACAAGCATCGTTGAGTGGAATTTTGGAGAGGTTAAGTCATGTACTTGGTTGATCATTTTTATTTTGTTTGGAGTTTCAATAATTTCTTAGGACAGGAAAACAAAGACTTGTTTGGAGTTACAGTTATAACAATTCTTTAGTGAACAAATTATCACTACATCCTCTTATTTGTTGAAGAAGGTTTCTTAAAAATTGTGAGAGGTTTTCAATTCTATGAAAATATACATTGGTAGAAAATAGTTTGATGTCAAAATAAAATGGACGTTGGTTAGTTTCCAAAAGAAGGCTTGGTTGAATACCAAATTCTAGAGGTCTTCAAAGGGAAACAAAGATGTTATGAACAAGAAGAATATTATGAGCTCCAAACCTAAGATTTGAATCATTCATCACCTTTTGAACTAGGTATAACGTCAAAGGGGTATTTGAAGATTAACATGTGTGATAATTTATAAAAATCATGTTGATAAGTTGAATTGGTAGAAGAATTCAAAGGAACCAAAAAGGAGTTATAAGAAATGGTAAAATAAGTTGTATCGAGGGTATGAAATTGAATTGTTTTCTAACTGAAAAGAAGAGAGAGTTATGAAGAATCGAAGAAGACTGAGAAGTGCAACTGAAAGGTGGATATGAATAAAATGTGAGTATAATATACATTGAGAAGAGAATAGAGAGTGTAACACAAAGTTTTGAAGCTTTAAAAATATCATTTTTAACTATGAACTAACCGTGCTTAAGAATGATATAAAAAAGGACATTGGATGTGTGTGTGTGTGTGTGTGTGTGTGTGTGTGTGTGTGTGTGTGTGTGTGTGAAGATAAATTGGAGTTGATGTCAGTAGATGAAACTAAGTTTCGGGAAGAAGAATTCATGAAGGTTGTAAGTAGATAGTGTGAGAGTTAATCTTAGAGAGATATAGACTTATATGAAAGTATGTTAGAAGGTGATACTAAAATTAAAATCAGAGTACATGTACATATAATCTATCCTAATGTGTAGAGGGTTACAAAGGATGTTCTAAGGTTGACAAATCGGTACCAGAAATATGGAAAGTCTTGTGAAATTGAGAGAGAATGATAAAATCAATGAATAAGAGTAACTTATGATTTGTTTTGATTGAGATAGAGAGTTGGTAGAGGTCATAAGAGAGTGAAGATAAATTTTTGAACTAGATAAGGCATTAAAATCATCAAGGCAAGTGGCAGTGAAGATAAAACATATTGTGATCAGTTTAAGAATAAAGGTTGAAGAGTAAGCCTTCAAGATTGTGAAATTGGGATATTATCTGGCTTGTACAAAGGATAGCCTCCATGGTTTTTTCAGGTTTTTCTCTTCAAAAGAAATATTCAAGTTTATAAAATCCTTGGATCTTTATAGTCACTTAGTATATTCTTTATATCTTCCCTCAATGGTGTTCAAACCCTGAAGAATGCAACTGTGTAGTCAAAAGTCTTGTAAAGGAGTGTCTCTTGTATCTTTGAGAGCATGCACTAATACAAGCTTAAGTATAGCTTGTGTGAAGTTTTTAAATAGCCTCTAAGAGTGTGAAATTGGGATATTATTCACCAAATAAATGAGCATTGAAACAAATGGATATGCCCTTGAAGGAGATAGTGTTGAATGAGAAACATCTACCATGTAATTTGGAGTTGTTTCTATGATTGTCCTTGGCAAGAAGTTGAGTGAAAAGACTGTGTCAAGAATTTTAGTGTCAAGAAATTGAATATTAAAAAATTTACATTGATATGTATTCATACAAGCCTATAATTCATCTTTAATGTATTCAAAACTTGATTCAGGTGAACAAGCTTGTTTTTGATATAACTGTCCTCAGTAGTAAGACCTCATGCTCATTACTCATCCCTGTCAAAGTGGAACTTTGACCCAAAATGTGAAGTTATCCTCTGAATTGAAGACGATAAAAAATTAAATTAAATTTAATTACAAGCATCTATTCTTTTGGAAAAGGTATCTAAATATTTTACTAAGCCATCTTGTTCAAATGCTAAACCGTGCAAACTATCCTTCATACTCTACAATACAACAATGGTGAACTACAAGAAAATTCAAGAAATTACCTTACTTAAATGAGTTGGAGAAGGAGATAATATATTTCATGGACCCTCAGAAAAATATCATACTCAAAATTTACATAAAATTATTGAAGAAATGGCTTTAAATGTCTTATCGAGACTGTGACTGTAGGAATACCCTGATTTAAGGTTTTTGCGAAGAATTTTTGGTATTTTTGAGAGATTCCACCACTAAAAAGTCATGAAATTTAGACAGAATGTATATGGGAATAAGATTAACATGTTGCAAAAAAAATTTGGCCATTTAATGGAGTGTGGTGAAATATTTTTGTAGCAGGAGTTTTCAAAAACTGTTCCATATTGGTAAAACAAAATCTTCTTCATATCTTCACACAATTCTTGGTGTTCAAGTTAAATCTCTAATTGAATCTCAATCCAATGATGGTGGAAAAGTTGTAGTCATGATTTTTGGTGTTTTTAATGGAATCCTTCTCCTTGATAGCTAATATTTCTTCATCTGAGACAATGTTAGTGGTAATCTAGAAAAATGAGAGGGTGAAGTTGTTTTAAAAATGTACTCTTCTTCCAAGCTTCTTAAAGATATGCAAGAATCCTTGAGTGGAATTTAGGAGAGGTTAATTCATGGAATTGGTTGATCATTTTTTATTTTGTTTTTAGTTTCAAGACTTGCTTAGGATAGGAAAATAAAGACTTGTTTGGAGTTAGTCATAAAAATTCTTTGGTGAACAAATTATCACTACATCCTCTTGTTTGTTGAAGAAGGTTTCTTAACAATTGTGAGAGGTTTTAAATTCTATAAACATATACATTGGAAGAAAATAGTTTGATGTAAAACTAAAATGGATGTTGGTTATTTTCCACAAGAAGGCTTGGTTGAATACCAAAGGTCAAAGGTATTGAAAGGGAAACAAATATGTTATGAACAAGAGGAATATTATGAGCTCTAATTTTTTTTTTTGAATATCATTCATCACCTTTTGAAATAGGTACAACCTCCAAGGGGTAGTTGAAGAGTCACAAGTGTGCTAAGTTGTAAAAATCATGTTAATAAGTTGAATTGGTAGAAGAAGTAAAAGGAACCAAAAAGGAGTTACAAGAAATGGTTGAAGAAGTTATATAGAGGGTATGAAATTGAATTATTTTCTAGCTTAAAAGAAGAGACAATGATGAATAATCAAAGAAGAATGAGAAGTGCAATTCAAAGATGGATATGAAGAAAATGTGAGTATAATATACATTTAGAAGAGAATAGAGAGGGTAATACAGAGTTTTGAAGCTTTGAAAAGATCAATTTTAAGTATGAACTAACTATTCTTATGAATGATCTACAAAAGGACATTGGATATATGTATGTGAGTAGATAAATTGGAGTTGATGTGAGTAGATGAAACTGAGTTTTAGGAAGAAGAATTCATGAAGGCTGAAAGAATATAGTATGAGAGTTAAACTTGGACAGATAGAAACTTATATGAGATTATGTTCGAAGGTGAGAATAAAATTAAAATCAGAGTACAGGTACATACGATCTATCCTAAGGTGTAGAGGGTTATAAAGGATGTTCTAAGGTTGAAAAATCAGTACTAGAAAGATAGTAAGTCTTGTGAAATTGAGACAAAATGATAAAAGTAGTGAATAAGAGTAACTTATGATTTTTTGTGATTGATATAGAGAGTTGGTAGAGTCCATAAGAGATTGAAGCTAAATTGTTGAACTAGAGAAGGCACTAAACTCATCAAGGCAAGTACCAGTGAAGATCAAACAAGTCGTGATCAGTTCAAGAATAAAGGTTGAAGAGTAAGACAAATTTGAAGAGGTCAAAGATTATCTTTGAAATAGAGTTTGGTAGAAAATATAGGGTCACTATCAGATGTTCATTGCATCAAGTTAAAGTGTGATCACATTTTTCATTTTTCAAGTTGAGTTGAAGCTTAGTTGTACCAAGGAGTTTTTTCTTCCTTGTAGGTGGTAGCTTGCAGAAGTTCAGTGGCAACTGAATAAATCATCTAGGAAGTCTTTGCATCCTACACCAATTTGAAGCTTAAGTGAATATTGAGGTTGTAGCCTCAAGAGTTGAGTTGAAGCTCAACAAATCATTGTAACCTTTTTCCATATAGTGCACTAGTTTAGTGGGTTTTCTCCTAATTTGGGTTTCCCACTTAAAAATACTGTTTCATGTGTATGTGTGGATGGATGCTTCTTTTTGAATTTATTTTCAGTTTAAGTAATTGATTTACTTGGTTTGAAAATTTTTAATTGAACACCGATTCACTCCCCTCTCAGTGTTCCAGTTTCTAACACCGTGGGGAAAAAACACTGGTCCGTTAGCTTTGACCCCTCCACTTCATGAAATTTTAAAAGAATCAAGAAATAACTTCCTAAAATTATATGGAGATGGAAAGGAAATCCCTGAAAATCATATCACAACATTCATCACATCCTGTTGCATCCTTAGCGTACAACATGAAGATGTTGCAGTGTGGTTATTCGTAGAAACATTGCAAGTTGTCAAAGGTGGACTTGTTCTACTATTTTACTTCATTCTCATCTGCTGATTGGGGTGGCATGAAAAATAAGTTTGAAGAAAGATTCAAGCCATCTAAAGATGCTCATGCCCTCCTTTCTTAACTTACTCATATGAAGAAAGAGTCAAAAGAGTCCATAAGAGACATTGTGGAAAGATTCAACAAGTTAACTGACATGATTCCCATCGTTTCTCATCCTATTGTAGATAATATAAAAATATTCTTCATAAATGATCAATTTCCTGAAGTGAATTTCTTCCTATGAAGAGTTCAACCAAGAGATTTGGACAAGGCTCAAGAAATTGTTCTTCAGGTGGAAGACGATCTCATCTTATCAAGAAAGATCAAGAATCCTTTACCAAAGGATAAGGCTAGGAGTTCCAAAGATGAGAGATCTTACCAAATGTTGCAAAAGTTTTCCAATGAATTCAAAATTTTGAAGAAATAATTTTCTCAACGAGCACCTCATCCAAACTGGAACAAGAAATAGATTTTAGGAGAACCTAAAAGGCTTGCCTCAGAGGCTTTATCGGTCAATGCAATATGCAAGACTAATGAAGATGAAGAAGAAGAATTTTTTTAATCAGAAGTTGAAAATGAAGGATAAGAAGAATGTGCTCAGATCAGATTTTTTGAATGAATGCTTGATGATTATTTTGAAGAATCCACATATAATTACTCCTATGCAGTATTCACTCAATCAAAAAAGGGAAATGAGGATTTTCTTCTACTACCCAAAATAAGAAATTGAATCCTCAAATAATGACTCCATGAAAAATAATAATGAAAGGAGGATCATGGACCTCTTCCATAGGGCCAACTGACAAGAAGCATAAGACTACTTCAACCAAGAATCCTTGTGCCTCTTCAAGTAAGTATCATTCAACTTCCTTTGAAAAATAAGTTTTGGTTGATCCTAAGAATATCCATGTCAAGGATTCCATGATCCCTAATGTTCCTACCACTTCCTCATCCTTCAATTTAATTGATCATTGTAAAAAATCCAAAGTCCAAATTTTTTAGTATGAGTACTTGAAAAATCATCCTGAGCAATCAGACAGACTTGTTCAACATATCAATGGAAGTAGTTCCGTTTCATGTTCTAAAAATTCCACCACCAAGGAAATATCTCATACATCTCTAAACTATCTCACTTCCACACCCTCCACCTCAATGAAAATAGAACCTTTCTAGATAGCCTTATTGGTCAATGGGTACAAATTGAATAATTGTATCATTGACTCTGGTGCCTCGGACAATGTCATTCTTGCAAAAGTTTTTAAAGCCCTCAACCTCTCTCTCTTTCTTACCTCTAGTAATTTCCTTTTCATGGAAATGAAATAAGTACCTCTCATTAGATAGATCAAGGATGCTGAGGTAGCATTGGCAGAATTCCCTGACAAGAAAATCACAATGATAGTACTTATAGTATAAATTCCTGCCTCATATGGTATGTTGTTGGGAGGAAGTTTTTTTTTGAGATATGGGTGGAGATATGCATCTTGATTGGTTGCATGCCACCATTCTAGTCAATGGTAAAGTGAAGAAACTTCTTCCCATCAGGAAATGGAAGTATAATCTTCAAATACTAGATGACCCAATGATAGATATCCCGTGTCAAAATTCAAAATCATTACAAATTTTTCATTACCTTTGAGAATGATCTTGAGCTTCCCATGTTGGTAGAAGAATGCCAGAGCATCATGAAGTTGATCAAAGAACATCATGATGATTTGATGAAATTAGAGTTTGAGAGTATGTACTTCCCATGGGATGAAATCATAAATGCAGTTACTCCACTAGATGTTGATGATGGTCATAAGGATATTGAATTGCAACAAAGTAACCTTGAAGTGATGAGTACTACGGATCAAGAAGGATTGATGCTCAATAACTTCTTTTTAGGTGAGTTCAATGTTTCAGACCACATTCTCAATGTTTGACATGACGTTCCATTTGATGAATGTAATTTCAAACATAAAGACTTCTCTTTCTCATTGGAAGAAGATGACAAGAAATAAAAGAATGATAACATGTTTCTACCTATTTAACATGAACATATTCAAGGAGATGATGATTTCATCACAAAAAGGGACTTCTTGGTTCCCGGTGATCAAAATTGGGAAAATTGTAAATATTTCAGCTCCAATGTTGGGGCTCATCCCATTTTCACGAGGATGGAAACATTCTCAACAAAAAATGGAGAAATGAAATGGTGTTTGATCCTAAGGTTGATTTTGTTCAAGATGAAAACATTCTCAATGGGTTAAAAACTTCAGTGTTCACTTTTATCAAAAGAAGGATTCTCTCAACATGATGATAGATGACGAAGCCCAAAATGGACAATATGAGGAAGATAATAGTCTCCATGTTACATAACCAACCCTTAGATCATTATATTTCCAAGAGGATAATGCAATTTACATACCACACTGTATAGTGAAACATGTTGCGAAAGAGCCGAAGTATGAGAAAGATAATTTTTTGGCCATGTTATCCAAATTTTCATACTTGGAAAAATTGGACAACTGAGGCCTGTTATGCTCTAGGACTGAAAAGGGACTTCATGAAGAAACTCTGAGACATTATAGGTCTTGGAGTTTCAAGGTTTACTTATAGTGTGGAAAATGGCCTCGACGGACCCACTCCTGGTTAACACGAGCAGAAAATGGTCAAAATTGATAAATTGTGTTTCAAGGATCTTATTGTGTTTCTATTACCATCTGGTCTTGTTATAAATCCTAATACAATTAAAATCCAGATCAAAGTTAGGTTTAGAAGGTTGAGGAAACATGAGCTGAAAATAGCTCGGTAAGCTGAGCATCGAGTAGACATGCAAATAAAGGTGGCTCGGAGACTTGAGATAGGAACTCGAATCGTTGTGAAGATAGCTCATATCGTTAAGTTGTAGTTTCAAACTTGATCAAATGTTTGTTGTCTGGATGTAATGGTGATATGAGCACAATGATCAATAGAGAGATGAGTGAACTTGTTCGGCTTGTATAAGGTCGAGCTCAGTATATAGATGCATGTTGCTAGCATGGTCGAACAAGTGCGGCCACGACAAGATCAAAATCCACTGAGAAAAACAAAGGGACTCGCTAGGTGAGTTCACTGGAATTGAAACTTGACGCAATTATATTCAAAGACAAAGTAAGGAGTGGGATCAACATTCGTGAAAAGATGGTGCAAATCGTAGGCCCAAGTTGGATGAAGGTAAGGAGCTTGAAATCATATGAAGCGGTGAGCTATGGTAAAATTTGAATGGGTTACTTGACATTGAGTTAAGTGAAAAATCCTGGAAAATGTGAGGGAGTCACTCGCTTGTGTAAACTTCACACTGAGTAATTAAGGAAGATGACTCGTGGGTTACATAGGAAGTGTATTGCTCGATAAAACATGAATGACACTACAATAGGAAACATGAGCTAGGTTTGGATTTCTCTAAGATTGAAATGGAACAGTGGCTCGAATACACGATCTAGGATCTTGTCTCGTCATTGGCTTGCTAGAGTGGTGAGACAACATATGGATTGACGAGATATGGTGCAATCACTTGGTTTGAGAAGGTTGCACAATGCGGCATAAGCAGTAAGCCGGGATCGCTGAGGTAGAGCTCGTGAATGAAGCAAGCCAATGAAGATCTCGGGTGGTCAACTAGGGAGCTTACAACTCAACAAAGGGAGTAAATGGATTGAATAAGACCATAGGGAGACTAGTTCAGGTGAGCTAGGATACAATTTTATATGAAAGCCATATCATAACTCACATCTCAGGTTTAATTTATGAAGAAATTAGTTTATGCAGATTGGTTGAGTCATCGTGGGATTTGGAGCTCAATGAATAACAAAATGTTTGTTGTATGGACGAGGCTTGTCATGAGGGAGATAGCTCAGTCGCTGAGAGATCATATAGTGAGATTGAATCGAGATGGGATGGTGTATTTAGCCGGTCACATTTTTCATTGGAAAGTTTTCCAGCTTGAAGGAAAGGGAGCTAGGAGATAAGTTCATTGCATAGGGAAAGCTTAGGATGTCGAGCTAGGGCCACGACAACATTGCAAGAGAAAATCCTGGCACATGGTGAACTGATGCCATATTATTGAAAATTTCCATGGTGATCTGGTTGACATCGGCATGTGTGCATAGTAATATATCATGGAGATGATTGGTTCAATGAGTCTATTAATAACATGGGTGAGTTAAGCATGTTCAAAATGTAAAAAAAATTGATCGACAAGGAGCTCATCCAGTTTGTATGGTATTTACTTGATGGGTTAGGAATAGCTCGGAATCAAGCTCAACAGTGGTAGATTGTTCATCATGATGGTGAAGATTGGCACAAGCTTGTGGAGGTTGTGTAATTGATAGAGGATGGGCTCAGGCTCATAGTCACTAATGCTAGGATGTTTAACGATGGACCCACATGTAGAATACAATGAGCTCGACATTAGATGCATTGGCTCGTCATTAGGTTGTGGTAGAGAACTCAAAAAGATCCATGTGACTCATCATTGTAGCACACAACACCATAGGGGCTAGGGAAATATGGATCAAGCTATTAAAATGAGACAACAAGCTTTACATAGAGATGCTCAATCTCGAAATCCTATGGAAAAGGAGCTAGGTTGGCTCATAACTCAAAAATGAATGTGATGAAGGAAGATGGATCCAAGATCGAGGTCAGGAGGTGACGAGGCTTAGGAGAACTCAGAGAGAGTTAACTTGGAAGTCACACAAGTTAGGTTGTGTTGAGAGCCAGCAAGATCAAGAAGTTCAGACCCATAGTGGGAAGAAAGAAAGAGCCAATCCGGCTTGACTTGGCAAAAGGAAAAGGCTCGTGATGATTCCGCGCACTCATGGGAATCGAGGAGATTAAGAGCTAAATGACCAAGTTTGTGTTTGGAAAACTGTAAGTTGGGTTCCATGGCTTGTCGGGTCCACCATGGGAATATGATGGAACGTGGCAAGGTAAAATCTAAGTCAGGGAGTTTCAAGTCATCGCGGCCATGGGAGTTAATCTAAGAGTTAGACATATAAACATTCGGGGACCCACCGAGGAAATTTTTCAAGAAGCAGTTGGCGTGAGTTCGGATTCACTACATTTGAAAGATCGAGGGATTAATAGTTTCGATCCATTTTCCGAGTTGCATTGAGGTTTTAGGACTCTAAAACTCTGATTTTTCTGTCTATGTGGGGTTGTCCCCAGATGACTCAGTCAATAAGGTGATGTAAACATGTAGCCTGCCGAAGAAAAACATTTTTTTGACTCGGAAAGGTAAATGTAAAGCACGATGAGTAAGGAAACAACCACTACAAGCCCAACACGTAGAAAATTATTGCAAAGCGGTAAACATGGAGCTCCCCGAATAATTTGGCAGAAAGGTTAAGAAGCATTGGGAGTTATGATTATGCCACGAGTTGTTTTATCCAAACAAAGTGCTAGGTGCCAATTAATACGTGGAGGTGAAGTATTTTTCAAGAGTGAATGTTGGAGTATGTGTTAGGATTTGAAAGCGAGATGGAGTGATTTTCAGTGCAACCAAGCTAGTTGGTTGATTAGGCGTAGAGCTGGCTAGACCTAAGTGGTCGAGGTGGCACCAAATTTGTTGCAAGAGATCTGGGGAGGAACGTTTTGGATGATCAATGTGGACGAGTCTGAGCTGAGATAAGAGGCGGCCAACTGATATAAGGTGATTAATGAATGAGGAGCCACTCCACCGAGCTAGTTTCATATTTGATCAATGTAAGACATATCAGTGGAATGGCTAAAACAAGGAACCCGCCATTTAAAACAAAGAACTTGTTTTTTAGGAGGACAAGGTACCTCTCCAGCAAGCTCGGTGAGCTAGCTGATGAGCTATTTTACCAAGCCACTCTACAAAAGATCCCTCCAAAGAAAATTTCACCTTAGGGGTCTCGCTAAAGCCACATATGGATTTTATTTAAAATATTATTTTTAATTAAATGGTGGTTAAATTCAAAATTTTGAGTTTGTGTAGTGGTGGAATGTTCATTCCATGTGTAATTAATAATGTAATTAAAAATATAAGCCATCATGTGCTACATTTTGGCCTAGAATTTATGATCCCTCATCTCTTCTCTTACAGGTGGATTTTCTATAAATGTAAAGGAGGAAATCATTCCAAGGGGTCAGACATATTTTCAAATTCCTCTCTCTTTCTGCAAACTAGTCTATTGTGGATTGTGGGAACTCTTAAGCCTCTTTTCCAAGATTGTAATGGAAAACATTTCCTCTTCCTAATGAAATTATGCATTATGCACGTGATTGAAGTAATAAAAGATGTGTTCTATGACTAATTATTGGTCCTTTCATAGTTTTTGTTACATTTTTGTTCCTTTCTCATGTTTGCAGGCATACTGTGTAATTTCAAGTTTATATTGCAGTTTTTGGAAGTTTTGTGCTTATCTGGTAGTGAAGCTTTGTACATGGTTATGTTCTGGTGCTTGTTCATCATTCTCAGTTTCATCCTTCTTCATTGGAAGAATGAAAACTTATCTAGCAACACCCTTTCTTGGTGCATCACCACTTCTAGTATAGATTTTAATCAAGTTGCAAATATCTCTCCCTAAATCCCATGAAAATGTTAGTCTAGGTCTAGTTAGCTATTTTATTGCATTAGAAGTAGTGTTGTGTTTAGTTTAGGAAGAGGAAGCCGATCTTCTCTAGAGGTTCACCTTGAGCCCAAGTCCCATAGCTTGAGAGGTGATCCCATGTTACCTAATCACACCAAATTCCCTATTCATCACTTTGCCATTTAGAGGGTGTAGTGAATTGGTGATAACATGCCCAATTGAGAAATAGAGAAAATAAAGAGGTTAGTGATAATGTTGAAATTTACAAAGAATCTTCAAGTATTAACCTATGGAAGTTGTGGTCATAAAGAAGATAGACAATGAACAAAAAATGTCTTGGTATGAAAACGATAAGTCAAGTGTGATCAAGACTCTTCTTCACTATAGTGATGGAAGATCAACAATCATAACAAACTTGAGAATCAACGAGAAGATGGAAAGAATGTGTCAAAGTCATAGAGGAATTGAATTGAATAGGTGCATCTTGCAATAGAAATAATGCTGGATTTATCAAGAAGATGAGGAAAGGCTCATATTTTCGCGATCCTGTTAATGGATTTTAGAAAGAAAAGCATTCGGTGATACCCATTTATGGGTTAGCACTCATTCCAAATTAGGGATTCAATGAAAGTGGGATGTCCCTCACATGCAAATAGGTGATTTAGTATGTTAACCTTCTTATTTCGTGTTTCCCTTGTGTTGTGTGTTTCCATTCTCATCTTGTGTTTCCTTTTCTTGTTGTGTGTTTGTTTCTTGTTGTGTGTGTATGTGTGTGTTCAATAAAGGAAGTTTTATTGTGTATCTCTGGAGTGACTCTGTATATCCCAATGGATAAGACATTAGTCCATGTGGTGTCTTGAGATTTTGTAGTTCCTACTTATCCTTTTCTCATTACACTCGATCCATAAAAATTCCCCAAGCTAGAGCCAACTGTTTTCATGCAAATCTGTAGCATGAAAAATTCAAACTTTCAAGCATGAAAACTAATCAAAATTCAAAAAAATTGCTCCCGAGTCTTCACAAAACCCCCTCCATGTCAGTTTATCTATTGTGTCACACTCACCCTAACCTTGTAGTTACTCAAATTTTCTTTAATAATATTTTTCAAGTGCTTGTAGAAGGGTATGAAGGTCATTCACCTCATTAGTGAAGTGATTCTAATGACTAGTTTCTCAGTAGGCCAAGAAAGGCTAATTCTGGCCATTCCAGGGTAGGTGTGCACTCTCTGGTAAGGATATGAAATACCAAACTCATATGGAGGTGGTATTGAATAGATATGAACATATTGGAACTGATTTATGAAATTTTATGAAAGCTTTGGAGGTTTAGGGATAGTCTATGCAACATCAAACCGTTTTTTAGGTGTAAGGAGCATACAGTCAAAATCGATAACTAAAATTATGCAAAGGATTCCTAGATCTCTGTAAGGAGTTAAGAATTAAAAAAATAGTGATTGTAAATATTAAATAACCTTACACATGATGGAACCATAAAATAGTTCACAACACTTGATGGCTTCTAAGGGTAGCTCAATCTGTGTAGATGCACCCTACTATCCCGAAGAAAAATGAGCCATTTTAGGGAGTTTCAGGAAAAATTTAAGGTTTATACCCATAAAATTGTTCTTATAATTATCTTGGGAGTCCAAATCATATAATACTTCATCAGAAATGACCTCCTGGAACTCCGGAAATCACTTTGTCATTGTTTCTCTTGTAAGCACACTTATCGCACTTAGTCATTTTTAGAGTGGGACACATGTAAGTACCTCCTTGAGGTGAATTTTTACATCCCTCTTATCTCCATTCCCAAGGGGGTAGAGAGGACACAAAAATTCACCCATATATCGCCCCTCCTTTTGTCTTCCATGTGACCAAATTGGAGCCCTAGAGTGCTTAACATATTAAACCACATCTTCCCTATCTCCCATCCACAGTGTGACAGCTGAAAACATATGGTAAGGGCACATTTTTGTGTCCCTCTTATCCAAATTCCCAAGGTTACAGATGGTACAAAAAAATTTCCCCATCTCTATCCCCTCTCATGGTTCCTCATATGCCCAAAAACTAACTCCTAGGTGCCAGAGTCAAGCTTTCCCCATCTTCCCTCTCACTTAGCCACAACCTGCCACTTGTCAAGATATCCTTGAGGAATTTTTTTGTGCACATCCCTTCCCCATTCCCAAAGGGATATATGGGACACAAATATGTTCTCCTCAACTAACCATGAAAATCCTAGTTTGTTCCCTAGTTGTTGCTTCTATTGTTGTGATTAAAATTGACTGTCGAGAAGCTTTAAAACATGAAATAACTAACTTCCAAGTACTTTTAATCACTTGGTTCGAACCATATTCAATTTTTGAATCCATGAAGCATAAAAATATATTCAAACACAACCACTATGATGTAAAATTAATTATGGATCATCTATGATTTCTTAAACATAGATCTATTCATTGCTTGAAAGCTTGAAAACAAACTTCAATGAGACTTTCACAACAAATCACCATACCAGGTTCCTTGAAGCTCAGAGACCACGTTAATGGATTCCATCATAGAAAAAAACCTACAAATACTCCCTCCCAAAATTTTCATTTTTGATTTGTGAGAGTTCCAGTGGTCATAACAATGCAAAAATCGGAGTGCGAGATCACATAACAATGTAGAATTCAAAAATGTTGTTTTTATTGCAAACCAAAACCATTTTGAAAATTTATAAAAAATAGAATATGCCCTACACATAAACATGATAAAAATATCAATTCCATTATATTTCAAGCTTTGATCACTTAGTTCATCTGGAAACAGTGTAAAACAATAAGCATGACAAAATTGACAATTTTCCCAAAATAGCAGGTTCAGAAAAAATAACCTGCTAAAAATTGCAACTTGCTAAAAAGGGTAAAGAATGGTAAAAATAGGTTAGTTAATTGTGAGAAGATACTCATGGGATCAAATTTTAGAAAAAAAGTAAAATTTTCCAAAATAATAGCTCCTCACCCTGCTTGCCAAAAATAGAAAGTCTCAGTTTTGGATGCAAAAAGTTGCAGTTGGCTTTGATTTCACTCATCTTTCTACTTTTTGACATCTTCAAAAGGTCGTAATATGATCTCATAGCTAAAAAAAGGAAGTAAAACCTCCATAAGGATATTAGAAACATCATCCTGATCACAATTATGTCTGGGAGTAAGGTGAACCATAACGAAGTGTAGCAGGTGAAATTCAGAGACACTGTGCAGCTGGAAAGGATTCAAAAGGTGTTAAGAAATACATTGATTCATTAGAGGAGGTCATCATGATCATCATATGGTATAAAATACATCATCATATCATCAAGGTGATCTGGTTGAGTTGATTTAGGTGAGCTAGGAGAGTTGGTTTAGTTGAGCTCAGTGAGATGAGAGAGTTGGGTGACTTGGGTGAGTTAAGTGAGCTAGTTAAGAGATCATCCTTTCCTATAAGAGGCACATGAAAATTGAGGTATAAAAAAATCAGATATAATCTTGAGTTAATAAATTCAGGTAAGTGATATTCACTTGGGGCACCTTGAAATATGAGAATGAGAAACCTGGATTTAGTTGGCAACATTTGTATAACATTTTTCTTAAACACTCAATCAAGCACCTAGCAATGTGTTCAAACATCAAGGGTTTAAACATCATGGATCTGGTTTGTGATCATTAGTGCCAATTTTAAAATCCTAATAAGTAAGAGAGTGATCCTCACTCTCCATGTGGATCAAAGAGGAACCATCATAAGAAATTCCTATGTTCATCTCAAGCTCACATCAAAAGGTATTTCAACATTGTTTCTAAACACTCATTCAACAATCTAAGGTTTCCATGTATCTGGCAGGAGGAGGATGGTGAGATCACCATACCTCAAATCAGCAAGCTCTTCACTAGTAATAGATCAGTCAATCCTACTCCTTCCTTATCCTCTCTTCTCCCCTCTTTATTTTCTCTCCCTTTCTAATTCTCCATTGTATGTAATCATGGTAGTTAATATCATTCACTTAAGTGACTTTATAAAGTTGAATCATAAAATTCCTTTTGATTTATAAAAAATTAACTTATTTCTCATTTCCTAGGAAGATGTAAAGTCATAAGTTGAATGAGAACATGTAGAGTCATGTGGGGGGTATATGAGAAGGAAATTCACAATGCTATACATTGGGATGGCTACTCCATTCCAAAGGATCTTAGAAGGTTTACTTTTTTGTATAAATTGTGGATTGTTGTAGATTGTGAAGATTTGTATCATCACTACTCAAGAAATAAAAGTTGTTCTTCCATTACCCTTACTCATGTTTTCCTCTACTCTCTCTATTTTTTGAAAATTTACAAGTATAATGATCAAGAAGGAACTTGGTTTCCTTGATTGATGAATCTAAATAGTTGTGTGTTTCTAGTTTGTTATTCTTGTTAATGGCTTACATTTTTGCTTTCCTCTAATTGAATGTTGAACTAATCTGGTTATTATGTGTGAAATATGTAAGTGCCTGCTCACAATAATAGCCTTCCATTTTCTATTTTTTCTCCTTTACCCCTCACCGCTGAAAATTCCTCCCTTATATCCCTAAAAGCACTTTGCCACAGGTTCAATGAAGTGTTTCTGTGTGATCCTCGACCTACCAACCACCTCCACAACATTTAGATATCATTATGATAGTTTACATTCAATAATGGGAGCCTCCCCATACATAATAAGGATGGGCATATCCCCATGAGTGTTGGTGAAAATACATAATTTGTAACACGACAAATTATTTCACCAACATTAATGAAGAAAGTATTCCTTATAATCTCAGCATCAATGATGATCCACATATTATTCTTCTAACTTATTCACTTAGTGATAGTGAACATACTGATATTAAAAAAGTGCTAAAATATTTCCCTGACTTATTTGTTTGGCATTATCATGATATTTCAGGAATTGAACCCTTTTTGGTTATCCACAACATTGTCGTATATGAAGATACTAAACATGTGCTATAGAAAATCCAAAAAATGTATCTATGTGTGGCATTATTAATAACAAAAGAAATTCATTTTTTACTAGACGTTGAGTTTATTCACATTGTGGACTATCTACAATGGGTTTCCAACATTGGTCATGTTATGAATCCTAATGGGAAACTTAGTTGTTGCACACACTTTCATGACTTTAATAAATCCTCTCCAAAGGATAGTTTTTATGTACCACTCATTTATCCTATTGTTGATTCCACTGCTGTCCATGATATGATCTCTTTTATGGATGGATTTTCTATTTATAATCAAATAAAAATCAACCTAGGTGACTAAGGAAAAACATCCTTTACTACCCCATGGGGAATTTTTTTCTATACTATTATGCCATTTGGTCTCAACAATGTTAGGGTTACATACCAACTTGCTATGACCCAAATATTCCATGATTATATTTATAAGATCATTGAGGATTATTTTGATGACATTCTGGAAAAATATCAACATCATTTTGACCTTGTGTAGGATATCCGTACACTATTTACATGATTACGATAATATCATGTACGCCTTAATACAAATAAGTGTGTCTTTGGAGTTACTACTAGAAAAAAAATTAGGATACATAATTTCCTGGCGAGGTTTTGAGATTGATCACCAAAATATCTGAGCCATTGTATTTATGCCTCCTCCACGAAACCTTCATTAACCATTATATATAATTCCTCTTGTACCTGATAAACCATTACTTTTGTGCATCTCAACCACTTTTCATGCCTTAGGTGCTTTGCTTGCTCAACATGATATGGATTAGTGTAAAAGTGTTATCTATTATATTATTTGCACCTTACATTCTTTCAAATGTAATTATGTCTATATTGAAAATTTGTGTCTTGGCCTTGTATTTGGCACTGACAAGGTACATCACTATATGATCAATAATAAATGTCATATTATTACAAAAGTTGATCCTTTACACTACTTGCTTTCACATATCTATATATCAATCTCCCTATCTTGCTGGGTCATGTTACTTACTGAATTTAATCTTAAATTTGTTTCAAAAAAGTTATCAAAGGCCAAGTCATTGGTGACCAACTAGCAGAGGCATGTTGGTGTGTGCATTTTCCATGTCACGTGGTGAGTCAACTCACTTAGATGAGGTCATAGGTATTAGGCGTCATAGGGGTTATGATAGATTATGTTGCATCATACATATTAGTGTGTGCCAGTCCACCATACGAGAGTTAATTTCCATTCCAATAATGTAACTCCTCTTCTCCACTTGAGGAGGTATGATTACATGTACTGGGGGTTACACAACACCCCTTATTTGTACCCCTTCTTTCTTTTATATCTATGAGATGGTGGAATGATATTTTCCTTTCCTTTTCTTTACATACACATTCATGGTTAATAGTTGGTTCCCCATGGAATTTCAACACACTATTAGAGTGTAACTCGATTCATGTTTGTGTTATCCTATATGTTCCTCGTATTGTCATGTTTTCACTTTCTTCATCATGGTATCAAAACACGTTTTTTGGATCCACATTAATCTCCCATTTTTGTTTCCTTACTACTCTTGGTTTCACATTTTACAGGTTTCATGTGCAAGTGTCATAATGGTTATTCCATTTGTGCCTCATATGTATTGATTTGGTGTTTTTATGGGTTAATCTTGTTTGGGTTTGCTCAAGGTTGATATGTTTGTGTTTTTTGGGGTTTACATGCATATTATAGAGTGTGTTGTAGTTTCAGGTTGGAGATTAGGTTTTAGTGTAGTTTTCTAAATTTTTTGGAAGGTGTGTGAAACTTACTTTTGGGCCCAATTATTCCCTAGCTTGCCAAGTTGTCCTAGCTCACCCCACCTAGCTCTACCCTGAGCTTCCATTTTTTCCGTCTGCAACTCACCCTGTAAGCATTCTCCTCAGTGTACCTACAACTGGACCCTCTTTGTTTAACTCATGTTATCCCACTGAGTTGTGTTTGAGATTGTGCATACTTGTCCTCCTTCCCTACTTTCCTGTGCACCATGTAACTCATACATCATTTCTCGCTCTGACCATGTTCAAAGCCTACTTGCACCTTCATCTATCATGACCTCATATCTCGCTTGGTTATTTCTGCCAGGTTGATCAGTCCTTGACCCTATGCTCATGGATTTTTTTCAAACATTCTCAACAATCCTACCATTGTACTTGAGTCCTACGAATCGACCTTACAGCTCATCATGTCTACCTCGGGCTCCCCACATCCAACTTGTGTCTTGGAATTCCCCATGGCTTTGCCTATGGATTATGCATACCTAGCTCCTGACATTCAACCTTGAGTTCATCATGCTGAATGTCTAACTCATCTCTAGACTCCTGTTCATTTAGGCTCAACCCCTTCCTATTGTTATTTACCTCAAGCTTTGACCTTACATTCGATGCTTCCAACATGTCGTTACATTACCATCCTGAATTGCTTCACCAATTTATCACCTACATTTGAGGCTGGAACGAATACCATTACATGCCACATTTGACTCCATTGTTTCCACCTCTGACCTGTGGGTCCTGTCATCATTCAACTCTAAAACCTCAGCGGTACTCGATGGCATGGAGTCCTCTACTCACTGTTTCATTTCTAACCTGTCATTGCAACTCATAGTCTGATGCTTGGTCAATCCTAACATCCAAATTTAGACAACCTAAGCGTCATTTCACGTTTGAGCTCAACCTGACACATGGTTCTAAAGGCTCACTTGTGTTTCTAGATCACATGTCATCTCAATCATCTTGTTGCACCTGACTCTCATCTACTTAGCTCTCCAGCAGTGCCCCAACTCATTCTAAGTAGCTTGGCATGACTTGCTCATCTTGGAGCTCACCACCCTGTGTACAACTCACTTGCTCACCCATCTAGTGTATACCCATGCATCCTTAGCTCACCCTACCAACCATCTAGCTTACCAAGCTGGGTTGGCTCACCCTCTTGAGCCAAAAAGTTTTTTCTCACACTCTTCTAAATTTTTTACATTAGTTTTTTCCTTTTTCAAATCTAGTTTTTAAGCCTAGATTAAAGTTAATTAAAGGTTTTAAAATTTATCAATTAAGGGGGGAGTACCTTTGTTACAGGCTTTAATATATGGTCATTGGGATTTTCCATGCCATACTTTTTTGGCTCTTCATACACTATAGTGCTCTTCTTCGCTTGTGAGCTAGTAAGCGTGGTCCATCCACAACCTTGTGGCAAGAGAGCCTCTCTTTTGCGACGTGAAACACTTTTTCTCACACTGAACTTTGTTTTTTCCCCTTGTTTTTCTTACGTCCTTTTGTGCATGGTTACATGTCATTCCTATGCATCTAGCTAAGACTCATTGTGGCCTCCAATCTTGTGTGATTTATCACCTACTGCAACGTGAGTGGTCAATTGTCCCACGTCGCATGAACACACCCTATTGAAATCACTCAATACTTTATAAAATGCCACAAACATGGGGGGATTATCATTGTTCTTGGGTGTTTTATTGCATGCATATGCATTCTCGGCTGAGTCCGACGTCTTGAAACCTTGTGTGTATCCACACACCCTCTTCTCATGTATTCCATGACTCACTTATTTCACATATGCACCATGGAGGATGATCTTTCCATACTTGAGCTTCATAGGATCATTTTATAGCCTACTGCCACTTATTCTTGGTAGAGAGAACTATACATCATGGCATGCTTATATGGAATGTTACTTTTCCTATGAGGGTCTTTCTCACTTTCTATATGGGACAATTCCTAAACCCACTGATCCTTGTCATCTTGAAGACTACATCAACACATGTGACCATATTTTTTTCACTTATATTACATGTCTCCAAACCTCTCCACTTTCATGTGAAAGACTCAGATCCTCCCCACACCATCTGGTACATCTTCCAGTCCTTATTTTAAGACCCTTTAGTTACTGCCACTGCTGCTACTAATTTAGTTGTCTTTTTTCTTCTTCATGTGATGAAGATTTTGCTGACACAGATTCACTTGTTTCTATCCCTGATGATGAGGATTGTGCTTCTAGTTCTGATGATGATAGTAATACTGAGGAATCCTCTCCTCCTTCTCTCAACCTCTTTCATAGATTATGTTAAACATTCCTCCCTTCCTATTAGACATTGGGAAATATTGTTCCCAGGATCATATAAACATTAAATCTACCTCCTTTCCACTTCTAACATGTGACTTCTTCACTCCTCCTCCTTCATGTGTTGATGATTCATACATGTCAAACATTTTCTATTATATTTTTCAAGCCACCATTTTGGGATGAGTATCTTCGATACCTTCATCGTCTCTTCACAGTGCCTACTTGTGATGTAATACAGGGAGTTTCTCTTCATTCTATACATGTTTCAGAGGAGTCCTTCATATCCTTTGTTGGGAGTTCCCCTTCTAGGACTCTTTTCGATTCCACTTTTTTGGAGATTATCATTGATCCACCCTTTCATGTGGATCCTCTTTTTTTGTGGGGGTTGCTACTTTTCCTTCACTTCATTTGGGAATCCTTTTAGCGGATGTTCCTCTTTCATACTTTGACATTTCTATTGCTCGTGGAATTACCTTTAGTTGTTGTGAACTCATTTGCTAGACCTATGTCACACTTCAGTGGACCAGATTTAGATTTATTTGTATTGCTACCTTTAGTTTCCTTCGCAGAGTGGGTAGACTTCAAGTACTCCATTTTTGTCCTTCCAAAGGATAGGGGCACTATTCAATGCGAGTGGTTCTTCTTCTGTCTACTAGCCGAAGACCACCTTATTGAAACTCTTCTTGGAGACTTCCTAGAGTTGAAGAGTTCAGATCCGGCTATGGCTTCATATCTTCTGTAGTCCCTCTTGTATCCTTCTTCTCCTCTCCTCTTCTTCTTCCAGAGATATTTTTTTGTGCATGGGTACCTTATTAGGACCTCAATTGCTAAGACACATTTGAGGAATATTTCTTATATTTTATGGGAGTTTTTCCTCTCTTGTTGTGGATGTTTTTCCCACTGGGTTTTCCTCCACTTCTTGAGATCTTTTTTGTTCATGGGTGCCTCATCAGGCTTAATTTTCGGAACCCATATCTCATTTCTGAATTTTTTCCTCATCCTAAGTTACGATGAAGGGGGGGTGTTGGTGTGTAAATTTTCCACATCACGTGGTGAGTCATCTCACTTAGGTGAGGTCATAGGTCTTAGGTGTCATAGGGGTTATGAGAGATTCAGTTGCATCATATTGTCATTGTGCATCACTACATCATACATGAGTTAATTTCCATTTTGGCAATGTAACTCATCTTCACCACTTGAGGAGGTATGATTACATGCATTGGGGGTTACACAACACCCCATATTTGTACCCCTTCTTTCTTTCATATCTCTGAGATGGTGGAATGAGATGTTCATTAAATTTTCTTTGCATGCATATTCATGGTTGATAGCTTTTTCCCACATGGAACTTCGTCATACTTTTAGAGTGCAACTCGGTTGATGTTTTGGTTATCCTGTATGATCCTCATATTGTTGTGTTTTTTATTTCTTCCTCAAGGCCCCTATTCATGATCCTTTCTCTATATGCGATGACTTTCACAATGATTTTAATGCATATACCGTTGATTCTGATAGTTACACCATGTATTTTGATAGCTTCTCATGTGCTATAGGTGTCGCTGGTATTATTTTCATTACACCACATGGTGAACCTATGCCATTTTCTTATCGACTTATATTCTCATGAATAAATAATATAGCTGAGTATGAAGCACTGATTCTGGTTTTATTTTTCACTCAATTTATCCCTATACACCAACTTTGTATATTTGGTGATTCTTAGCTCATTGTTAATCAAGTTAATGGTACATAACAAGTCAAAGAAGAGAAAATCATCCCATATCATATCATCATTACTGGTATTCTTACTACATTCCACTCCCACTCTATCATTGTTATCCCTTGTAAGGACAAGTGACATGGTGATGCCAAGGCCAGTGCTTCTTCACTTATTCCTCTTGACATTACACATGATCACACTAAATTTACTATTCATCACTTACGTCATCCTTCCATTGATTCCCATAACATACATGTTTTACAATTTCTTTCTATTACACATAGCACTAAAAATCTAGAATGCTACACTCCTATTTATAATTTCCTTTACCAACAAGCTATTCCCACCAACCTATCCCCACATGAGGCACGAAGACTCCACCGTGACACCACCCTCAATGTCATTGTTGGTGGTTCTTTATTCAAACACACTCTTAATGGTAATATCATTTGTTGTTTGGGACTCTAATATATCCCATTATCTCTCTTTGAGATACATGATAGTACATGTGGTGGAAACTTTAATGGAAAATATATGACTCAAAAATTACTATGACAAGGGTATTATTGGCAAACCATGGAACATGATTTCTAAGAACATGCTAAATGCTATGATAAGTTTCAATGCCACATCAACATACACCATGCACTGAATCATGATTTACAACCTATTACATCCCCATGGCCTTTTTCACTCTGGGGTTTCGACCTCATTAAAAAGATTAACCATGAGTCATCAAAAGGACATAAATTCATCATTACTGCTATAAATTACTTCACTAAATGGGTTGAATCTATACCCTTAAAAACTACTATTGGTGAAGATATTTGGAAATTCCTCAATACCCATATCATAACCTGTTTGGGGGTTCCTTCTACAATCACGACTGACAATGGCCCATCTTTAAAAAATCACACTATCAATTTTTATGCAAAATACAAGATCAAACACACATTCTCCACTCCTTATTACCCCAAAGGAAATAGTCAAGATGCATCCACTAATAAGATGATAATCAATATTCTCTGTAAAGTGTTTACTGCAGTGGAAATGATTGGAAAAATCAACTATTATATACTCTTTAGGATTACCACAATAGTGTCTGTACTCCTATAAATTCCACACTATTTTCTCTCATGTACATTACTGAGGTCATTATACCTCTAGAGCTCAAAATCATGACTTTATGCATTTTTCTTAAAACAGTTCTCTAATATAGTGACGCTTACACGAACTTGAAATGTTAGATTCTCGACATGTCCAAGCATTGGAACATATCCATGTTTACCAATATTGTATCAAATGTGCTTATCGTAACAAAGTGTGAACCCAAAAATTCAATGTTGGTGATTTAATAATAAAATAAAATCGAAAGAATACCAATTTTGACCCCTCTCTAAAAGGAAAGTTTCAACCCAATTATCTTGGCCCGTATGTTATTTATAAATGACTGGGGCAGGGTTTCTATCATCTTATAACCATCCTTAGAAATCCTCTCAAAACTCCCATGAATTTCATGTACCTTAAGCAATATTACACTTAGATATATACACTGTTGGGGGGTAACCACCTTCCCCCCCCCACATCACTCGATGACATACTCTTGTTCCTCATTCATACTTGAGTGTTGAGGGTTTCTTCATATGGACCTTAATTTTTGCGCGCGCACACACACACCTAGGGCATACTTATTCCCCCTTCTAGTTTGTTTTATTTTTTATATTTGTAGTAAAAACTATAAAAAAAATAGCTTAGAACTTGATTAGATGCATTCTTCCTTGCTTATACTACTCTATGTTTCACCTTTTATTATCATGTTACTACAGTTCATAGTATGCTTTAACATTTTCTTCATACACACATGTGCATTCACATGGTATCTTGAGGTGAATGTAGGTCACTTACAAGTTGTTACATGATGTATGGTGCTTGGGCCTATCCATTACCAGTCCCACTAAGGCTCCTAAGGGAATATTCCCTTTCTCACTTACTATCATGTTCTATCATTACAATATTGCACATTTTTCATTCATATATTATAATTTTGTGGAGTACTATTTATCTTTCCTAACATAGTAATGGGTGTTTCATATGTAGAATTTTTCTTGTAGGACTCCTTTAATCATAGTTTTTTTTTTAATTTTCTTGAAGTTTGTTTGTTATTATTTTTAAGTTATACCCTATGTTTGCTTATTACCTTATTTTCAAAATCCTTGATGGTTTAATTTTTTTATGACATCTTGAGTGGTGTCCCATGTATGTAACCATTTATTCATTATGCCCTTGTTTTTTTATCTTCTTATATGCCTTTACTAGTTGTTAATTTGTAGTGTGCATTTCTTTTTTGTCACTAAATCTTGTATGATAGCATTTTACCATTGTTTTTATTGTGCCATGGTACCTACTATGCGTAATCCCCCTTCCCCCTGCAAGGATTCCTATATCTGATGTACACATCAGTTTCAACCTTCCTTGTTTGGGCTCCATTCACTTTTTTTTTTCATCTCACACACCCTAAATGAGTGGGGGAAAACATTGGGTGAACCTTTTCACCCTCTTTGCACTTATAAACAATAGTTACAAACAAACAAAAAAATATGAGTAGAACATAAATCAATTATAGAATAGGGCCAAAAATAAATTTGGCCAAAATTCACATCCTAGACAGAAGTTCCTAGAACAGACAAGAATTCCTGGGCACTATTTTCCCACATAAGAACTCCTGTCCTAGGGGCCAAAATAGTTACAAAACTATTTTAGAAGTTGCACATTCATAAATCTTCTCCAATTTTAGAAGTTACACACTCCATTTTTAGATTGCAATCAATTACTAACATGAAATAACTACTAAGTCAAGAGCCAAAGTAACTAACTAAAGCATGAACCAAAGTAAGGGTAATGAGCACCTAGAGCATATACAAGACATCGATGTGCTTAGAGAAATGTGTCACCCAAGGAAAGTTACAAATTAGGTTTGTGATCATCTACAATAGCACTTATCCATAGGGAAGTGTTAATGGTTGGAGGGAAAAACATACTGCTCTCCCTAATACACTTTCCCTTAGTGGTGAAAAGATGCCTAAATATGAATTTTAGCATTAGGATGCTAAAATCCCTAGTTTGGAAAGATGACACCCAAAGCCTTATCATGATCGAGGCAGGTTGAGAATTTATCACTCTCAACTCTCCTAGCCATCTCCTAAGCATCAAGGCTATACACATGAATAAATTTCTATCCCTTTCTCTTTGAATATTTCAAGTGTACTCTAACCCCTTGGTTTATATTTTTCCAATACACATTTCCATTTTATATATTTTCCAAGTTAAAGTTCAATTATGTTTACCTATGAGCATTGACTACACTTGTTTTCTACAGGTCCTATCCTATCCTAATGAAGGAAAAACACACAAGTAACCATGAAGTGAATCTCAAGAACACCCTCACAAAAATGACATTCTAAAGAACTACATGCACACATCATCATCACTCCACACACACAAAGGTCACCCCTAGGATCCTTATCCTTCCCTCTCTTTAGAATTTCATGGTACACATTTCTTATTATTCTATTGTTACACGACAACATGAATTCGACATGCTACTGGGCACAATTTTGTTTTGACTCCCCAAGGTACAATTTTATTTTCTACTTTATGATATCGAATCCTTGTTTCACCAACATAAAGTGGGGGAAAATGTAGTCACTAAAATATGCACTTACTACTATTACATTATGCCTCTAGTATGTTGTTATATACATGAATTCCTAAGTTTGGAAACTAGGCACTAATGACACCTTTTTGGTCCTTTTATTGTTTTTATTTGTCTCTTCTCACGTCTTTTATTTGGTATTTATATCTTTTGGTCAATTCACATGGATTTATTTTCCGACTCTTGTTATGTTTCTATTTACTTGCTGCAAGATAGTACTACTCAGATTGGACAATAGCGCCAAAGCATTACTGTCCTTCTAAGCACTCCTGTCCTATTTTCTTTATTTTCTCCTTAGTTGGTTTGCTTTGGATTTGGTATTTTCTTATTTCCTTTTCATGACCTAGGTTGGCTCTTAGTGTCACTATGTGCAGAAATTCAAACTAATAACTCATATATACACAACCTACTAACTATTTTAAGGGGAAATTGGGCTATCATTTCTATATCTACCACATACACAAGAACAACACAAGGGACTACATTTTGGGCTGCATTATTCACTACATAGGGGGAGGCTATTTTGAATTCCATACCACATATTTTACATTGGGAAAAGTAGTTATAACCCATTATTTTTTTTGCAACTGGAACTAGGGCATCCACAGCTCAAGGGACAAAATTTCAATCACACACCATAATAACTACATAAATTTTGAAATGTAGTGCAACACTTGGTGAAAATTACATTGGGGTGACTGCTGAGGTCAGTCCAACTTAAGTATATGAATATTTAATACATATAATGTGAACTTGAGTATTGTACAGGTAGCTAGGGTTTCTTTTGTAAGTATATGTGTGACCGATCAGAAGTGCAACGAACCTAACATGAACTACATCAAACAATAAGTGACATAGAAATAACCAGAGCCAAAGATGTTCCATAGAAACCAATCTCAGAATGGATGCTAACGCCTAGAAATCCCTGTCCCATCCAGGGCACTCATGCCACTGAGTTCGTTACATTTTAAAATCAGATACATAGCTTATATAATCAATAATTTTCCTTTCCATCCTGTTCATCATCCCAGAATTAGTTTAGACCTACAGTTATAACCTGAGTCATCTTTATCCCCTATATATCACTCTTGCTTGTATTTCCTTTGCTTGAACTTTCTTATTTACTATTTTATCCATTTGATCAACAATGTCCTTATCTTAGTTTTAATTTTATTAAAGCACATAGTGTTTTTATGGATGCTAGTGCTAGACATGATATGTGCACTTTAAGTTTATAAGTTCTCTTAGGTACACTAAAAAACAAGTCAGTTTTTATACTAAGACAAACCTTGGACATGTCATCATCCCTCTTATAGTTGGTACTACTACTATGGATATTCTATTTTTTATTATGGTTTTTCTAGACTCATGTGATATGTGTATGAATTACCCTTGGATGTACACTTTTAAAATCATCCACAATTAAAAAGTTGTTACGATCAAGGGTATCCCATAAGGCCCCAATACCTAAGTTAGTTAAAATTCTATAGTTACTACTTCTTTGTCTACTACATCCACACGCGCTTCTTCTAATGGATATTTATCTCATAGGTATTCCACTAAATTTTATTTTAAACATGATTTTTCTAGTGGATCTTTATCTCCTATGCCTCCTACTAGGTCTACTATTCCATATAATTTTGTTAATGACTCTTTATCTCCTAGTAAACTTGTTAGGTCTTCCATTGTACATGCTTCTACTAGTGTCTCTCTCCCTCCCCAACCTTGTGCTAGGTATTCTATGGAACATTATTCTCTTCATGAGTCTTCCCATCCTCTCTCTCCTATGACACATACTATGACTAGTACATATGTTGCAAATGATCATACTTATACTACTATGATATATATAAGGTCTGATCCTCCTTCTCCTCATGGGTATTCCATGCCTCCTAATGAGATCCTCATCAAGTAAATCTTGTGCTACCCACTTTCTTGTACATAGATATTAAAAAAAAAAACATTCAAATAATATCATAATATAAAAACATTTGAATATTTGCACAAATACACAATCAAGACTTACGCATTACTTGATTTTCTATCTTACACTTTACATATGTTGTTTGTCAGATTAGTTTGATAAATATTATATTTTCTATATAATATTTACAAACATTCATTTATGAGGTATGTTGAGATTGATGCAATACATACATAAATTGGTACATGATTACATATGTCATTCTAGTCCCTTCCCTATGATTTTGATCATCTGGGGGCATCTTCTACACTATACAAGTGTTATTGTATCATTTCATTTACTTTAACTTTGTCATTATGCTCAATTGATTATATCATGTATATGTTGTATTTTGGGATAAGATGACTAACACATGTGTCTTGTGCAATACTAACATATCTTGATCTATGTGATTTTTCACTATTGTTTGTGATACTTTATTGTTATATTGATTTCTTACTTACTTATTTGAGTACTTTAATACTCATTGTATGCAACCTAAGTGCTTTGATTTTCTACAAACACCATGGGTGTCCCATTTTTAAGGATATATACCTTTCTTGTTTGCAGACACTTATTTTGATGAATAAAATTTGCACCATCTGAATGTTCATAGATGAACATCAACACTCTGGTGTAACATGGGATGATTTCAACAACACAAGACTTGTAAAATGATATTAACCTCCAGAGAAGGTTGGTTATTTTTGTTCTATCCCAACAAAACTAACTTAAAACTTCAAAATGCAACTAATACTAAAACAAGAATACAATTTTATAGGATATAAGGTTCAGAGAAAGAGGAGAAGATGTAAAAATGAAATAAGGTGATGCACTAAAGCTAAAATAGGGTTCAAATCTGGCCCGTGGAGAAAAAAACAAAACCACCATGCAAAGATCCAAAGGAAACACAAATTTAGTGAAAAGAGAAAGTGAATGAATTCAAAGATAGACAAGAGGGCTAGGTATTCATATAAAACATGAAGCGTATGAAGGAAAACACCATAGTTGCATATCATATAACATTTTAACTTGTGTTTACGGAAACAGAGGTTTGAGAACAACTTACTAAAAATGTAGTTACATAGGTCAAGAGGCAAGGAAAATGTGAAATATCTAAGGCAAAGCTCTAAATTCTATAGAACATAAGACATTTATTGTGAAAAGGTACTTACATTTATAGAACATAGGAACAAGGGAAAGAAGAAAGATGGGAGAGAAAGAAGCTAAAATTGAATCTCGAATTTGTAATGAGTATAACTGAATTCGTTACCCATAGATCTTATCACCATTAACTCCATGAGACAAAAAACCATTTTTCTCTACAACACAGCATCAAAATTCATAGTTAGGGCATGGGTGTCATCTAAGCTTTTAATTCAGGTAGGTGAGGTTGTTGATGCCTAGTTGACTGGAAATGCACTTTTCTCCATACACTCATGTGTTTACATTTTTCAACCTCTCAAATGATATCAATTCATAATTTTTTATTCCAAAATGAAACGCTCGAGAGACCTTTCTAATGCCATAAAATTTATGTAATGTGGACATCGCTGTGAAAGATATGACAAACAACATTTCCATTTTGTCTGATGGTTTCTCTAAATCATTTTCCTTCACTTCACAAGAAATTATGTGTCCTTATTTGGTTAGAAAAAATCTTGAATATTTTGTAGGAATTCCAATGCTTAGATGATTTTATTAAATGAGCCATAATTTTAGATTTGGACACCACGGATTGAGAAATCCGTGAGACACTAACTCTCGTGCCTGTGAAACTCATATGTTCCTCCTCCATCAGTTGTGGAAACTTAACTCTCTAATTTGTGGCCTTTTAAAAATATATGCAACCTTTATTTTTTAGCTTTGATTTTGGCTCTCCTTTCCTTCACCCCGTGGGTTTGAGAGAACCCACGAAGCACTAAATTCTTGAGAAACCCACAGAACACTAGGGTAGTGTTTCACGACTTCTTACTTTTTCCACCTCAAACTTAAACTTTTGGGATCTTCACAACATCCAAGTTTGATTATCCTTTCATCGCAGCATCGAGGGATAAAAATGCATGTTTTAGTTTCTTGATTCGGCCAACTCCCGATAAGATTTTCCTAAGTCTCCCTTGAGCACACAATTTTAATTTATTCCAAAAGTTTCAGAAAACCCGCAGAACACTAGACTTTGGAAGTCTAGGGAGGACTAAGTCTTAGTATTCTGTGGCTTTGGTGGAATATTTTCTAATTCCGGAGTTGATTTTGTAGGTTTTCAAAATAGCTTGGGGGTATTTTGGAGAACACTTCATTCTATACGATTTATGTGCCTTCACTATGTTTGTTTTATGAAACCATGGTTGTCTTATATTTGTGTCTCTATGCCTTGATGTGAATATTTTACATACTCTTTCTTATGTTGACTTGATTTACTATTTCTTTTCTTTTATATTTGTTTTACTATCTAACACATGATTACTATTACTACTCTTGCATGCCACATGTTGTTTTTATCTGACATGGGTGCACATCCTTTATTTTGAGTTGTATACTCAATTATTTATCAAACTAACCTCAAAAGAGGGGGCATTCATTAATATATATTATACAAATACAACCAATACATGAAGATTACATGACATAAAAACATGTTTTTATAGGGTATAGATCCTCAAAAACAATTATAGATACAAAAATTATAGAATTTACATTAGTTCAAACCTTATAATTCAAGTCAAGACCATACTATGGTATAGACCCTCAATATATATTCCCGACATGGGTGAAATGTCTCAAAAAATTCAATAGTTTCATATTATTACATGTATTTATAGAATTTTGGTACAAATTCAGTCATAGGTGACATAATTTAGAGTAGAATATAAGGGGCATGAGTACTTCATTCCTTCTTCTTTACACTACTGAAATATAGTTATAGATACAAAGTTTTTGGGAGTGGGGCTCCTTCTCATTTGCATTATTCAATATTTACATAATCAGACTCAATTGTACAACACATAGTGGGGGCATGGTTTATCCATTCCTTTTCAGCCTTTTGTTATATTTATAAATTTAGACCTAGTTTTTTTTTGCAAAAACGTGGTTCATGGGGTTGAAATATATTGAGATGGATATGTTCTTTATAGGTTTTCATTCCTTTCCTCTATCTATTTGTGTAATAAGATATCAAGGATACTAAATACTTTGTACACTTATTTTACCTCTTAATGGGGTGTTTCATTACCTCTACCTTTAGTGTTGAGTCATATGCACTCAACCCCACTCCTACTTTGGATTCTACTTCAACATAATTGGAGACAGATCACCCATAATCCTATGATACTTAACAATAAATCCAAATCTCTAAAGTATAACAAGAATGGGATATCCTCCTTGTGCAAAACAAACAAGTGTATTCCTTCCATGTTTTGCATATCGTTACTTTATTTTGTACTAGTTCAATTGTCTAAAGTCATAAGCATTATTTGTAATTGAGTGGTAGTTCAATTTATACCATAGACATTGAATAAAATTTGTGTTGTATATTTCATCATGAAACATGCCAACACCATCATCAAGGAAAAAAAATATTGAGAAAATATAAAGTGTGTGCACATACTCATGTATTTTGTTCATTTAAGCATGTAATTTATAATTACACAATTAAAAGGGGAATCAAAACATATCTCTCTCTATCCTATCTTTTTCATCTTTACACATTTTTATGTCATTCATCCAAAGAGTATTAATTAACTATAGACAAAATTCAACCCCAAGAATCATTCCTAAACTTTAAATTTTACATCACTAATTAATTATGAAAAACCATATAACTCAGGGCTATAATGGAGTATGGTCATGGGTGACTTTTATGGTCTTCAAACCTTCCATACAATGAATATTTTTACAATTTCAATATCTTATGTGTCCTTTCATCTTCATAGGTTTTTATTAATGTGAATGTTTAACCTTTGGAATCCTATATAAGAAATTTAATTATACTTTATAACTCACTTGACATTCTCTTAAGATCCCATTACAAATATCAACACTAAAACACTCAAGGATCTCCAAAATATCTCTAAATCAGTTACACATTAGTTAGAGTAGCTGCCAAATGTTTTTTGAAGCACACAAAATGTGTTCAAGATTCTAACTTCCTCCTTTTAAAAGACTCATAGGTCCTAGATCCATGTTTTAGAAAGAGAAAGTCACTCTAAGCATTGTCAAATTTCTTGAAGGGAACTAATGGATAGTATAAAAATATGAAGCACACCACATCATACTACTACCATGTTGGGTATATTCTCTACTCTATAGTTATCCATTATCTTTATGTTAAGAGACATGAGGGAACCATTAGGGGGTTGGATTACATATGCATGCACACTTGCACCTACATTAAGATAACTACGTGAGGCTTTCTCCCTCTCAAGGGAATATAGTGCAATAGTTGGATTAGTTCAATGATGGTTAACTAACAAGGGTATTCTAGCCTAACCCATATAATTTTTTTTCATTTTTTTAATCTAATACTTTCTTGAATTTTTCTATGGGTATCTATGGTTTCTACTTATTTCAAGTTATTATAAGTGATGCCAAAGTTGTGAAAACACTAGAAAAAAATAATGACAATCATTTTCAAGAAAGCAAAGAGAAAAATAATTTGAAGAACCCCACTGTGCATAGGTTTAAGATAGTATAAAAGAAGTAAGGACTATATTAAATCAATTATATAAAACCTACATTAGTTGTACGGTCTTGCACAAGATCAGTTTCCAGTTTAGAATAAGAGACAATAAATTTCTATATATATAATAGATCTTTGACCCAATTTTCACACCTAGATTAGCCATATACCACTATGCATATATAAGTGATTATCCCTTTTTATTTTTTAAGTAATCAACATATCATGTTAGCAAAGTATTATTATTTATTTTGAATGTGTATGGTTAATGTTATTAATTAGTTCAGAATAATCATCTTGTAACATTATTTAATCTTTTCATAATTCTCTACCTATTACATAACTAATTAATAAATGGTTAAAATACCAACCTAAAACCTAAAATTAGAAACAAAAATTGAAACCCAAAACATGAAATTCCGTAAACCTTGAGAATGCAAAAAAAATGCCTGTATCTAAAAAAATTATGAGAGATCAATATCAAGGCACCTATCTTGAATTTGTCACATGTTAAATTGATTAATAACTTCATCACCTTGTTTATGAATTTCCAAGTGACTTGTGACATATAGATTCAATAGAGTTGTACCACTATATCAAGCTCAAGATAATATTTTTAGGTAATAAGGGGCTCTAAACTCTATTATTTTTTTCAATATATTATAAAATTTTAATCCACTTATTTAAATAATGGGGAAACTATTCAAAATGATGGTAAAATGAATATCAAATTTAATATTTTACATCAACACTTTTCTATATTGTTAAAATATATAAAGAGATACATGTCATTGTTGTATTATATTCATAGACTAAAGAATGATACATGTGTCATAACATTATTGAATTCATAGACCAACAAATGATACATGTGGCATAAATATATTGGTATACCCATCAAATTAGACATGAAATCCATATAATTCCTATAAGAACATAAATTCATTATGATAATAAACTTTTATAAACCATAATTGTGTGATATTTAGTTTTTTATTGCTAGAAAAATCACAATCAACCAAAATATTTATTAGTTTTTGTTAATTTAAGAGTATATTGTGATAAATTATGTAGACATTTAAAAATCACTCATAAACATCTTTCAGTTGTTAATTAATATAGTATTATGGTACTTCAAATTTTTATAAACCATAACTGTATGATATTTAGTTTGTTATTGCTAGAAAAATCACAATCAACTAAAATATTTATTATATTTTTTTAATTTCAGAGTTGTATGTGATAAATTATGTAGACATTTAAAAATGACTCCTATGTATTTTTCATTTGTTAATTAATATAGTATTATGATACTTATCTATTTTCATTTAACGGTTTAAATTAATTTTTATAGTTGCATTTATTTATTTTTGACAATCCACATTCTTTCTGCGCCCCTTATCTTCCCCCCGCTCTCTCTCTCTCTCTCTCAAATTTTGTGTCAAAATGTCCCAACATTTTTGAAACTTTTTAGAAACATATAAAATTTTACAGCCCTCTTTTTGGTCTTCACTTAAGGTATACTTGTCCCATTTGTCTGATCCTTTTTACTTTTTGATCATTTTATGTTACTTTTTTCTTGCTAATAATATTAACATTTAAATTCAATTCTCTATAAATACAAAGGATTGTATTATTTGACACAAAGAATTTTTGTAGAGCATTATCTATAGACACACATTATATTGTTGGCATTATACTGATTGGTACTTATAAGCATTCTAGATAGATAAAGTAATTGTTAAAATATTTGTTATGTTCTGAATCTAGAATTTATCGCGGAGAAATTTTGGTGCACAACCCAATGTTTTGTATATCACTACAATTGTGTTATGTAACTCGTTATTTTTGACATACTTTCTATTGAGTGCTTCTCATCAATTAGGAGGCTACTAATTTGATGATTCTTAAAAACTCAACCAACTTTAGCATAGACCCTCAAGCTCCCTATGTTTTCCTTAAGTCATTAGATATTGTAGGAATGATAGAGTTACCTCAAGGTAAGGAGAAGAAAGTTTATTTTGCATGGTATGGATGTCATGACACACATATTGAAGAAAAAGAAAAAAAAATGGATAAAGAAAACATGGTCATTAATTTATTTTAGGACATGTCTAACATATCCTAGTTTTTTTAAATAGTTCAAATTGTATACAAAAACTTCCCAATATTTCTATTCAATTGATCCAATCAAATCTACATTTTAGTAAGGTGCCTATTACTCATGGGCATGCATATCCACATTCATATCCCAAAAACTATCACCAAATCACACATTATGACAAACTAAGTACCCAAATCTATATAAATACCTTATTTATAAATTTAGAAAATGTAAATTAAACATAATTCATGTCAATATGCGTTCTGAAATGGTAGAAAAGAATGACGGTGTATTGTAATTTATGTGATTTATAAACAATTAATTATGATATTAAATATGACATTCATTTGACCATCACTTAGAAGATATTTATTCTTGGCTTAAGAATTTAATCGAATAACGTAATATCTTTGTGATATAGTGGATTTTTGAGATCATTTGTTTTCTTAAAAATAAATTTCCGAGCCTAACAAATTGGACTAGCTATATCAATTCCATTTTCACTAATTAATGGGAACTTTTTAGAGAAGGTAATATAATTATTAATCGATATGATATGCATAAAATCTAAAACAAGATCCTTAACATTGATATTTATTGATGTTTTTAATATATATGAACATACACACACACAAATTATACAAGTTTATATATGTGTATATATGATATATACACACACATACATAAATTTTTATACACTTATATATACATATATATGTATGTATGTATGTATGTATGTATGTAAATTTGTGTACACTTATATAATATATATTATATAAGTGTATAAAAGTTTTTATGTGTGTGTCTGTACATATACATATAAACTTATATACACTTATATTATATTATATATAAGTGTATATAATTTTATGTGTACACACACACATAGAGAGGACACACACACACAATTTGTACTTGTAAATAAAAACAATTAAGATTTTTATGTTATATTTAGTGTGAACCATTTATTCCAAATACAATACGTATGTTTTTTAATCAAAATGATTAATATATTAATCAATTAAGTATCAAAATATAGAATAAAAATAGTTACAATATAGGGGTAACTAGATAATATTCACAATCAGATCTCCATGCTGAAAAAACCACAACTCAAAAATATGTAATTATAAATGACTACATATCAAGTATATCCATAAAAAAGTAAAAAATACAAAGAACAATGTGAAATTAAAGTGCATATAGAAAAAAAAGGAAGGGGAGGTAGCATATCTTCTTAGTGAGGAAGGGCACTCCAAGAAATGATCTTTTAAGGGAGGATCTAGTACAATCAACTTATCTTGAGTTTGAGTATTATCCTATAGAGGAAGGGGCACTATAATAACTCATCTTGGTGTCAAAGATATAACCATAATAGGATCACCATCATGCACTGGTGAAATCCACCTAGATGGCCCCATGATGGCCTTGTAATAAGATAACATGCTTCCATTCCCTCTACTATGGAACAAGGGTGAGGAAATGATTGTTCTTAGGTGCTGTGAAAATCAATTGTGTGAGAGGCTCCACCTACACTTGGCGGAAAGAGGAAGATAGCATAATATGATACATCTGGCCTCTAAATAAATCATTTATTTACATGATTCCTAAGTAATAGAACTAGTCACTAACAACACTTGTTTTTCTTTGACATTGCTTTTATCTTTCTTATCTTTATTACTTGTTTTTGGACTTATACTTTACAAATTTTGCATACTACCTAACATCTTTCTCAAATTTGATTTCACTATTTTACCTTTTTAGTGCCCTATACATAACTAGCTATTAGGGGTAGGAGTTCCCAGGAACTATTGTCACCTATGGGTTCTTTTTTCCACTTTCTTTATTTTCCTAATTTTTTGGATGTTACTTCTTTCTTATCTTTTTTTATCACCCTAGGCTTGACCTTTCACTTGTTCATCGAAAAACTTAAAATGAAGGAATCATATATATATATATATATATATATATATATATATATATATATATAATATATATATATATATATATATATATATATATATATATATATATATATATATATATATATATATATATATATATACATGAATTATTTAACTCTATTAGGGGGAAAACATTTAAGAGGCCATATACATCTACAAAGAGCTAATATTTTCTATCTACTCGCATCATGGATTGTATTTTGGGACTACATACTTCACTGCATAAGAGGGTTTATTGTGAATTACATACCACACATTTTGCATTAGGACAAAATTAGTTGTATCTCATTATTATTTGAGCAACTGGAACTAGGGCATCCTAGATAAAGGGACACTATTAAAATCACACACACAAACACATAAACATCACACACACACACACACGAGAGAGAGGGAGAGAGAGAGAGAGAGAGAGAGAGAGAGAGAGAGAGAGAGAGAGAGAGAACTAAATTTGAGTCTAAAATGGAATGCAATGATTGGTGAAAATCACATTGGGGTGAATGACAAGGTCATTCCGGCTCAAGCATATGAATATTTTTATTCATCTAATGTGCACTTGAGTTTTGTGTAGCTATCTAGGGTTTCTTTTGCAAGTAGAGGTGTGATTGAGTAAAATTGTAGTGATCCTGAAGAGAACTAAAAGTGAACAAGAATTAATAATAAGCTGACGTATAAATGAGCCAAAGCTGAATCTATTGACTCAAAGGATAGCTCTTAGAAAAGATGCTAGCACTTAGGTGGAGCTTTCCCATGTTGGGAACTCCTGTCACAAAGATCATCAACTGCTGAAGTTGCAAAAATTGAGCTTACATAGTCCATGACATGCCTTGTCCAACCTATTCATCAGTTGAGAATCAGTCAAGACCTAGAGTGACAGGTTGATTCCTCTTGTATCGTCATATCTTTGTCTCTTGCATGTACTTTTTCTCGGATCATTGATATGTCTTGATCTTATTTTATTACTATTTTGTATTCTCAATGGTTGTTGAGCCCCTACATAGATGTTGGACGTTTATTCAATCTTTTTGGTAAGCTCGATCTTTTACATTCTCATTTTGGATATCTTGACTTTTTATGCACTTTTTGTATACAGGTCGTGTTAGATCCCAAACCTATCAGAACTATTCCCCACCCACCTAATAATAATAAAAAGTGATCTATAAAGAGCCATGGACCGAATCTATTCACTCAAACACTAGCTCTTAGAGAAGATGCTAGCACTTAGGTGGCCCTTTCCCATGATTTGGGCACTCCTGTCACAGAGATCATCAACTCCTAGTGATCAACACAATAGATGCTCGATTACAGTCCATTTGACATGACTTTACCAATTTCTACTTCATTATGCGTGACAATATGACCCATGTTATGCAAAACCTAGATGCTATTTTTGATTCCCAATGTGCCCATGCTAATGCGTACCCACATTAGTGTGATTCATATCTTGGTCACTCTCTACCATGACTACTTCTTTAGTCCCACTAGATTCCTATTCTTCTAATGATATGGAGGATTTATCTGTCTCACATGTCTAGTCCTACCCATTCTACTCATTATTATTCTAAATCATTATGGTGAGCACATCCGATCTAATTCATCTTTAGCCACCCATTATTGGATAGTCTCTATTATCATGCAAATTACCCATAGTGGTCAAACGTTATCAGTCCCCAACCTATAGAGCTTCTTCCGTACCCATCCCTCGATTCATCACTTATTATACCATAGGATGATCTTCCATCACTAAAAATGTCTTCTTATAAATTCCAAGTTAGATCCCTCTCCATGTTTCACTAGAATTTTCCTCTCTTTTAGTGAACATTCCTATGATGAAGAGAACCTTAGATGTCGATCAAGTTTCATGCTTGGATTATCCCTGTGACCACATTTCTACTTTACCATGCATGTTTAATAGGAACTTACATGATTGTGCATATCCTACGATGCTCTATATGGATGTTCCCTTACATGTGCCCATGCTAAATGCATACACCACTATTAATGATTTTTCAGTACCTTGGTACTCTCTACCATTGGACTGAAACTATATTTTGTCCCACTGGATAAAATTAAACAAGGATCCTTAAGAACATCTTAGTGAGGATGCCACCGTCATTACATGAACAATATTCCTACCCCTTCTACTCATGTATTAGTTCTCATCTGAATTGTAAGATCTATTTATCCAACCTATTTTTCATCCTTTAGGCACCCATGTATTTAGAGTCTCTTTATTCCTGATCATTACTTTAAGCACATATATTCCATCAGCCTGAAGACTTGTGCAGACGATAGTTACCTTCGTCTGGGAAAACTCAAATATGGTTTTAATAGTCTTCATCATTCTTCTCCATAGTCATCTTCCATACGAAAGTGTCTCACTTATCCACTCCTTGTATAATTTTGATAAGCCTACTGGAAATGTTATTCCTCAACATTTTATGCTTCATCATGGATATCCTCAGTGTACATTTACTTGATTTACTTATCCTCCCTATATGTTATTTCCCCAACTTGTTGAAAGAAAATTGATTTCTCTTCCGCCATCCTATCGAGTATGATCCTAATAGGCCCACATGGAAATATTTTTTATGAGCATACACATTGTGATTACCATATATGTAATGTTAATTCTACCAACAAGTGTTTCAAGATTCACCATGTGATTCGAGATCTCATTAACAATAATGATATCTAGTTACCTGAATCCACTATTTCTTTTTCCAAATCTACTAATGGCAATGGTAAGTTAAAAATCCTCAATACACCATTACCCAAGCAATGCTATTCAGCCCCTAAGTCATATTCCAATAATTCCTACCCCACAATGCCTCCTCCTCCTCTCAGATCAACCCTTTGGATTCCTTTTTGGCATTAGTGATTTCCCATCACATGTCATCACTTTCACTGATGTTACATTTCATCCCTCATTCCCATCCCCATAGATTACATATCTATGCTTTTATTGGGCCCCATACCATTAATAACATTATGGTACATACTATGTTCAAGTAAAATACATGCTCATCATCATTTTTGCATTCAATTGACTTACAATTGTCTCAGATGACATGCAGGTCTCCCACTTCTCATGGTCATGTTATTCTACCCATTAATGTTGGGACTCTTACTATTTATAATACCATTTTTTGTTGGATCTATTGTCATGAATTGTAATGTGCTATTTCGACTCCCTTGGCTCTAGGGTTGTCAAATTTGTGCCTTATATTGTTCACCTTGTGCCTTAAATTCATCCATAAGCGTCATCTTATTACTATTCAAGGCATTCCATTATATACATATTTTTCCTTGGATCCTTAGACTATACCATATTTATTTTCTCCTACTCCTAGTGCGTCTTCTCTTATTCGTGATGGATCCTTATCCTTGACACCATCCTATGGTATCTAGATCCCTTGCTCTTCCTATAGAACCTTTTGAACATCCATCTCAGTTTCCTTCACACATGGATCCTAATCATAGGCATCAGCGCATTTTTAGATCATATATCCCACCTCATAGGGTAAACTCTTCACATATGTCATATGCTTCACATATTCCATCTAGACATATTTCGTGTTATCTTTCTCCAAATGCTCAGTCTAGACCTATTACATATACTTTCCCTAATGAAATAATCTCTTGACCCGTCAAGTCCTAGATAATGTTCACATGCATGGTTATTTTACAAACAACTGATCATGTGCTCTTTCCTAGTAATCTAATTGCATAGATCATTTTGGAATTCACACTTAGGGGCATCCTAATTCTCCCATACCACACGATGATTCACTCTTTATTCCTAGTCCCATAATTGAATGTTGAGGGAATACTTACCTAAATGAACCTCACTTTGCACACATACACCAAGGGAAATCTCATTCCTCCCCTTCTAGATGTTCTCTTTCACATATTTACAATTAAAAATCCAAAAACATGATTTCTTAGATCTTGATTGGATGTACTATTACTTCTTTATACTACTATATGTTGCACCTTTTTTTATCATGTTACTATGGTTCATAATATGCTTGATAATTTTTCATACGCAAATCCATGTTCACATGGTATCTTAGTTGAATGCGGGTCACTTATAGCTTGCCTATATGATGTATGATTATTGGCCCTACCTATTACTAGTCCCACTAAAAGTGTTGGGGGCATATATCCGTTTTCTCACTTATTATCAAGTTTTATCATTACAATATTTCACATTTTCATTCCTATATTGAGATCTTACAATGTGGTATATTATTTATCTTTCCTAACATGCTAACGAGTGATTCATGTGTAGCATTTTCCTTGCATGACTCCTTCAAATCATGGTTTTATGATTTTATTGTATCTTGTTTGCTATTATTTTTGGGCTATGTCCCATGTTTTTGTTAGTGTAGGTTATTGTTTATCCTTTATTTGTTTATTAGGATAATTCTTACACTTTTGTTAGCCCTAAAATTATTGGGTTATCTTTCTTAGGTGTACTAGTTATGTGGAGTTAGCTTACCAGTTGTGTGGGGGCTTACTAGTATTGTAGAGTTAACTTAACTACCAGTATCAGTTAGTGGGATTTCTTCACCATTGATCTAGGTAGTAGTTGCACTTCCCTCTTCCTATATGTAAATCCTTCTTATTGATAAATGGAATGTGATCTAATGTAATGTATTGATTATGGATCCTTTTATTTGTTTATTAGGATAATTCTTGCACTTGTGTTAGCCCTACAATTATTGGGTTATCTTTCTTAGGTGTACTAGTTATGTGGAGTTAGCTTACCAGTTGTGTGGGGGCTTACTAGTCTTATAGAGTTAACTTCATTACCAATATCAGTTAGTGGGATTTCTTCACCACTGATCTAGGTAATAGTTACACTTCCCTCTTCCTATATGTAAATCCTTCTTATTGAGAAATGGAATGTGATCTAATGTAATGTATTGAGCATTATGGATTATGATAAATTTCCATATATGATATTTCATCTCTTCTGTTTTAAAGATCTAATGTGGTGTACTATTATCATCTAAGATCACAGTTTGTAACAATCTTCTTATCATTCATGTCATGGTATCAGAGAAAGATGGTGAAGAGAGTAGAGATCTAGGTGAATTGGTTGAAGGGGCTAAGAGAAAATTTTTTAACCTAAAATCAGCCCACAGACAAAATTTAGGAATATTTGACTGAGCCATAATATCAAACTAGGTAGATGGTCTGTCTTAAGTCTTGCAAGGGTATATCCAAGTGTTGAGCCAATGTCACAGCATTGGATGAGAGGAGATACTAACATAGATCCAATCTCTCATTCAAAACTAATGAGAGCCAAACACGTTGAGCAAGTCAAGGTAGAGTAGGTGTGAGATGAGGAGGCAGGGTATGAGTTGTATAGTGGAGGGTTGAGTCAAAGAAATGACAGCCAAGTTATGGATCAGATATATAAGATGGCTAGGGCTGAGTCTGTTGTTAATGCAGAGGTCATGTTAGTGAGTTGTGATGTGATCAAGATCCAAGCTGTATGTGATACAAAGGACAAGTTAGGCATGTGAGGAGGGTTGTGTGAGCATACAAGTCAAGTCATCAAGGACCAATGAATAGCTCAAAGAGCTGATGTAAACAATCAAATACAATGATATGGGAAGTAAAAAAACTTGCCAAGGTACTTAATCCTGAAGCATATACCCACACAATCCACTAAATATAGCGGTTCCAACAGAGTTAGACATAGATAACTACTTTATCTACAAAACTCCTAGAAAGGTCCCCACAATAAAAGCCAAAAAAATTGTGATTTTGGAACCCCTGAATTTGTAAACCTTCAACGTATCAATATGGAAACACCAAAACTCACAATCATACTAAACCAAGATAAAGTTTGATCTATTTGCCCATGAACTATCAGTTTCACAAACAAAGTATTCAACAACCACAAATAACTTAGAAATGACAAATGTATCACTAAAATATCTCTAATACCATGAAAGGAATGATAAGAATATTATTCCAAACCGCAATCATAGATGATAATAACACACCACATTAGATTTACAAAACAGAAGAGCTAAAATATCATATATGGAAATCCATCATAATCCATAATGCTCAATACATTACATTAGATCACATTCCATTACTTAATAAGAAATGGATGTACATATAGGAGGAGGGAAGTGCAACTACTATCTAAATCAGGAGTGAAGAACTCCCGCTTAACTAATATTGGTATGTAAGTTAACTCCACAAGACTAGTAAGCTAACTCCACACAACTGGTAAGCCTAACTCCACATAGCTAGTAAGTTAACTCCACATAATTTGGAGATTGTCAATGGAGTGATGTCGAAAGTGTAAAAAAATACCAAACATAATTTGATCAACTCATACAAATAGGTGTGCCACAATCCAAGTACAATAACCAAGGAAATAAGACAAGGACACAAGATCCAAAGAAATTGGAGTGTCACGATCCAATAAAAGCCAAAGTAATAAGGCAAGGACACAAAAACCGAAGAAGTAGTAGAAACATCACACCCTCTCATATTGTTGAATGGGTAGAGTGATACTACAAATCTATATGATTTGTCAAAACAATTACTCGAACAATGAAAAAATAACACTCGGGCTTTCACCAGAATAGCTCCCCCACAAGAGATATTGTCAACATGCCAAAAATATGTCAAAAATACAGATATAAAATATCTCAACAAATAAGAGAGATAGAAATTTTGACACTTTATAATTGGATCCGTGGTGTAACTAATGAAAGTTTACAATTTTAGTATGTTTGTCAAAATAAATAGTTTCTAATGGAACAAACACAGAAAAATAAGCACTTTTTAAAAAATGACACTCAATTACAAGTTTCATATCAAAATTTACAAGATTTTTTAATTTGTGCTTTAATATTTATTTAAAAAATATAAAATGTCTTTTGCCTTCACTCTTTCTCAATTTGCAATTTTTGGAAAAAACTTTCCATTTCTAGATGTACAGAAATGGAAGAAGAAAAAAAACCTAGTACTGAACGTGAAAAACCCAGAAATTATTTTTCTATATTTTCTACTTCATTGGCATGAATTTCTAAAATCCCTCTACAAAGATCATCAAATCCTCCACACATAGGAAATCTACAAAGAGGAAGAAAAAAACTTATTACCTGAACATAAAAAACCCAGAAAAACCCAGAAAGTGTTTCTCTGGACTTCCTTCCTTCCTGAACACTGATTTCCCCACAACACGAACATCTAAAATTTCCACATCCCTGCGAAACAAGAACTCTATAAAGTGGAAGAAAAAAACCCGTTATAGAACACACAAAACCTAGAAAAACCCAGAAAGCATTTTTTCTAGACTTTTTACTTCCGCCAACATAAATTTCTTCCCTTTGAATGGAAATCTATAATTTTCAGTTCCCTGTTAAACAGAAACTCTAAGAAGTAGAAGAAAAAATCCACTACTGAATGCAAAAAAATTGAAAAAACTCAGAAACTGTTTTTCTATATTTTCTACTTGCCCGGTAAGGATTTTCCCTAGCAAAAATTTATAAGATGTCAAGATTCTCACCAAAATAGGAATACTACAAAGTGGAAGAAAAAACCCATTATCAAATGTGAAAAACCCAGAAACCATTTTTTTTGGACTTTTTACTTCCCTGAAAAAGGTTTATTCCATTGGCACGGATTTCTAAGCAGATTTGTACGTGTCTATGTCTATCTCTGCAAAACCAAAACAAACTCAAAAAATAAGTTTTTTCCTTCAATGGCCAAGTTTACAGCTATTTATGGGGGTTTCCCACCTTCTGTATCTAACAGAGCCCTCCATTTTGAGTAAAAATGGAAGATACAATAAGGTGCTAACAAATTCCAAAATGTATGAAAACAAGTAAATCCTTGCTTTCAAAAAAACTTATATATGGATGTCTACATCATCTACTGATCTGATGTCATATTACAGTTTATAGATCTTTGATGAAAAACGAATACATGAGCAATTATAGAAATTAGAATAACTAAACAATAAGATGTAATATGATTAAGAACTCATAAGGTGATAATGAATACGAATCAACTTAATACTCCATACACTCCATATTCCAAAGGAGAGATTGATGTAATTCAATTACATATATGTGGTGAATGTGCAACCTCCTCCTAGATCAATGGGGAATAACTCTCACTAACTGGATACTAGAAGTAGATTTGAATCCATATAACTAGTAGGTTAACTCGACAAAACTGGTACACCTAAGCAAACATATCCCATGAGTGTAGGAAGGCTCCAAGGAAATAAAAAAATACAAGGAAAATAAATATCCTACACTAACACCCCCTATAAGCATAACTTGTTGGGTAGTGAAAAATGAAAGTGGGTCCCAACAATAAGGCCTGATGAGGGTACCCACATACAAATGAAAATATCTCATAAAGTGGAGAAAAGGAGAAAAAACAGCAGGAAAAAAACTCGCCCCCAAAAGAGACAAACAAATAAGTGAAGAAGGCTATAATCCCACCCGAAGATGATGAAGTTTCTAGATGTGGATAAAAGAATTGGGTCCTTAAAATAAGGCCATGGTTATTGTACTTGGATCATGGCACACCTATTTGTAGTAGTTAATCAAATTATGCTTGGTGTTTTTTCGCACTTTTGATATCACTCCATTGACATAGTCTCCTTATATGGAACTATTCTAGTGAAGCCCGGTGTCATTTGTTTTTGAGTTTTTTGATCAAGCAGTGGATTCAGACCACACTGCATACCAAATTTCTTTAGCACAATATGAGTTTCTGGAGTTGAGATTGTTAGGATGCCTTGCAATGGAATTTTTCTCTCTCTACTTTGTTACTACTAGTTTTTGGATAACTTATGGTATCCCTTTTTTCCCAGTTATTGTATGTGGGTACCTCATTAGGATTTATTGCCAGAAAACCACCCTATTTTTCTTCGCACCTAAGCTATGCTTACGAGGGTTATTAGTGTAGGTTATTATTTATCATTTTATTTGTTTATTAGGATAATTCTTGCACTTTTGTTAGCCCCTACATTTGTTGGGTTAGCTTTCTTATGTGTACTAGTTATGTGGAGTTAGCTTACTAGCTATGTGGAGTTAGCTTATCGGTTGTGTGAAGTTAGCTTACTAGTCTTGCAGAGTTAACTTAACTACCAATATCAGTTAGTGTGGGTTATTAACCATTGATCTAGGTAGTAGTTATACTTCCCTCCTCTTATATGTACATCCTTCTTATTGAGCAATGGAATGTGATCTAATGTAATGTATTTAACATTATAGATTATGATGGATTTCCATATATGATATTTTAACTCTTCAATTTTACAAATATAATGTGGTGTGCTATTATCATCTGAGATCGCGGTTTAGAACCATCTTCTTATCATTCCTTTCAATTTTCTTGGTTTCCTTTCTTTCACAATACTTAATGGCTTCAATTATGTTATGAAATATTGAGTAGTTTCCCATGTATACAACCAAATCCTTGTTATGCCCTTTTTTTCTATTTTCCTATATGATTTTACTAGTTTATGTTTTCGTGTGCATTGCTTGTTCATCACTAAGACTTGAATGATAGCATTTTCCAATTGTTATCTTTGTGTTATGGTAACTACGACATGTAATGCCTATTCCCCCTAAAGGAATACCTATGTTAGATATGTATATCGATTTCATCCTTCCTTGATTGGGCTTTGTTAGATTTTGTTCATCTCATGCACCGCAAATGAGTGGGGGGAAAACATTGGGTGAACTTTTCACCCCTCCAAACAATTACAGATAATAGTTACAAAATCATAGTCATCATGATCAGAATAGCAATGAGTTAAAGAATAGGGCTAGAAATATACTTGGATAAAAATCACATCTTAGACATAACCAACTAGTACAGAGAGAAATAGTGGGCCACTAGTGTCCTACCTGGGTGCTCCCTATCCCTAGGGGGAAAATAGTTATAGAGGAGTTTTCAAAAAAAAATTGTTATCCATTTTTGCACCCCTTGCAAAACATTGGACAACTTGAGGAAAATTAGACTTGAGCACTTTCATGGGTCTTCAGTGATGAATCTAGGATTTCAGGTAATTTCCATGAGTTTTTAGGGCACTTGGAATGATTTTGGTGCATTTTCTCTTCTTCTGAGCTTCAGCTCCACACTTGGGTAAAAAAATTGATTAAAATTGGAAAGATTGGGAAAAAAATGGTTTTGGGGAACTTCACTATCTTCTCCTAACTTCCCTACCTAAGAAAAATCCAAATATATAGCAAAAAAATTGGAAAAAAATGGAAAAAATGGCTTTTTGCAGTATATTGCGGTAATTTCGGGTCTAGGAAGGAGCCCACAGAGTACAAGTTCTTCAGTGTCTTGGATTCCCCTATTCCCCAAATTTTCTGATTTGCTAAGGAATTTAAGTGCCTCATTTGTATTGTGAAAAAGTGGAATGTTGTGGGTACTAAGAGCTTGAATAGTAAAATGTTCCTGGGAACACATGGTTCCTTGGCATCGACCATTGGTCCACAATGCAAAGGATCATTTGTAGTGAGAATATTTCAGGTTTCAGGGGCATAGATGGAACACATTCCGTGGGGTCAACAATTCCCCGTGGAACCGAAATGTCCACATAATAAAGGGCATCAAGTGCGTAGTGTTGTGTGGGGTGCATAGTGGTGTAGAAAATAGAGGGCTGCAGGGAACAATGTTCCCTGCGGAACATAGTTCCCCATGGATGTTTAAAACCTATAAACCAAAGGAGTGGGGTGGAGAATGTGGAAGTTAGAGACCCAAGAAGCCCATGTTCCCTTGTAACGCTTAGGACCCAATCACCCACAATACCCAGTTTACAAAGGAAAATATACAAAGTGAAGGAGGTTAATTATAGACTGTGACTTGTCAAATGGAACCTGTGTTCTCTTGACCCCCTCCAACTCTGCATGTCCATAACTTTTGATTGGGTTCTCCATTTTTAAAAATATTAGACTTTCTGAAAAATTTTCATCAATCCCTACATCATGGAATAAAAAAATATTGAATTAGGTGGGAGTAGGCGAGTAAAAAGGAAAAAAAAACAATTTATATTCAAAAGCACAGTTCCAGTTTTCTCAGCAGTTAGAATTTAATGTAGTATGGTCCTCTTTCTTCTTCCATAAGGAAAAAGACATTGGGGAATGAGTTTTGCAAGTATCCCATGCATTTTCTAGTGAATTAATGAATTTTTTTGGTAGGTGAAAGGGGAATTTTGAGATTATTCTTTCTTCTCTTTTTTCTCATCACTTCTATATATTATAAATAGTTCTCATTTGAGAAGGGGAGAATGCTCATTGTAATGAAACTCTGACAAGATTGATCCAGAACAATTGTGAGTTGTAGGCCTCATATTTGGACATCTTGCATGGTGATCCTTACCTCTTATCCTATAATGTAGTGGATTATGCATTCATGAAGTAATAAAATGTGTGTTTTTCTGACTCTCTTCTACCTTATCTATGTTTTATTGCACTTTTCTTGCCTTTTATTGCATTTGCAGGTGTTTTATGCATCTTTTATTCACCTTGCAGGTTTTGGATCTATTGTGCTCCAGGAAAATGGTGGTCTGAATGTTGTTGTGGACTATGGCTCTCTTTTCTACCCTCTCCTTCATTATTTTCTCCCCGTTTTTCACTCACTTGAGTATCTCCGCCTCTCTTTTGGTGTTATCACCTCTATAGTTCAGGATTTCTGTCTATGCATCTCCTTCTCACCCTAGTCCCTTGGAGTTTTAGAGTAGAGTTAGATAGTTGTATTTCAATTCCTAGGAGTAGTTTAATATTAGGAATAGGTAGAGGAGTTGGCCTTCTCTGGAGGTCTGTCTTAGTTCGTAAGTTCTACAACTGAGAACAGTTCTATGTTGCCTCATAATTCTTGATCCTTCATGATCATATCCAGTGTGTAATTTTGAGCTCCAATAGTTTTGGTGCACCTGGTGGGAGGTTTTGAAGCACCTTACAACTTCTCTTCATCAATTTTTATGTGCTCTTAGTGAATATTTTAGACTTTGGAGACATTCTCTAAGCACATATGGTGACTCCACTAATTCAAGTAGCCCATTATCTCAGTCGCAGGCCATTCCCTTCATTCTTCCATTCATTTTAATGTCTCCATTTCAGTCATGGCTCTCCAAGGAGATTTTCCATTCCCTTATTTTAGTTCCAGTGCACTCCATCTACAGCAGTTGGATGTTATCCTCAAAACAACCTTGAAAAATCTACCCCTTTTCTATGGAAATGGAGATCAATCTCCTATTGATCACATTCAATATAATGCAAACCATTGTGCCATTCATGATGTCATAGAATAGAATGTTTGTCTTATACTTTTGGTTTCATCTCTCAAATGCAAGGCAAGAGATTGTTAGGAATTAGTATTCACATGGTTTATTTATATGGTTAGTTTAATGTGTTATTAATATATTATTGTTATATAAACAATAATATATTATTGGTGTTGAGTTGTGTATTGTTACGGGAGTAACAATCACAACTAAATAGGTTTATTTGTTGTAACACTTTCCTATTTTATAGGAAGTCAGTTTTCCTATGTATATGGCTATTTAATAGCCTGTGTATGTAATTCAAATTGGTCGAATACAATATCAATATTATTATTTTTCTTGTGACAATATTGCTGTCCCAACAGAGATTGGTACAACAATTTGGCTCTACAATCCATTTCCACATGGAATTGGGTGGGAGAACAACTATAGAACCAGTTCAAAGAGGATGTAGATTTCATTTACCTCATGGAACATCTCAACAAAATAAAATGGGCTCCAATGGACTTTATCCCTAATTTCAACATTAGATTAACCAGGACCTGACATAGAATTCCTCAAGAATTCAAACCCTCCTAAGGTATGGAATTCTTGTATTATTTTACATCCTTTGATGTTGATTTAGCTATATTGATTCGATCCTTAGGGGGAAGTAGTATTCCTCAAGCTTTTTCCATTGCATCTCAAGCTAAGAATATTCTTATTCAGGATGGTAAAAGAAAACTCATCCCCATTACTACGATTCTTCCCTCACCATCTAAAATTCTTCCTTTCCTTTGTGATAAAAAAGAAAAATCCATCATTCCTTGTAAAAATCAGGAAGCTCCTTTGCTTCCTTATCCTTCATTTGATGTTTCAAAAGTTTTTCATACCTAAAGCATTCCCCAAAATTTGCAAAAATCTCTCCCATCTCCACCCAGGGCACTACCCAACTTCACCAAACCTTGCACTAATGTTTCCAAAAGTTGTGGTATCTCAAATTTTATCCCTAGCTTCTACCTAACCCTTACTAGAAAAATTTATCATATAAGATTGGTAGAAAAGGATGTTTGTTATCCTTTTGGAGAGGAGTAACAACTCATGCAACACTCCAAACAACAAGACTTCAGGAAAAACCATGCAATTATTTTGGAAATTTCATATCAGCAAAGTAGGGAGCATGCTTTAGAGGGTAATTTGGCTTCTCCAAGTGATCAAATCAGGTCTTTTGAGCATCAAACATCTTTTCCCAAGCATGAAAAATTCAGCAGCCCTTTGTTTATGCATCTTCTTTAACCAATCCCATCAAAGAAGATAATTTTGTATCATTGGATGATTGGTATGATTCAGATTGGGAGGATGAAAATGTGAAAACTATGCTAAAAGAGGAGCTAAATACAAAAATAGAGCAGACATATGTGAAGGACAATATGAAAGGAAATGGAGGGGAAGAGAAAGTGTTTTTCAACACTATTACTACCTAGGGACTTGAGGAAGAATTTATTGAAAGTAAGAAAGGTGTTTCAATGGAATGTAATGATCCTTATTGCTTTGCATGTCTAGGACTTTCTTCACTTTTGATGGAGGATCAGGGTGGAACAAATATTGAGGGGACCCATGGTGAACTAGATGCAAAATTAGTAGCCATCAAGGTGGAAACAAAGATGTTTTTAGAAGAGGCAGTATCAATTCTAAATCAACATACAAAGAACCACATTTAAGAATAAAATCTGCAAGATGACTCCATTCATGGAGTTGAGCTTTAAAGATATGGGAAAATCAAAAGGATCAGTCCTTGCCCAATCAGATACCTGGCTAGTTTAGAATCAAGGAAGAAATCACAACTAGTCATGCTCACTTCAGAGAATGAGGAAGAGCTTCAAATCCCCGAGGATCAGTTGCAATGCCTCTCAAATCCAAATGTAGAGAAACTTGAGGACGTTTTTCTTTTGCTTCTAATTGATGCCATGGTGAACAGGGTGAAAAATCAGTTTTAAATTACTTTTCGCTCTTTCTTATGACCATACTCATTGAAAAATAAATTACATAGTCTAAAATTTTGAGAAAAGGCATCTACTTTTCCATGCTACTTGTAGGATTTGTTTGAGTTCCCTTTTCCTATGGCTAGAATAGGTTTGTTTTCAGCAAAACAAGTGCTTGTGCACGCTCTTCATGTTTCCACTTGGAACATGTATGATCTTGCCCTTTTGTACATAGTTTTTGTGGTGTTTTTTCTCTTGCACAATACAGTTCATTGGAGGCAGTGTTCATGTGGAAATCGATTCTTTTCAGGAATATCCAAGTACATCCATAATCAACAAGTGATTCAAACTTTGTAATGTTTCATACTTTCCAAGAAATTAGTCTAGTTCAACCCTTCATACTTGGCAGAAATTAGATTTTGGGACAACTTTTGATGCTCATCATTCATCTCAATACATCATTTATAGAGGAAAGGGTGAGATTTCAAAATCAAAACAATTTTCCAATCACATAAACCTTATTCAGAAAATTTTCATAATGTGAATGGTCAATTTGAGAAAGAAACATAGTAGTTTTATGTTCAACAATGCTTCAAGTGGATTCAAGGGCAGATTTATTCGAGTTCAAATCAGATTTCATGTTATTAGGATGACTCCATGTCTAATGGATGCTTCAAGGCCATTGATTAACTCATCTAGTAGGAAGATGTCCCCTATGAGTCACTAAAGATGTTGTCCATTTTTGCACCCCTTGCAAAAATTGGACAACTTAAGGAAAATTGGGACTTGAGGAATTTCATGGGTCTTCAGTGATGAATATGGGATTTCAGGTAATTTTCATTATTTTTGGGCACTTGGAATGATTTTGGTTGCACTTCCCTTCTTCTGAGCTTTAGTTCCATACTTGGGCAAAAAATGATTAAAATTGGCAAAAATGGGGAAAAAATGGTTTTGGGGCACTCCAATATCTTCTCCTAACTTCCCTACCCAAGACAAATCCAAAGAGTTAGCCAAAAATTTGGAAAAAAATGGAAACAATGGCTTTTTGTAGTGTATTGTGGTAATTTCAAGTCTGGGAGGCCCACAGAGTACAAGTTCTTCAAGGTATTAGGTTTCCTGATTCCTCGAATTTTCTGATTTGCTAAGAAATTAAAGTGCCTCCTTTATATTGTGGAAGACCAGCATGTTATAGGTACTAAGGGCTCAAACGGTATAATGTTTTAAGGAACACATGGTTCCCTGCGTCGACCATCGGTCCACAACGCAAAGGATCATTTGTAGTGTAGATGGTTTAGGTTTCGGGGGGCTCAGATGGAGCAAGTTCTATCGGGTCACCAGTTCCCTGCAGAACCGAAATGTCTACACAACAAAGGGTAGTAGGGGCGTAGTGTTGTGTAGGCTACATAGTGGTGTAAAGAATAGAGGGTTATGGGGAACAATGTTCCCCACTAAGGTTTAAAACCTGCAAACCAAAGGAGTGGGGAAAAGAGTATGTAGTGCGGTGAATGCAGAGGTTAGAGACCCAAGAGGCCTATGTTACCTTGTACTGCTTGGGATTTGAAAACCCACAATTTACAAAGGAAAATATATAAAGTGAAGGAGGGTTAATTATAGACTATGACTTTTCAAGTGGAACCCATGTTCCCTCGACCCCCTCCAAATCCACATGGCCATAACTTTTGACTGGGTGCTCCATTTTTCAAAATATTGGAATTTCTAGAAATGTATCATCAAGCCCTATATCATGAAATTAAATAATATTGAGCTAGGTGGGAGTAGGTGAGAAAAAAAGGCAAAAAAATTTCCATATTCAAAAGCATAGTTCCAGTTTTCCGAGCAGCCAGAATTTAATGCAGTATGGTCCTCTTTCTTCTTCCACAAAGTAAAGGACATTGGTGAATGGGGTTTTCAAGTCTCCCATGTTTTTTTCTAGTGAATTAATAAATGCTTTTGGTGGGTGAAAGGGGAATTTCGGGATTCTTCTTTCTTCTCTTTTTTCTCATCACTTCTATATATTGTAAACATTTCTCATTTGAGAAGGGGTGAATGTTCATTGTAATGGAACTCTGTCAAAATTGTTCTTAAACAATTATGAGTTGCAGGCCTCAGATTTGGAAATCTTGCATGGTGATCCTTACCTCTTCTCTTCTAATGTAATGGATGGTACATTCATGAAGAAATAAATGTGTGTTTTGTGGCTCTCTTATGCCTTATCTGTGTTTTATTGCACTTTTCTTTCCTTTTATTGCATCTGTAGGTGTTTTGTGCATATTTTTTTCTCCTTACGGGTTTTGGATCTATTATGCTCCAGGAAAATGGTGGTCTGAATGTTATTGTGGAATGTGGCTCTCTTATCTTCCCTATCCTTCATCATTTTCTCCCCATTTTCACTCACTTGAGTATCTCCACCCCTCTTCTTGGTGCTATCACCTTTATAGTTTAGGATTTTTGTTTATGCATCTCCTTCTCACCCTGGTCTCTTGGAGTTTTAGAGTAGAGTTAGATAGTTGTATTTAAATTCATAGGAGTAGTTTAGCATTATGATTAGGTAGAGGATTTGGCCTTCTCCAAAGGTCTATCTCAGTTTGTAGGTCCCACAACTGAGAGACAATCCCATGTTGCCTCAAAATTCTTGATCCTTCATGATCATATCCAGGGTGCAATTTTGAGCTCCAACAGTTGCATAGGTATAATATTCTCTAGTTTTAATAGTTATTTAGTCAGTTTTATATTGTAATCAGTTACTAACATGAACTAAATAAGGAGCTAATGAATTACTCAGGAACCAAAGAAGGAAGTGACACCTAAGGAATATGTAGGACAACGATATGTCTGGAACACTGTGTCATTCGATGCAAGTTAAAAATTGGGTTTGTGATCATCTACAGTGACACTTATCCATGGATAAATGTTAACGGTTGGAGGGTAAGGCATATGAGATATCCTAATACACTTTCCCTTAGTGGATACAAGATGCCTAAATCTAAATATTAGCGCCGGGGACTCTCAAATACCTAGTTTGGAAACATGATGCCCAAATCCTTCATATTATCCCAGCCAAATCCTAAGAAACGAGTCTACAAAAAAAAATTTATACCCCTCTCTCTTTCAACATTTCAAGTGTAATATAACCCCTTGGTTTATCTTTTTTCAATACACATGTCCAATTTTACATATTGTTCAAGTTAAAGTTCAATTGCATTTACCTAGAGAATTTACTACACTTGTTTTCGTTTGTAGGTTCTATCATATCCCAATGAAGGCAAAGAACACAAAAAATGATCAAGCATGCTCTGAAAAAGATGATATTCCAAGGAACTGCACGCACACATCATTATCAATCTACACATGCAAAGGTCACCCCTAGGTTCCTTATCCTTCACTTCCCATATAATTCCATGGTACATATTTTGCACTATTCCATTCGACACACTACAAACACTCATTCAAGACACTACTAGGAACAATATTCTCTCCACTCCCCAAGGTATGCTTTTCTTTTCTACTTTATGCTACCGAATCATTATTCACCAAAATAATGTGGGAAAAAATGGAGTCACTAAATCACACACTTATTATGTACATCTAACCTCCAAATACTTCATTTATATGCATTACTCCTAAACAAGAGAACTATTCATTAACAACATTTGTTATTCTTTAACATTACTTCTATATTTCTTATCTTTATTACTTTATGTTTTTGGAATTACACCTTATTTTTTTGCATACTAGCCGACATCTTTCTCAGCTTTGATTTTCACTATTTTACCTTTTGAGTGCCTTATACATGACCACCCATTAGGGACATGAGCAATCGGGCACTATTGTCCCCTCTATGCACTTTTGTTCAGTTTCTCTCTTATTCTAATTTTTTAGACGTTACTTATTTCTTGTCTTTGTTTATCACCCTAGGTTGGAATTTCAATTGTTAAATACGAAACTTAAATGAGGGAATTATATATATAAATGACTTATTTAACTCCATTAGGGAGAAAACAATCAAGAGGAATATACATCTACAAGGAGATAATATGTTCTATCTACTACATCAAGGACTGCATTTTGGAACTGCATACTTGACCACACAGGAGGGTTTATTCTAAATTCCATACTACACATTAGTTGTATTCCTCTATTATTTGTGTGACTGGCACTAAGGAATCCTACCTCAAGGGACACTATTCCAAAACCACACACACATACCAGAACTACATTGAGTCTAAAAATGTAGTGCAACACTCTGCAAAAATCACATTGGGATGACCTCTCGAGGTCAGTATGAATCAAACATATGCATATATTTATTCATCTAAGGTGCGCTTGAGTATTGTGAAGGTAGCTAGGGTTTATTTTATCACTACAGGTGTGACTAAGTAAATTTGTAGCAAACCTGACACAATCTACAATGAACAAGAAGTGTCAAGAAGAAACACAAAAAGAACCAAGACCAAATTTATTCTATACACACCAGTGCTTAGAATAGACACTAAGCATCATGGTGGCTTTGTCCCATTCCAGATGCTCCTTTCCCTGAGATATTCAACTAACAGTTTCAAAAAGAGAGCTTACATAGCCCATGACTTAACCTTTCTAGCCTATTCATCAATACATAATAAGTCTAGACCTACAGTTACAAGCCAAGTCATCTTTATCTCCTATCTTTCACTCTTTTTGTACTTATTTAGCTATATCTTTCTTGAATATTATTATATTTATCTAATCAACAGTGTCCTTACATAGATTTAAATTTTATTAAATCAGATACCCCATCCTGATGTCAAATATATAACCATAATATGATCACCACCATGCACTGGTGAAATCCACCTAGATAGCACCACAATGGTCTTTTCATAACAAAACATACCTCCATTCCATCTATTGCGGAGAAATGGCAGGGAAGTGATTGTTGTTAGGTGGTGTGAAAATCAATTACATGAGAGGATCCACCTACACTTGGTGGCAAGAGGAAAAGAGCATAACATTTAAATATTTGGGTGAAACTTTGGTCATTGCATAGGGTTTTCTTCCCGATGATTGAGAAGACCTTAGAGGTGTTGAAATTTAAGAGAAGCTTCTCAGCCTATAATTGAATCTAAAGATAAACAAAATATATGATAACTTTCTCTTTGATTGACAACTATTGAAAGATAAAACCAAATTTGAAAAGAGAAGAATTTCTAGATTTCCAAAGTTGGAATAAAATAATATCTCTGAAACTTTCCATAAAAATGTTATGCATTCTAGCATTGTGATGTATCCCCAAATATTCTATGTGGTATGGATGCAATAAGGCATGGATCAATTTCCAAATATCTCTAGCTTGAAGTTAGGATTAGAGACTTTAATATACTTGAGTCATACTCTAAGAAGAAGACCATGGTGAACAAGATACCAAAGGAAATGGGTGATCTTGAGCTCAAACTTATAATTTCAAAATCGATTGAGGTAAATAATCCATGTTCTAGAAAAGGAATTTAAGTTACACCAAGCAATGAGCTTGCCAAGAGTTAGTGAAAAGGACTCATTATCTAGTAAGAAAATCCTGAAGAGTAAGTTTTCAAAATGGTGTCACAATGCAACTTTTATTATGTTCTCTAAGTAACTTGGCATTTCATATCAATTTTATACAACATAACATTGGGTAGAAGATATTGAATTATCAAAAGGGGAAGTAGACATGAGGAAATTAACTTGTATTTCCTTTTTGTGTGGCCAAAAAATATAATCACTGAAGGATACACAATCTCTTACTGTGGTGATACCTTTCTTGAAGAATCGAAGAGATTTGATGTTAGAAATTTTAGCCAAAGGCATGTTACTTTTGGTCAATGATGGGAGAACAATATGATGGAGGTAATTAAAATATAAATGAATTATGAATGCATCACTAACCCATTTCAGGTAAGGTTTAAATAATTCCAAATATTTCTAGATACTTTTGGCCACAAATTATCCCTCAATATTGATGGGAGTAGAGGTGATAGTCAAGGTGTGCAAACCAATGTTCTTCTAGCATGTTTTTCCATAAAGAGATCTTGTAGAGATATGATGTCTTAACATGACCTTACTGATTTAATAAAATTAAATATTAATCATAGGATTGTAGTAAATCAGATATATCATAAACATGCAATATACCAACATACAATGATGAAAAAGTATAGAAAATGAGAGGATAAGAGTGACATAGCTGATGTTTGGCTATCTAGACTGAATCTAGATTAGACTAATAGTGGAACATGATTAGTCTAGACTGTATGTGCTTCGTCTGGGAAATAGCACGATATGAAAGTTATGCTAGATAATATTTCCCAGAAGGGGAAAATATCACTTGGGCGTTAGTTTCCTGGTGATGGGTGCATATTTGGTTCCTATAGTGTCTAATAATGTCACCTTCACTTTGATCTATCACATCCACTTTGTTGTAGGGTTAAAATGTCACACCTATACTTGAAAAACAAACATTGACTACCTACACAAGACTCAAGCATGCATTGGAATAAATGAAATATGCAAATTCTTAAATCAGACTAACCTCGATGGTCACCCCAATGTGATTATCATCGAGCACTGCAACACATTTAAGACTTAATGTAGTTCTTGTGTGTGTGCGATAAAAATTATGTCCCTTAATGCTAGGTAACCATTTTACAAGTTGCACCAAGATAATAGGCTAATATTACTTTTCCCCAAGATAATGTGTGTCATGAAATTCAGAATTTTCCCTTCATATGCAATGAATAATCCATCAAAAAATGTAGTCCTTAAGTTGCTCCTTTTTTCTCAAGGAGTAGATAGAGAATAATAACCTAATAAATCTAACCCAGAGTGATCAATACAAGTTTAGAAAATATTAACAAGTGGAGTGTAATTTGAAAATGTAAGAACACAATCGAAGGGACAAAAGTGCCCATATGGAGACAATAATGTCGATCACTACTGTCCCTTACTGGATGCTTATGTCTAGAATGAAAATTTTGGTTCAAATTGCACAATACAATCACCATAATATATTCTTGACAAATCAAGCCACACTCACATATATTTTAATTAGGACTTTTACATTATGAGATATTTCCATTCTTATATAATAATGAGCTCCTATAACCAAGGATTCAATGTTATCCTTCAACAAGATGTATCCCACATATGTCTCATGGTATCCCATATAATCTCTCACTCAAACCTATTATTTGTCACACACCTAGAATAGATACATGAGTTTTTTTACCAACCAAATAAATCACATTAAAAATACAACTCACACATTATTATCTCACATTATAATATATCCAATCAACTATAATGTGAACACTAATATATTTTCATAACATTCTCCCTAGTGCGAACATGGGGAAAACTTTATCTTGTACTACAATGTGCCACCTCGATGCTTGCTCATGATCTGGATGGTTTTGTTTTTCAAGATAGCCAACAATCTCTAAGATAGTTTTGTAAGTGGTTAACCAAAAACCACAACAAAGGACTATATTTTCTAGTGGCTTACCAACATCCACAACAAGGATGGTTTTCTAGTGGCTTACCAACAACCACAATATCAAGATATTACAATACTCTTTTAGCTCTCATTATTATCTTACATCAAGGGAAAATACAAAGGAATTGCACACACATGAATAGGGATACTTAATTTGTTTTTATTTTCATTGTTACACAACTGTAAAACAAACACATAGGTGAAAAATATGCCACAGCCTCATCTTGTGGCCCCATCGATTGTGGTTGGCAAGAGGTCATTGATCAACCTCCTTCCTTTGTTGCCACCATCATCGAGTATGTCAATACTTATTTAGTGGATTAGGGTTTGAAGTTCATTTGAGAAAATACTCTCCCCACAAGATGAAATGGGACTAATTGACAAGACATTGGTTACCACCGAAAATACATTTGTAAGACAATTTTTAATATTATATATTATATATTTCTAACTTGTTACAACACAACTCGACTATTTTGACATACACACTATAAAAAAATAGACTTCACACCTCTATAAACTCTTAATAATATAAGTGCCACTCAATATAACTGTTGATGACATTTAAAACACAAAATGAAGATAAAAATTACAATATGTCTTTCGACTCGAGGCTCTTAATGACATTGAAAAACACATTTTATTATCACAAGCCAATTAGATAAAATGACCACATTTTACAATAATTCTATTAACCACCGAGTGAAAAGGTTATAAACAAATATTAAAAAACTAACCTAAAACAACATTAAAAACGACCCGTGTTTGCTTTGGATTGATCGGAATGGGCTGGTAGGTTGTGTTGAGGTCAAAAAAACGATGCATACGTGAGCTCGTTGCAGATTATACACGAAACGATCTGACTGATATCAGGTCTGCAGTCATACATATATCTAGTTTTTCACCTGACTCCATACACATATCTTAGTTCCACGCAAGTGTTACTCTATGCTTAAAGAGATGCAAACCAAAGTCAGATATAGTGCTGAGAGTCCTGAGCCTAAATGTGCACAGGTCTACTAAATAAACTGCAAATACACACTCTTAACAAATCAAAACGTCATGAAAGAGTTTCATTAATGGGGAAATAACATAGAGGTTCTTCCCTTGACAAATATTTTATACTTTCGTTACAGAATCCATAATGCTACTCTGGAATGCCATGTTCTATACCAAATGAAAATTTTGGTTTGGATTGCACAATACAATCAACACAATATGTTCTTGACAAATCAAAACATACTCACACATATTTCATTCAGGACTTTAACATTATGAGAGATTTAGATTCTTATAGCATAATGCGCTCTTATAACCAAGGAGTCAATGTTATTCTTCAACAAGATGTATCCTACATATCTCTCACGTTATCTCCTAGAATATTTCACTGAAATTGATTCTTTCTCACACACCTAGAATAGATACATGAGTTAGTTTACCAACTAAATAACTCACATTACAAATACAACTCACACATTAATATCTCGCATTATAATATATCCACTCAACTATAATGTGAGCACTAAGTTATTTTCCTAACACATAAAGTTCCAAAGATAAATCAGGAAATGCTTATCTGAGTAACACATTGTGTGATGTCCAAAAGTAATGGAATAATTCCAGAAAAGTAGAGGATGAAAGCATGGAAAGGTAAAACAATGTCACTGTAAAGTAAAACAAGTGTTATCAATGTCTAGTTTGATCGCTGAAGAATCATACATATAACGACATACTAGAGGCATAATGTAATAGCAATAAGTGCATAATTTTTTGTCTACACTTACAAGATTCTCTTCATTCGAGCACCTGAATAACCCATCTAGCACAAATGTCTATACTTTTCCTATATACATAAATGATTCACATGTCACCTTTATCCTAAAGAAGGAAACACACATCCCAAACCACTCTATGCAATGCTATAGTTTGCTTAGAATTGGACTGAGAAGCATGGCTAATTTATATAGGGTTATTTGAAAGAAACCCAATAAAAAGAATAGTAAAAATGAGTAACATCAATATTTTTCTTGCAAATGTGAAAAATTACAACTGAAGAATGAGGTTTAAAAAGCCAATAAGAAATTTTCTTCTCAACTCTCTTAAGTCCCAAAATTTCAAGTGTACGAAATCAAAGGAAAAAGGAATGCCAATGAATTTGAAACACTCCCCTCTTTGGATGAACCTCCATGGATAATATTTCACCCAATCCGAAAAGGCCATCATACTCTTCTTGAAGCGCCGAGTCTTGGCCTAATGTAAATTGGACCCTGAGGCCTTTCAAAAATATCAAGACATCAAAGAGATTCATCTAATGAAGCTTTGATTTCAACAAGTGTAAGGAAAAAGTCATTTGCAAAGTGGCCATTTATGAGTTGAGTTTTCCAATTAAGAATCATGATTGTGCAAATATATCCTTGTTCATCACTATGAGCAAGAAGATAACTGAACACTTCATAGAAATAATATAAAGTGATGAAGTAAGATGTAAATATTTTTGGAAAGAGAAAAAGATGTCAAATCTTACAAATTTATAGCTATTTATGGTTAAGAAAGAAAATGCATTTAAGAAAAAAGTTTGTATTTCCGAAATACCCCCAAAACTTAGAGACTTTAACTTGGAAAAGATGAAGAACCATCATATATGGTCATAAATTTTTTCATAATCTACTTTCGTAAAAATAGTTCATTTTCAAGAGACACAAGCCTATTCCATAACTTCCCATATCACAATAATGTTGTCAAATATATTAATGTAAATTTATAAAACTTGTTTGTTCTAGTATGATTATTACATGTAGGAAATGATGAATACAAAGTGCAATACCCTTTTCTACGATCTTGTAGGGCTTACTCAAAAGTGTGATGGGCCTCCAAATAGTAATGAGCTTAGAGTCTCCTGCCTTAGGGATACATTTGATGCTACCCTTGTTTATGATTTTCCTTAAGTATTTATTACATAAGGATTTTTGGTAGACCTATAGAAGGTCAAGGCCCACAAATGACCAAGTTTCTTTGAAGATTTTGTAGGGATATTTATCAATGCGTGGTGATATTTCATTAGCCATACGTTGTAATATTGTATATATATCTTCTAGAGAGAGTGGGGGTTTTCATTGTTTCTAGGAGGATTCCTTTAATTTATAATGGACGACATCCAATAATTTTTGTGAGGCTTCCTATCACTTCATTATCATTCCATGGGATTGGAATGCTAATTAATAGTGGTCAAATAAAGTTGAGGATATTTTAGGTAATGTAGTGTGAGGAATGTGAGGAGTATATAAATATTTTATTTTATTTGTGGATTGCTTGGCCTACAGATATTTGGTTTTTTTGGAAGCCCAATCTCCAAACTTGAGCCAATGCAATCGAGCAAAAATATGAGCAACTCTGGTTGTGTGGCATTCCACAAGATTGAGCTTGTGTTTAAGTTTTGAAAGATATAGATTGTACTTAAGGTTTGAAGGTGTTTTTATCGAGATGCATAGAGAATATTTGATATTATTTATTCAACAAATAGCAACCCCGCTTGTGAATTTGTGCCACTTGTTTTCCAAAGTGATGGGTGAAAGAAATGGTGTGGTTGATCATGCCAATCCAACACTTAATCAAATTAGAAGCATAAGGAAAACATGGAGCCAAATTTAAAACCCTTGCAATGACTTGGGTGGTCCCCTTATGGTCAAGGAGTGACATGTTAAGATATAAATACTCACATGGATGTTTAAGATGGCCACCTACCCAATCTAGCTAGAATGTGATATGATTGTAATTAGAGAGTACAAACTCTTTAGGGATGGTAACAACATTCTTGTCAAAAAGATGAAAAAGGAGCACACGTTGTTTGCCTAACATAATTTTATCGAACCTTTTGAAAACCCATTTGACATCAACTTAAAGATAGTTGTTGTTAAAGAGGGTCTAAAAAACCCCAAATGGTTTTAAAAATAAAATCAAGCTCATTATTCTCCCAACATACTACCACATCACCAATGTGCTTTATTATTCCTTAGGGAACTCAATCGTATTAAAGTCACCTCTAATGATTTAATATGCTCAAGGAAATTTTTCTACTAACCATTTCCATAATGTCAATTTTTTCAAGCCATCATTAGGGGCATTGGAATTTATGAGGCCAAAGGAGTGCCCATCATTGTCAATGACGACTCAAATAGTGCAATGTAATGCATTTGCAGCTAATGCAGTAACCAAATGATACAATTTTGAGGAAATCAAAATATTGGCGTTGTCATGACCATGTACATGAGAGGTGGAGAAATGCATGGCATTTTGACAAAATATGTTTAAGTGTAGTCCATAACAAAAATTCCAAAATATCATTTCCTACATTTTTTTTCTAAAGTTCACAAATGCTGACACACGGATCACATAAATAATCTCTATGTGTAATTTTTAAGATCTCTTCCATTCCATGATATATTATTCATGAAGAAAATTTATCCACGTGCGGTAGCCCATGCTTATCTTCAAACCCTGCTTCATAATCCATAACAACAAAATTGTTGCTTAAAAGTAGTTTTGGTTTAGAAATAGAAAGTCTTTGAACATTATAGAGTTTGTTTAGTCCCATTATTTCCTTGTGGCAACTCCCTGTTGCTGTAAGGTAGCCTACCAAAATACTGAGAAGGAGGATCAAATGCCGAAGAAGTCCTAACATTAGAGCTAATCATTAACATTGATTTTTCTTGAGAAACTTTGCTTTGAGGGGTGACCAAAGGGTTTTGAGCTTGTGGGAATGAGATGGGAGTGGGGACAATATTCTTTGATTTATGTAAGGTTTTCCATGTTGGAGAGTACATTTACTACTTCAGGGTTTATGTACCCAAAGATGGACCTTTTTTGGCTAGTGTGCTCTAGTGATTATTCTCTTCTATCATTGTTTACTTTACAATGGGTGGTTTTCCAGTTAACGACTTAGAGCACTCCATTAGGGGACAATCATGTTTCCTATGGTTGGGGGATATATAACAAAAGCATGTGTTGGGTAGGTTAATATATGTTATGTTTTATGTAAAATGTTCGGTTCCTATCTGGGTATTAATAGACTCATTCATGTCTTTTGTTAGGTTAACCTTGACTCAAACCCATTTGTTCGATCGAGTTGAGTCAAAATGATCAACTTTGTTACATATCACTCGCCTAATGAGTTTTGACTATCTCGAATGTGAAAAAATAACAAGGAACTAGGAGACCATGCAAATCAGACCACATGGGGTTTTTGAGAGGCACTTCTTCAGTAACTCTAAACTTATGAGCCTAGCAAGACAAAATTATCAAGGTATTTCACAAGAACCAACAACTCTAATTGGTAAATAGAGCTTGCACTTGTGAAGGTCCCTTTGAGGAAAACATGAAAAAACCCTTAAGGGGATGTGACCCACATAATAGGTAATAATCCAATTATTCCAATACAGTTTAAACACTTGTTCAACATATTCAACATTTACTAAGACATCAACAAAATGAGGAGGAGATACAGAGTCATTAGCTCACTATAGAGTTTTTGGGAAACAAATTTGAGCTCACTTACATATCATTTTCCTTGTCATCTACAATTAAAATTATAACAGTTAATTGAAAACCATACTTATAAATTCAAACTATTCAAATGACAATATTAATACAAAAATCAATGTAAACAAAATCTCATAATAATAATATATATAAAAAAAAAAAATTCACAAGATAACAAAACACAAAATAGACATAAAAAACCTTAGGACAATCCCAGTCTATAAAATTAAATTTTGATGTTTTGTAATCCTCCCTTTATTTCTAAAATATTAACCAATTACAAAACCACTTCTTTGTTTATCCAATGTTGTTTTATTTATTGAATCTTTATAAACTAAACAACCACTTCTTCAACCTATTTTGCGAACTATTTTATTTTTATCGGTTTAGGGATAACATTTGGTTGAAAAAACTCCCATCCAAGAAAGAGATGGAATGAACGATTGGGATCTTCCACGTGGCCAGGAAGGCACACATTTGTACTAAGGGATGTTGCTCGTGCTAATAATACTTTGTCTTTTTCTCAAAGGATATCTCGAGGCTTTCTCGACTTTCACAATAACCTTTATATCGGATACGGATGTAGCAACCCTTTATATCTTCAATACATTTCTCAAACCAATTTGTATTTTTAAACAAAATTGACGTGTTAATAATTATTGAGGCATTTATTTTATATAGTTTCATTTATTGAATGGTTACAACATTAATTTATTATCACATTATAGAGAGTGATTAGTTGTTTTCATATAGATGAATTAATGTGTTTAGAAAACTATTTTTGAGAAAGAAGGGTTTCAAACTCTATCACATGCTTAATCTATTATGAATTTTGGATCGCCTTCTTTGAGCAAAAAAAATAATTCTTTTATGACGGTTAAATGGACGCCAAATTTAAATTTACCATTTTTTACATCTCACACTATTACGCTTCACTATGACCACACTTGAATATTACAATAGGTTATACTTATCAATGTATTTAAATTATGATTACCAAAATTATGAAATATATTTATTTACTATAATTTTAATAATGATTACTTTAAGGTCTATGATGTGTGGTGTAGTGGTGAATGGGTACTTTTGAGTATGAGATACCCACAATAAATCCCTTCGTGTTAATGTAGCCCACCTTCGATAGATGTCACCATTAATAGGCACCATGATAATATGATGCCACGTTTGAACTAGGATTTAGAGATGTCCTCATTTTTTGGGTCATAGCTATAATCAAAGGTGTTTACATAAACATTAAATAAATATAATTCTTATAAATATAAATATTTTGATATTGATTTCACTCATAAATTAAACTGAAAGTTTAGCATTGAATGATGTACATGTGGAAAATGGGTTTTCACTCACAAATGAAAATGAATAACCATAATTAATTGTAATGAGGTTTAATTTAGATGCAACACGATAAATCATAACTAGTTACTTTAAAACAAGTCTTCTAAGAGCGTAAGATAATTGAAATACGTAAAAGAATTGAGAATTTGAGTTATAGATTGATATGTGATTATTTGCATAGTTGGAGGTAGTCGTCAATAAAATATAGTGGAAAACAAGTCCAAAAAGGGAGGTGAAATAGGACAAGATACATCAAACAAAATGGAGCATCTTGACCAAAATTATATCACATTGACAAGAAATGTAGCACTTATTTAGTAGCTCAACTAGATTTATAGTAATGCGGTCACAACAAATATTAGACACTTAAAAATTATTTGACAGTCTTTCTCATATGTTCCTAGGCTCTAAATACATTTATTTCTTTTCAAAATTCACTACGAGTCACTAGAAACTCTCCCTCCAAACCCTAATCAACATGCATCTCACAAAAAAATACAAAAATGAGGGTAAATTGAACAACCTATCTCAATCAAGCACTTGAGGGAACAATTCTTGCAAAAAATACACAATACAACTCAATTAATAGTGTAGTGTAATGCAAGTGTCACAACCCTTATTCTTTCAATAGATGTAACAAGTAGTAGATACTATATGCTCTTATCTGGATTCTTGAATTATGTTTTTAGCATATAGATGCTCCTTCATTCACTTTAAAACAATACATTTATTCCTTGTATGGTTGTCATTCGTTTTCCTAAATGAACTAATGCACTTATGTATCTATGAGATTCTTGAATTCAAATTAGAATCTTATTAGTGTGCAAGTTGACACACATTGAGTTGGAAAAGATGAAAAAATAGGGACACAGATCTCAAGGCACCCAAAAAAAAAGGGCTAGAAAGACCCACCCAAAAAGTGACTAGAATTGTAGTGATACAGTTTTGGAAGACTATAAGCTTATTGCTATAGTTTTGGAAAAATGTTTAGAAGAACATAAAACATGGGAAGAGGGAGAAAACATAAAAAATGCCAAGGTGAAAAGGAAAAAGAAGAAGAACAAAGAGTCCACAAGAGGAAGATAGAGTCAAAAGGAACATACAAGGTTGAAAGTGTATAAATTCACAAAAAGTACAAGGGAATGCATTGAAAGATGATCAACACAAGGAACACACCCCCAAAGGATCTTAGTCAAGATCAATACTCAATAAATATAAAAAGAAAAATACACTATTGTCCTAGAAATTAATTTGGTCCATACCAAATCTAGGTTTCTACAAAGGAGAATTTTTGTAGGGAGGAAAACATTTTATATTGTGGATAGATAATGTAGTGATGCTAAAATTCAATGTATGGATAAAATGAAAGCATTATTCTCTAGCTCGGTAACCCTTGTGATACTCTATGGTTGTGAAGTTTGGGGTGGTAACATATATCATGAAACTTGGAATAAAATTAAGAAAATAAAAAATAATCCATGACACATAATTTCAAAATTAAAATCAATAAAATGCCCCCAACCTTTTCATGGAAGCTAGTAAGTAGTATACAAAATGAACTACCTCTAATTAAACATTGTAAAACCAGTAAAATATAGTAATATCGCATACTTAATTTCTCCAATTAAACATGTAAGAAAATACAAAGGGATACAAACTTTATATATTTTTATGACAATGTCATGAATTTGTCTCCATATTTTGAACTTAGAAACACTAATCCCTAAATGCCAAAATGGCGAACCTATAAATATGGAACTAATTTGAGCAGGTTATTGTGACTATTTGTATGGTTATGGTCTAGTATACATGATCTTGACATGATTTTCACAATCTTGGCATATCCTTAGAATGTGGCAAATTTTTTCTTTAATTTATTACTCGTTATCTCCTTATTCCATATTCATTGTTTTCACACCTCTGTACCTATAATGGGCTATATAATGTTTGATCAAACATGTTAAGAAAAATAAAGCTTGGAGGCCTATTAGTTTTTTGGTGGCTAAAGTGAATTAGCTCACCCTTAAATAACCATACCTACTTTCTTAGTAGAAAGATGTCATTAATGCAAAATGCATATTAGAAATAAATAATGCCACATTATAGACACTAAAATATGGTAACTTGTCCTTGTGCAATGCCAAGTTTGAACTTGTATCCTTGTCAACACAAATTCTCAAACCATAATCCAATATCATCATTTTTCTAGCCATTTTACAACTTTATTACCTTTACATCATTCTTTGTCGATAATTATGGAAATATTATTCAATCAAAGAGGCATAACACATTATATTCATTGCACAACTTTCAATTTAGGAATTTATTTCTCGTGTCCAAAACTATACAAAAGTGTCATGATGTGGGGTTTTCTCTTGGTTGACTTATGCGGTCATACCCCTTCTTAATCGTCAATTCTACATTTAATGCTAAATCATTTTTTTGGTCATTTAATCTTCCTAGTGTTAGCCTTATCATAATGTCTCAACTATGGAAGACTATATAAGCAAGTCATTATCACATTCTAACTCACCTGAGATTATTACAAGCTCTTATTGGAAACATCATTACATAAGACACTCAAAGGGTTCCTAAACCCACTCAAATAAGTTGTACATCATCTAGGGAAATCTCTACTACAAGTTTGAAGCACTCAACTAGGTAAATGAATCTAGCTTCACCCATCTACAATAATGAAAATATCATAAAGCTGTGTATTAAGCAAGAGAAAATTCACTATAAACATTGCATAAGGGTTTCAATCAAAAAAAGGGTTAGGACATAGATGATTCACACCACATATCACTCCTATTGCACTGGGTACATTATATACTATGCAGTTAGCACGTTATCTTCGTATCAAGAGACACATTGAAACTCTTAGGGGCTTGGTTAAACCTAATCACTTACATAAAAACTTAGGATAACTACATGTAACTTGATTCAGCATAGATGATATGTAGTGCAACAATGGGATTCATTTAATAGCTCATAGTACGACTACCTATGGTGGTCCAAACTCAAACAAACACATGTTTTTCTCATTTGGTTTACAAATGGTATGATGAAGGGTTTTACAGGTTGTAAGGGTTTGTTAGGTTGTGGAGCCTATTTTTTCATGTGTGAAATTTTTTGGCCTCGAAAAATGCACCCGACATATTGGGAAACGTGCTTTTCTCATATGGGAGAGTTTTTTGACCCATAGGTTTATGGGACGGGTTTTGCCCATGGTTTTGATACCCACGGTTTTATAAAACTGCTTAAGCAGTTGTCTATTTATATGGTCTTATGCATATGATAGATGTACAAGCAAATGTATTGCAGATGTGTTTTGAATTCGGCTATGAATTCTGTAGAGTTTGTTGAGCATAGATCCAAACGGATCTGGGTATTGTATTGAGAGAGCGGTGGCTTGTAATAAAATCTGAGCAAGTGATTCTTGGTGGACTTAGCCCAAATTGGGTGAACCACGTTAAATACTATCTCTTTGTGTTGTGTTATTTTATTTTGCAATTTTATTTGAGATCTATAATAATTTATGCATATTAGTTTCTACTGTTGCAATTCTGTGAGGGATTATTTCGCATATTTTATCCCTTATTTCCTAACAATTGGTATCAGAGCCTAGTTTGGTTTGCTGAAGTGTTGAATCGCAGGGAAATTTTTTAGCTTAAGTGGGAGCTATGGCAGATGAAGGAAGATCTAGGGTTGATAAATTCAACGGGAAGAATTTCAGTCTTTGGAAGATGCAGATGGAAGATTACCTTTATCAGAAGGATCTTTATACTCCGTTGTTTGAGAAGGTGAACAAACCCTCGAGTATGACAGATGCGGAATGGGATTTGTTGGATCGGAAGGCACTTGGAACGATCTGACTGAGTCTTGTATCTTCGGTATTATTTAATGTTTCAAAGGAAAAAACTACAAAAGATCTAATGGATGCATTAGGGAAGTTATATGAAAAACCCTCTGCCTCTAATAAGATATTTTTAATGAAAAAGTTGTTTAATATGAAGATGTCTGAGAATAGTTCAGTAGCAGATCATTTAAATGATTTCAATACGGTAGTGAATATGCTAGCTTCAGTTACAATAGAATTTGATGAAGAAGTTAGGGCTTTATTAATTCTGTGCTCTTTACCTGAGAGTTGGAATAGCCTGGTAATGGCGGTAAGTAACTCGGTTCCAGCTAACTCGAAGTTGAAGTTTGAGGATGTTGTAGGGGTGATTCTAAGCGAGGAAATGTGAAGAAAAAGCTCTGGGGAATCTTCTACTTCAGGGAATGCTTTGACAATGGAAACTAGAGGGAGACAAAAGAATAGAGGAAACCGTGGAAAATCAAAAGATCAGGCAAGGTCAAAATCCAAGAACAAGATTGTATGCTGGAATTGTGGAAAGCCTGGACATGCAAAGAAGGACTATTGGGAGCTTCGGGATAAGAAGAAACAACAAGAAGAAAATAAGGAGGCAAATGTGGCAACGGGTAATGTATGTCAGGATGCTTTGATTCTTTCTTTGCACAATATTACTGAATCTTGGGTTTTAGATTCAGGGGCTTCTTTCCATGCTTCTCCACATAGGCATTATTTTGTTGATTATGTTCAAGGAGATTTTGGGCATGTTTTTCTTGGTGATGATGAGTCTTGCAGCATAGTTGGAAAATGTTCTGTTCAGGTTAAGATGCAGAATGGGAATACTTGGCTATTGAAGGATGTCAGACATGTGCCTACATTAAGACAAAATTTGATATCGATAGGGTAGTTGGGAAGTGATGGTTGTACTGTGATATTTACAGCAGACTCTTGGAAGGTTACCAAGGGTGCTCTTGTGGTGGCAAGAGGTAAGAAGGTTGGAACCTTGTATTTAACCACTGATAGTAATAATGATTGTAATCTTGTGGCTTCAGATGTAGATACAACATTATGTCACTATAGGCTCGGTCATATGAGCCATAAGGGCATGAACATCATAAAGAAGAATTTGCCTGGATATATAGAAACATGTTTCGATTTCTGTGAGAACTGCATATATGGGAAACAGAAGCGAGTAAGGTTTCTCAAGGTTGGACCTACAAAGAAAGAGAGTAAGTTAGAGTTGGTGCATTCTGATGTGTGGGGGCTAGGTCAGGTATCATCTCTTGGGGGTTCAAGTTATTATGTTACTTTTATTGATGATGCAACAAGGAAAGTTTGGGTTTATTGTATTAGAAACAAATTTGATGTATTTGACACTTTTGTTAAATGGAAAGCCTTGGTAGAGAATGAAATAGGTCTTAAGCTAAAATGTCTCAGGTCAAATAATGGAGGGGAGTATTGTAGCAATTAATTTGATGATTACTGTTCTAAGAATGGAATCCGCAGGTAAAAGACGGTTCCAGGGAACTCCGCAGCAGAATGGGGTATTAGAAAGGATGAACAGAACAATAATGGAACGTGCTAGGAGCATGAGGTTACATGTAGGACTACCTCTTTCTTTTTGGGCAGAAGCGGTGAGCACAGCTGTGTACTTGATAAACAAAGGACCCTCAAGTGCCTTGGATGGAGGCATACCTGAGAAGGCTTGGTATGGTAAGAAAGTTGATTATTCATTTCTTAGAGTCTTTGGATGTGAGGTGTTTGTTCACATAAACAAGGATGATAGGACTAAGCTAGAGGCTAAATCAGAAAAATGTACTTTCATTGGTTATGGTGGTGATGACTTTGGATATAAATGTTGGAGCATTAAGGACAAGAAAATCATCCGATCTAGGGATGTGGTCTTTAATGAGAAAGTCATTTATAAGTAGTAGTTGCAGGAAAATAGGGAAGAATCCAAGAAAGAATATGCAGTAGTAGAGGATCTTCCAGATGGGAAAGTGACACATGAACTAGTTCAGGAACCCCCTCAACAGGAACCCCAAACTCCTATATTGAGGAGATCTTCTAGGGTAAGAAGAGAACCTGAACGTTTTTCTCCTTCTCTTTATTATTTATTACTCACTGATAGTGGAGAACCAGAGAACTTTGATGAAGCAATGTAGGTAGATGCCAGGAAGAAGTGGGAGTAAGCCATGGATGAGGAGCATCAGGCTCTCATGGAGAACCAGACATGGGATTTGGTAAAGCTACCCGAAGGAAAAAGAGCATTACAGAATAAATGGGTGTTTAGAGTCAAAGAGGAAGAAGGAGGCAAGAAAAGATACAAGGCCCGGTTGGTGGTCAAGGGGTTCGCATAGAAAAAAGGTATAGATTTTGATGAGATTTTTTCTCTTGTAGTAAAAATGACTTCTATCAGAACTGTTCTTGGAATAGTGGAAGCAGAAGACTTGCACTTAGAACAGTTAGATGTAAAGATTGCATTTCTCCATGGCGATTTGGAGGAGGAGCTATATATGCAGTAGCCAGAAGGATATGAAGTCAAAGGTAAAGAGGAGATGGTGTGCAAACTGAAGAAGAGCTTGTATGGCCTGAAACAAGCTCCACATCAATGGTATAAGAAATTTGATAGCTTCATGATGGAGAAAGGTTATATCAGATGTCATTCTGACCATTGTGTGTATACAAAGAAATTTGAGGATGGAATTTATATTATCCTATGTTTGTATGTTGATGACATGTTGGTTGCAGGTAAAAACATGCAGGAAATAAAAGTACTCAAGAAGCAGCTAAGTGAATCATTTGCTATGAAGGATTTGGGTGCAGCCAAACAAATCCTTGGTATGAGGATATCTCGGGATAGGAAGGAACGGAAGCTAACTTTATCTCAGGAAGAGTACATTAAGAAGGTCTTGGAGAGGTTTAATATGCATGATGCTAAACCGGTTGGGACTTCTTTGGCAGGCCATTTCAAGTTATCAAAGGAGCAGTGTCCCAAGATAGAGCAGGAGAGAAACCAAATGTCCAAGGTACCTTACTCATCAGCAGTTGGCAGTTTGATGTATGTCATGGTATGCACTAGGCCTGATATTTCCCATGCAGTGGGAGTTGTGAGTAGATTTATGAGTGATCTAGGTAAAGAGCATTGGCAAGAAGTAAAGTGGATCCTTCGGTATTTGAGAGGGACCATGGGGATAGTTTTTTGTTACAGTGGATCAAACACCACTTTACATGGTTATGTAGATTTAGATATGGCTGGAGATGTAGACAGCAGGAGCAGCACGATAGGTTATATTTACACTGTAGGTGGGACAGCAGTGAGATGGATTTCATGACTACAGAAGCTGGTGGCTTTGTCAACCACAGAGGCTGAGTATGTTTCTGCCACAAAGGCAAGCAAAGAGGTGATTTGGTTACAACAATTGCTTGAGGAGTTGGGGCATAAGCAGGAGGAATGTAAGCTGCATAGTGATAGTCAGAGTGCTATACACCTAGCTAAGAACTCTTCTTTCCACTCTAGGACAAAGTATATATAGTTAAGGTACCATTTCATCAGGACAGCTTTGGAGGAAGAGAAGTTGAAGTTGGAGAATATTCATACCAGTCAGAATCCTGCAGACATGATGAACAAGGTGGTCATAAGGGAAAAACTGAAGTTGTGTTCAGCTTTGGTTGGTCTTCACAGAAACTAGTGAAGGGTTGAGAAGCTTGCTCAGAGGAAAACTAGTCTCCAAGTGGGAGATTGTTAGGTTGTGGAGCCTATTTTTTCATGTGTGAAATTTTTTGGCCTCGAAAAATGCACACGACATATTAGGAAACATGCTTTTCTCATATGGGTGAGTTTTTTGACCCATAGGTTTATGGGATGGGTTTTGCCCATGGTTTTGATACCCACGATTTTGTAAAACTGCTTAAGCAGTTGTCTATTTATATGGTCTTATGCATATGATAGATGTACAAGCAAATGTATTGCAGATGTGTTTTGAATTCGGCTGTGAATTCTGTAGAGTTTGTTGAGCATAGCTCCAAATGGATCTGGGTATTGTATTGAGAGAGCGGTGGCTTGTAATAAAATCTGAGCAAGTGATTCTTCGTGGACGTAGCCCAAATTGGGTGAACAACGTTAAATAATGTCTCTTTGTGTTGTGTTATTTTATTCTATAATTTTATTTGAGATCTGTAATAATTTATGCATATTAGTTTCTACTGTTGCGATTCTGTGAGGGATTATTCCACATATTTTATCCCTTATTTACTAACAGGGTTTCCAATTTTTTGCAGATCATCATAGGTCATACCAAGGTTGTGTAAATAAGAGAGACACATAATGAACATCATTCCTAAACAATCAAAACACCCAAAAAAAATTATATCCCAAGTGTGTTTTGGTCAAAGACTGTACAACCCTTGTCCTAGATTGAAAAAATCATAACTAGACCATACAAATCTTGTACACTCCCAAACCTACATATTTTCCAGTTCCAAAATATTCTATGAAAAATATGGAGTCCCTAATTCTCTTGTTCAACTACATGGCACATCTAGATCATTCTAAAATGTACCTAAAATAGCTAAATCTCTCTCTCTTCTTGCATTTTGAACAAGTTACTTATCATCTACCAATTGTTTAGTTCATTTCAAGTTGGAATGCAATGTTATGGTCATGTATAATTACTGTTCGAAGTTAATTAAATCATAATAATATACCTATTACATATTCTTACATCCTTCTTCATTAGAAAATATAATCATGGTGTAAACATTTGGTGACCTTGACTCACTATTGGATCTTGCACTTTATTTCAAACCCTAGTATACATGGATTCTATATCTACATTATATATTCATATCCAAACTTGATATTCATCTATCACATGATTGAAATATGATTTTCAAATTTTTTACTAAGGTCTCATGGTCGGTCCTTCTCTTTTTGTCTCTTTTAGGGATTCATAAGTGCCAAATCACCTTTCATTACATATCTAAAGCATAATGGCTATATTTTATAATTCCTTTAATATTTTAAAATAAATATTAAACAAAAACCTCATTTTGTTTGGAATTTTTTTAGAACGAGTATCAATTAGAAATTATGAGGGAGGCATTGGGGTTTTAAATAATGTTACATGATTACGAGGAGGCTTTGATAAAATAGATTTACTTAATCAAGTCCATAATTTTCTTCGTGAATGTTTTTGGAAGCACAATTGACTGAGAGGGGGGGGGGTGAATCAGCCCTACAAAAATTTATTCCTTTACCATTCATTATCATTACTATTTATATAACCATTTAATCAACCATGAATCATATGTGTGTTTACTTAAGCATAGAAACAACCATACACAAGAGCAAGAGTAAGAGAGTACACAAGAACACCAAATATAAGTGGAACCCATTAAGGGGAAGAAAACCAAATGAAACAAAAACATTATATTTCCATGTTTCAAATTTAGTGAGGCACCAACCCCACAAGGAACACTAACCCCTAGTTTAGTAGAGCACCAACCCTACAAGGAGCACCAACCCATAATTTAGTGAAGCACCCACCCCAAAAGGGGGCTACAACCCCCCAAGATGACTAAGCACAAAATGAGCCACTGAAGATGATTATATCTATTTTTTTCTACCACAACTGATGGAGATCACTAATTTAGCTCATATAATCACAATCAAAACCTCATTCCTTTATCTCACTCTATCTTCTTCTTCTTGGACTTGTATTGGCTCTAAAACCTTGCTAACATGCATTATAAAATTATTAAAATTATAATTTACTTCATAAAATTTGAAATAATGCATTATAAGATCCTTCATACACTTAGGAAGGTTTCATTTTCCCTCTCACAAGACTAGTTCAAATTTGAACTCAAACCCTTGCTTTATATGTATTTCATCTCAACAACATGAAAGAAGTAATTCCTTATCCTTTAGAACGACCAATACAACTTTAAAAAATACCAATAAATTCATTACAACTTTCACATTTGACCCATATAGGTCATCCATGCCCAAAACCACTTATCTTGCACACAACAAGCTCAAAACCCCATCACTGGGATGAGCTAAAACCTCTAATGCTAAAACCATGATTATTAAATCCCAAAAATTCATCACACATGTAATATAGCATAAAAACATCATCCATGGTAGTTAATTACCTTGTAATAATCAAATAATTCATAACACAAGCAAAAAGGCTCATATCCTTCACCAAAAAACTATTTCTAGCACCTTTTCTTCACCTTTGGGCATCAAGCACACTCCAAAACACCTAAACTCTATGGAATACCTAGGATCTTTAAAACACATCCATCTACTTAAACCATAGTAACTTTCCTCTTCACCAAATCAAGCTATCCACAAAGTAGTTTTGGAAATCTAGATGGTTTGTACTCTTTATGCAACTTTTAAGACCTCCAAAGGCATTTAATAGGAAAAAAAATCATCCCTATTTACTTTTTAGGTGATATAAATCATCAAATAATCCTTTTCATGTCTCATTCACTTCATTCTTTCAACTTGAGAAATCCTATCCTGAAAATCAAATACCTTCTTCTACACACATCAAGTTGGATGACCCATCAAATCAAATAACCAAGACACAAAACACATGCATCAATAGAAATCTCTCTGAATACTATTTCCAAACATATTATAACTCCTTCTAACTCCAAGTGGAAGGCCTTAAACCAAGATCATCTCTACAAATTACTTTTTAAGCCTTCTAAGCCTCAAGAACCAAACACGAGCTCAACTTGCTCCATCACCAAAAAATCACTTCCACACTTGAAAAAAGTATGGAACATCCTTAGACATAATTTATAATCACTCAAAAACCTTCAACAAGCTTGAAAACCTCTGAACACTCACCTTACCTCTTAAATCCTCTTCACACCTTGCCAAACCAAACATCATCCAGATTAGACCCTCAAATATTAGGTCATAAATTTCTCATATGATATCAAAAAAATAATTTTGATATAAAATTAAAAATATCTCTGAACAAGGATCACAACAAAACTTCAATGGAGTCCTAAATCCTCCTGTAGCTTGTGTAAGTCCAATTTTAGTGAAAGCTGCTCCAAACCACCCCAGAAACTAGTCTTCATAAATAGGGTACTCTTTTACATTTTTTAGCTCAACCATGACCTGAAACTATCATGTACATATAGAAAAACTCCAGGGATAAAAACAATGTCAATTTATTTTTTATCTTGTTTGGAGAACTTCTCCTTAAACTAAACTTCTTCAGAAACAAGATTTTTCATGAGGGGCCCACATATTGTCACATGCACTAATGAACCTTTATGGAAAGGTGGAAGAGTCTTATACAAAATCCAATAATCAATTTAGAAAAATAAATCAATATAGGCTCACTATACTTCATTTTCTCCATGTCACTTTGAGCTAGGGTTTCAATGTAACTTACCTTCTTAACGTTTGCTCATAAAAACCAGAGGATAAAAACACATCATTCATTTTTTGAAACCTTCATAACTGACCTAAGAATATATTCCAAATATATCAAGTCCACCTGAAAATCACACAGATCACAAAAAACATCAAAAGGTCGACTTTTACCTCAAATCTTCATTCTAGAAAACCTAGTTTTACCAAAAATGACATATCTTACAATTCCTTCTTCAGAATGACTTGAAACTTATCATGAGGAATCACGAAAACATCCTCTACCTATAAAAAATCACTATCTATCCTAAATAGATATGAAACTCTCTAGCCAATCTCATTTACCCATGTTTTCTTGTATGTTCTCACCTGTTTGCTTCCCCAGAGCCATATACATGCTTCATACCTCTGATTTCTGACCTAAAAATCACCATACATGTCATATATACCATTATAATGCTAATACCATGATTGGAATAAAAATTTTATTTCCAAAAATCATACCTCCTTACTATTCTGCATGCATCAGGGCTACGAATAGGCCTAGAATGACCTGACTCAACCATGTAACCTCATGAATTGACCATGTTGAACTCTTACATACTCATTAACACATGAAACACACCTCAATGACCATGTGTGACCTCAATCCAAAATTAAAATCACTTAGTAGGAATCAAACCATGAATTAGCTCACTAGACCATGCACCAAGACCTCATAGAACTCACCAAACATGAACACTAATTAACTAAAATTAACTAATATATAGTATGTGGGGATAGTTAATCTAAGCTATGAATAACTGTAACACCTTTGCAATTCTTCCATCTATACTTTCTCATTGTGAAGTGGATTACACTGTTGACATGTGATTGTTCTTGAGTTTCTACTCTGTAGAACTGATTAAATCATGTTACTAGATTAATGTTTATCTTAGTTGATATTTGTGTAATTAATCCTCCATTTATTTGTAATGTATTCTTGAATTATGATGTTTACTTAATTGGTTTGTGAAATGAACTGGACGTCTTCAGCTTATGGAAAGTTTGAATCCCATCTTAGAACTATTGGGTAAGATGGTAATTTGGAAAATTATTCTAAGTTAGGAATAATTATTTATTATTATTGAGAATTGATTAAGAAAGTATCTTGGATCAGTTTCTTTGATCCCAAGGAATTCTCTTAATTCGATCTGCAATTATGATTGAATGTAAGAAATTGTATTTATTCATCTGTTTATGGATTATCAATTTTATACTAATTGATATTGGTGACTTGTTCCAGTTTGCCTATGATTTTAGTCCCGTATTGAGGGATGGAAAGTGTTTGAGAAATCTGGTTCGTGTAACACTATTCTTTGTTTGAAAAAAAAACATTTCTCAGCTGGTAAGGTCTCAGTTGTGGCAGTTATTAAAGGCCTAGGATATAACTAATGTTTTGATAACACTTAAATTTTTCTAAGGGTCTAATCTAGACATAAGGCATATGAATTAATTGTGGTGGCTTGGGAACCTAATCTTAAACTTATGCTAAGTTGATATAAACTGCTAAGTTATCAACTAAACCCTAACCTATGTTTTGGAAAGGGGTATGGAACCTAACTCTAAGCTAACCCTAGTTGGATTTTATGGAAGCATGGCCAAAGGTTGAGTTAATGGTTTCCACCACCCTCGCATGTACTGGAGCTTTTATTGTTGGGCATTAAAGGTGGACACCACCACTCCTTAGTGGTAAGAAAATATAAATTTAGCAAGTTGGTAAAAATCTTACACTAAGGTTAGAAAACATTGAATTTTGAACATTTAATGTCTTCGCTAATGGAATTGGAGGAGGTCGGTGGTTTGGCGGGATAGACAAAGTGTCTTATTTAAGCATTAGTAACTTTGAAGACCGTTCCAAATTACCTAGGGGAAAAAATGTCAGATTCAATGAAGGTAATATTGTTGTTGGGTTTCCACTTGGTCATTTTGCTTCTCCTTTCTCACTCTGACATATGGATATTTGGGGTGTTTGAACTAGGTTTTCAATTTTATTCAAATCTCTACTTCTTTGTTTCGTGGAGAAATTATTGGGGGAGATTCCAGTAGAAAGGTGGAGAGAGTTTTGTGAAGGTCGACTCCTTCGACTATAGAAGCTATCGTGGGAGTTTGAGGAAGAAACCTGGGAGATGGAAGAAGAATTTGGGAAGCTCTACCAGGCATGATAGACTCTAATCCCTTACAAAAAATTGTTCTCTCTAATTAATTCATGAAAGGAACTCTGCTTACAATAGAGAACATTTTGGGGTTCTGGGTTTTTATTATTGCACAATAAAATTGAATCTCTTATCTTGGTAAGTAGTTTTTGGAACTGATTTTTGATCTTGTAATTGTATACTTATTCTTATCATGGTCGAAATGTCAATTTTCTTCACATGATTGTTTTGGGTATTTTAAACTGAACTTGCCATGACTGTAACGGAAATAATAAGTGTGATATTCGAGTTGCAGGAACATGTAAATTATAAATCAATTTTTGTAGTGTTCTTATCGATCTATGTGTGACTTATTTTTTATGAATTGTAGGACTGTATGTGCATATATTTTTAAATAATGACACTGTGTTTTTGGTTCGAGGTGGAACTCGAGAATCTAGCTGAGTTAGACCGGTATCGTTTAATGATATTATTATCTAATCTTTTGGTTCTATTTATTTTTATTATAGTTTGAATCCTTGAACTATTAAAAATAAAGTAAATTTGAGTTCAATGGGATCTTACTTCTTAATCACCCTCGTGTGGGTGAGTTTTTATCCAAAACCTAGTTGGGTATCAGACATTGTCTGTATTATTATGTGAAAAGTTTGGAAAGGTTTTATTGAGTTTTTGATAACCCAAGGTTGAGTTAGATCTTAACTTAAAACTTTTGGGTATATGCTTTTACCCATCGTGATAGAATACATTCACGGTTGTGTGTAAGTTGGTCGCACAGGACTTTTTTTTGACTTAGTCATTCAGATTTGTTTCTTTGAACTGTGGAGGGTTTACCAATTGCTATGGTCAAAAGAATTTTGGGTTCTTATTCTTCATCATGGTGAATAATACATCTTTTAATGTTTTCACGATCGACGGTATGGTGTAGCATTTGATTGAATAATACGAAGCGGTCTTGTGGTAAGCTTGACCTATAACTATGATTATTATTGAATTCAGGAAGCTTCAGTGTTTACATGTGGGTTATTGTGGATTTTCCTGTGAACTTGCTAGGCCCTTCAGGGTAGTAATTCTAGTGTATAAATGGTATGTTGAACTATTATACCTTTTGGTATGTTTAAGTTTTGAACACTGTTATTAATTATCTTTTATGGTTAGGTTTTCTGGTTGATAACCTTGACCTGGACCAGCTTGATGGTTTATTATTAAACCTTGCTCTTGTGTGTTGATCGATATAAAATTTTATCGATCCTTGATCATACGAAGATGATCTAGGGTATCGTTTAGTTCAGGTTGGAAGGTTGTTTGATTTTGATCCTTCTTTGACTTGGTTGAATCATCCCATTCATTAGCATGTATGACGTGTTTATTTAGGTATGGTCCCTATACTAGATCATAGTATGGAATATTTGGATTAATTTAAAATAATATTATCCAATAACTATTTATATAGTGTATTCCAATGAATTGTATACATTTCAATTGGTTGAGAGCCAAGTGGGTAAGGTATGGATTGCTTTATATGATAAGCTAAAATGGATTTGGGATTTGAGAGATTGGTGTCATTAGTTTATTCTCTCTTCTCAGTTACATCATTCTTATCAAACCTATAGGTTAAAGGACTATTGAAATTGAATTCATTCTTGTATCTAATTATTTGGACCCGAGTATAATGTTTTAATAATGTAGTATGGGATACATGATTAAGGCATTTATACTCATGCTTGCCCTTCTGTTGTTATGTATACTTGGATTTGTATTATTGGTATGATGTTTCTTAAAGCGAGAATGTATACTTGTATAGTTTTTGGTTACTTGTTTCAATGAATAATGGATGAATGCTAACTTTTTTTTTGAATGTCTTCTACTTGATAGGATTCATACTTGATTGGATTATTAGATGCTAACATTTTAGGGTTTTACGATACACTCGAGTAAGGTACTTCTGGAAGTGTTCAAACAGGAAAATATATTTCTTAACCCTTAACTACTTTCTATTAGTAAGCAATGTTACTTCTTGAAGTTGTTAGTTAGAACATATGGTTTCAAGAGTTTAGCTCCTATCAAGCTCAGTTCAAATGAATTGATAGATGCTAACAATATTACAGATAAATTTAGTGAAAAAGGAAAAGAGGAAGACTTATGGAAATTTGCATTTGTTCTATTGATTGAATAAATGTAGTTTGATGAAAATATTATGTTTCATTTACTGAATTATTCTCATGAATAAAAGTTTAAGGCCTGAGGCCAGTTATGTAAACCGCTGAAAGAATTTGATTACTTCTTGTCTACTTGAATTGACGTCTTATTCCGAAAATAATAGAAGTTGTTGGAATCATTCTCTCTTGGCTGGTTCAGTTGTGTGTGAATGATGTTTTCATTTTAAGAATTCTTTCACTTGGAAATTAAGATTTTAGAGAATTAGTTGATATTCATTGCTTCACTTATTGACATTGATTAATAATCTTGGGAAAGTTATATGAAATGTTACCAACATCATGTTACTATTTTGAAGCAAGGACTATTATTGCTGATCTTTGAATATGTGGAAAAATGGGATAGACATAAAGAATTGTATTTTGTGAATGACTTGTATGAAGGGTATAAATAGAATGTCTTAACTATGAAATAGTTATTGGGTGATATTTTTTTTATTACTTAATTCGTTTGAATAAGACGGTAATGAATAAGTTATATTCAAACAAGTTATATGTTGCGGAAATTAACTTATGATTGACTATGCTTAATTACATCATTATGAGACGATACTAGTATGGCCATTTTATAAGGAATGTTATAAAACAAGCAAGGGTTGCATGACTAAAAGTAAAGGGATTTGGACCTTGGGTACAATCACAAAGAGTACTTAATCTCATTAAGTACATATAAGAATCTACCTTGAAAAAGGGATCTAAGTGTTTATACTATAATGCAATCTATCCATCCTAAATGATGAATTAAGTACAATAATGAAATGGAATTGAACTTAAGAAAGGATAAGAATGATAAAATGGGGTTATATGTATAACTTGAACTAACCCTTAAGGCATTAAGAACAAATTTCTTCTTGATGCAATGATGAAGTCATAAATATGATACCCTTTGAATAGGCTATGAGGTGGGTGTGGAATATCCTTCCATCATAGATGAGTTATACTTAAGGGATGATGTTTAACTAAGATATAACAATTTGAATAGTTGAATGACTTAAAGGAAAATTAATGTTAAGTCAAGAGAACTATTGCGGGTTAAAAGCATAGAAACTGTTTGGAGTCAAGAAAATAAAATTTAAAATGCTCCTAAAGTATATTTGGATGTATGTGGTTTTTTCCCTACAATATAATAATAATATGTTTCTAAGATACTTAATTAAATAAAGGAAATTTCATACTTAAAAGAGAATAAGTAATGAGTAGAAATAAATATGCAGATCCTTCTTGTTGGTTTAGGTGGAAACATAACATTCCTTATTGGAATGCCAGTAGAACTCGAGTTAGTCCTTAGGAACGGCACCTAACGGTTGAAAATAACTAGGGTGGGATTAACAAACTTGTTAAAATAGGAGGATTCGGGATTTATAGGAACTTAATGGGCCAGTGCAGCATAATCATTGTTACACAGTACCCATCTATTGATAGGGTTTAATATATGGTTATTGTGGAGTAGTCATTATGTTGCAATAATCCATTCGACTCCTCTAAGCGAGGCCTTTCTTGAGTGGGATCCAAAATCAGTGTTACACTCTAGGTAGTGATATGCTACGGTCTATTGCCGATGTCAACTTACGTTGAATATTGGGTGATGAAGTGTAATCGAAGTGACGGGGGGGTCGATTCAAATACACTTGATGACCCTTAGTCATCGTATGTTGACTATCTACACTAGCCCATGTGTTTTATCTCTTCTTAGCATCTAACATGGAAATGTGAAGGATTGATGTAAGTCAAGAAAGTCTAATCAAGATGACAGTTTCAAGTGTGATGAAAGACATATTATTTCATGATGAGTATGTTGTTTTGGAATAAATGCATGGAAAACATGTCTAAAACATTGGCTAAAGTATCGCAAGATGTTGGTTGTGTTGTCTTAAATTCACCGAACTAAGGTGCGGAATATAGGATGGGTATTTGTAACAAGTACCTAGATAAGCCCTTGGTCAGTTATGTTAGAATTTAGAGGATTATAACTATTACAAATTTAATCAACCAACATATTTAAATATCAACATAAACCATAAAACGTTAAATGTTAAACATTATGCAATCTAACAAATAAATTACATAACATATTAATTAAGTACAACATACCAAAAGTAAGAACACAGTGACACATAGTGTTTAGAGTGGAAAACCCCAAATAGGGTAAAAACCACTGTGAAAAAACCTTTTACTTTCAGATAACCAAATTTACACCTAATATTTTTCACCTCCTCCTTCAAACCCTAATCTCAAGGGTTAATAATTTTCACCTTTGATATATTTCATGAAGATATCTAATGAGGACCTAAAGTCCTTTTTATATTAGGTGATCGGGTATGTCTCCCGACCCACATTTTGAACCTAAAAGGTTGACACATACACCTAGGTTTATAATATTTAATATTGGAAATATAATCATTTTATGTTATTAAATATTTAACCTAAAGTATACACCTAGGTTAGCATATTTAATAATATAAATAGAAATATTAAATATTATTAAATATTAACCTATATATTAGTGATGGACCCATATACATTAAAGGGTGGCCAACCCACTTAATCATTATGTTCCAACAGTCCCCCTTAATGTTAAGAGGGATTAACATATGCTAATAGATTACCTATGCATGTGGTACACTACATGATTTACAATCCTTAAACCATAAAGGTTTTAGGCTAGCATATCAGGTGAAGGAATTATAACACCTTCATCATACTCAAGTTACCTTTTGGTACAAAAGGATTTGGAATCCCAAAGATCATCCCATGATCAATGGCTAAGTATGATTTGTGAGTTTTACATGTTCTCACACGTTCTCGTAAAAGGTTATTGAATCCAAGCATATAGGAGCCTTTTATAACTAAGGACCTCCTTAACAATATGCTTGCACTGGATGTTTACCAATAAACCCAATAGCACTAAAGAGTTTACTGAAGACCACCTTTAAGATATTTCTACACTTCTTTCTAAAAAACAAGCTGAGAAGGTATACATACCCAAAGGTATTTTACACTTGCCCAAAGGTCTTTTTACATTTTCCCGAAATGTCTTTTTACAAATTCCTGAATGTTTTTTTACAAAAAACAAGTTCCATTAAGAGGTGACATTTCCATGCACACTCCCCCTCAATGGAAACTATGACAATCCAAGTTTTTCATGAAAGTGACAAAACTTTGTAGCACTCAAGGGCTTTGTGAAGATGTCAACAACCTACTCTTCAGTCGGCATGAACTTGAGATCTATCTCACCACTTAGCACCTTCTCACGGATGAACTGTATATGTATCTCAATGTGTTTCATCCTCTGATGTTGTACTAGATTATGTGTAAGAGCTTTATGGTGCTCTGGTTGTCATAGAACAAAGGAACACTGCTTGGATCCTTCATATTTATCTCATCGAGCAAACTCTTTAGCCATAGAGCCTCTTTTACAGATTCTATTACACTTCTATACTCAGCTTATGTTGAAGAGATAGAAACTAGTTGGCTACTTTTTGCTGCACCAAGTAATGACATCTACACCAAATTTAAACACATAACTAGAAGTAGATTTTCTATCCAATACATCACTAGCATGATCAGAATCACAAAATCCATATAATTTAGCATTTTCATTCTTAGTATAATGCAACCCATAATTGATTGTTCCTTTAATATATCTAAGAATTATTTTTGCATGAATTCTAATGAGCTCTATAAGTTTCCTACATAAACTTGGAAGCAATTCCTACTGCATAAGAAATATTTGGTCTAGTGATAGTTAGATAAATCAAACTACCAACTAACATACCTATATAAAGAAGGTTCAAATTTTTCAAATGTAAGTTTAGGATCAATTTTCAGTCCAACTTCCATAGGTGTAGAAATTGGTTTATAATCAATCATATTAAAACTTTTTTAAACATTGGTTAAATATTGTTCCTGAGAAACAACAATAGAATTACTTATCTTGAAATACAATCATGATAATAAAATGATGTAAGAGACCTAAATCAGTCATTTCAAAGTACTATTTCAATTTTTCTGTAATTCTACAAATTAAAGAATGACTATCACTCGTCATAAGAAAATCATCAACATATATACAAACAATGATAATATGAGAGACTTCTTTCTTAATGAATAGATCATTTTTAGAAGAACAATTAACAAAACCTAACTATTTAAAGAAGGAATTAATTTTTGCATACCAAGCTCTAGGAGCTTGTTTTAAACCATACAATGATTTTTTCAATTTACAAACATAGTTTTCTTTACCAGTTTCTTCAAATCCTTTAGGTTGAGACATGTAAAGTTATTCTTTTAAATCACCATTCAAAAAATCATTTTTCACATCCATTTGGTGGATTTCCCACCCAAATTGAGCAACAAATATAAATAAGGCCCTAACAGTACTCATTTTAGCTACAGGGGAAAAGGTCTCAACATAATCAATACCAAGTTTCTGAGTGAAACCTCTAGCAACAAGTATAGCTTTATGTTTGTCAATACTACCATCAAAATTATATTTTACTTTGTATAACCACCTAGACCCTATAATACTTCTTTTTTCTGGAGGTGGAACCAACTCCCAAGTTTGATTTGAATTAGGGCATTGTATTCATCCTACATTGCATTGATCCACTTCTCATCTCGAGAAGCTTCTTCAAAATTTTGTGGCTCAGGTTCATACAAGGTCATTAATGCATGATAGGTATGATGGCTTCTAGTCATTTTCCTAAGGTCAATAGGATTAGAACTCTCTAACACAAATTAAGCCCATTTTGGTTTCTTAGCTAAGGAGATAGGGGATTTATCCATATCATCATCATGACCATTTACTATATTCTCATTATTTGAATCAGAACCATCATTAGAAATATTGAGAGAATTAGGAACATCTTTACCATTATCAAATGAACAAAATTATTTTTCCAAAACCACCACATTGTGGTTTTCAGTTACTTCCCTTTTTTCAGGGTCGTAAATCCTTAGACCTATAGTGTTAATACCATATCCAATGAAAACACAAGAAAAATAAGTCATATCAAGTTTCTTTCTTTTCTTTTTAGGAATGTATAAAGAAGCCGGACTACCAAAAACTTTTAGATGAGAAATATCAAGTTTTTTATTTGACCATTTTTCTAAAGGAGTCGAAAGTTGAATAGCTTTGGTAGGAACCCTATTTAGAATGTAGACTATTGTGTTCATTGCTTCTTCCCATAGAAATTTGGGAAGACCAACAAAATGAAGCATAGTGCGAGCCATATCTAAAATAGTCCTATTTTTTCTTTTTGTAACACCATTAGATTAGGGAGAATGAGGAGAATTTAATTCCCTTTTAATACCACAATTAATAAAAAAAATTCAAATGTACTTGCTAACATATTCACCCCCCCCCCCCCCATTATCTATTCTAAGTCTCTTAATTTTATAATTTGATGAGTTTTCAACAGACACTTTAAATTCCTTAAATTTTCCAAATACATAGATTTATTTTTAAGAAAATATGTCCAAATCATCCTGGTGAAATCATCAATAAAATTCACAACATATAAAGAACCATTTAACAAAACTACTTCAAGAGGTCCTCTAACATCACTATGAATAAGATCTAGAGGAGAAGAGGAACTCTCCTCAGGATGTGAGTGAAAGGGTTTAGTACTTTGTTTCGAGCGTAAGCACCCTTCACACGCATCATGAGAAGAAGATAACACAGGAAAACCTTTCACAAGATTATATCTAGCCATTTCATATAAAATTTGATAATTAACATGTCCTAATCTTTCATGCCATAGTTTTAAATTATTCAAACTTTGAGAAACAAAATAGGATGCAGAAGAGAAATCATCAAAAATATATAAACCATTTCTTTGAATTCCTTCAACTATTATATTATCATTACTATCATTGATATACCAAGTATCTTTCAAAATTTGAATAGAAAAAACCATCATGAGTTAGTTGAGAACATGATAAAAGGTTCTTTTTGAGCTTAGGAACAAATAAAACATTATTCAACACACCATTAACAAATTTTACTTTTCCTTTCTCTATTGCTTCTAAAGATGAGTTATCACCAAGATACACACGTTCATTGATTTTCACAACATCAAACAAAGAATTTAAAACACCAATCATATGATTTGATGCAGCTGAATCTAGAATCTATTTAGAATTAGAGGAAGAATACAACACATCATATAATGCAACAGTTTTTAAGAATATCATTAGAACTATCCTTTTTCCTTAAATTGTATTTAGAAGAAACAATTTGTTTTTTATTTTTATGGATAGGTTTCTTATATTTGCAATCTTCCTTTTTATGTCCAAATTTACCACATTTGTGACATTTACCATTAAATCTTACATGCAATTGTTCAGAAGTAAAACTTTTCTTATCAGCCAAAGAAGATTTAGATTTATACTTCTTATTAGAGAAGGGCTTGTGAGGCTTGAACTTTGAATTCTAAGAAAGAAGTTCCTGAGAGGCATTCTCTTTAGTGTCAAAGTTCATCATCACTTACTCTTCCTGAATCAGAAGAGAGCTTAAAGTATTCAAATTAGGAAATTCATCTTCATTCTGATATTTCGAGTTTAGGATAGAAATAAAATTCCTAAATCTTTCATGTATATTTAACTAAACAATAAAGTAGATTAATTTTTCACCAATTAAGTCACAATTGCATCCATCTAATTATGCTTTAATATTTTTAATTTTGGCTAAGAAATTAACTACTTTTTCATTTCCTTTCACAGGAGTTGTAAGTAATTCTAAAATAAGCTTAGTGATATTAGATAAGCACGTACATTCATGCATGGATTATAATTGTGTCCATACCTCTTTCGGATGTTCGATATTACCAATGTGTAGAAGGTATTTATCATTCACATTACACAAAATCATGGAAAGGGACTTCCTGCAGTACGTTGAGAGAATGCATTTATATTATCCGCAATTACTTGACGACTGGTGGGCATAATCTCAGTTCTTGAAACAATCGTCCAGATTTTCCTCACCATAAGTTCTGATTTGACCCTTATCTTCCAAATGTTGTAGTTGGTTCCATTCAGGATCTGGGATTTGTCAACGTAAAAATAATTGGACGCCATTGTTTTCCTGAACCTGTAAAAAACGTCTCAGTATATAATGTTAGATATATATCAAAATTTGTTACTTGAATTTTTCATCAGATATATTTAAAGACAAATCATAACAGATTCAAATCTATAAAAGTTAAAAATATCAAATGCAAATTTTGAACAATCTACAGAAATTGCTAGCGATTATATCAATCGCCAACATTCAAGGGAGAATTATCGACAATTGGATCAATCGTTGGTGATTTGGTCTCAAAAAAGAATTGAATAAAAAAATGGTTATATTTTTCAAATTTGGGTTTCTGGTTGGTAAATTTCTAGAATTGAGGAAAATTTCCGGTGATTTATGAAATCACCTGTGATTCCTGAAAAAAATACAGTTTTTATATTTAAGCCCATATTTCTAATCTTCTCTTTTTAAAAAAAATATGAGCAGATCCTGAAGGTATCTGTTCATAAATTCTAATAAACAGAAACCAAATATAAATTTTTTTACATATTATGATTTAAATATTGCAAACACTATATAGTTTATATAAAAATATAAACTATAGTACATACACACACATGTACTATATATATAACTAGGTTAAATTTATATATTTATTTATATATAACATTGAAGATATATATAAAATAAAGGTTAAATATAACTTCAAAGCCTGAAGATCTAAAAGACTTAATCGGCTTAAAAATTAACTTTTAGATGAAAGTAAATTTACAAAGGAGATAGGGGATATCACCCGGCCAATGAAAAAAATAAGAACCCTATTTTCATGGTCTTTGTCTCCTTCAATTACCCCTAAAATAATTCAACCTGTACACACATGAAACTATAGAACCATAATGAAATATTTCATATGAAAAATTTTAATTACGTACCTAGTCCTAGTAAATTGTATTCACATGTCAGGTAGAAATTAAAAGTCTTTCTCGCATATGCACACACACAAATATTTCAAAAAAAAAAAAAATTTACACAGAAAATGAAAGAAGGGGGCCCAAAAAATTTAAATTCCCATTTTAGGTTGGTTGAAAAACCCCATAGGAGCTAAATAGGGTAAATAAAAACTTATTTGATCTAACTTATTTAACTCTAACCAAGCTCTGTTACCATGTTAGAATTTATACGATTCTAACTATTACAAATTTAATCAACCAACATATTTAAATACCAACATAAACCATAAAACATTAAATTTTAAATATTATGCAATGTAATAAATAAATTACATAACATATTAATCAAGTAATACATACCAAAAGTAAGAACACAGTGACACAATGTTTATAGTGGAAAACCCCAAATAGGGTAAAAACCACTGTGAAATAACCTTACTTTTAGAGAACAAAAGTTACATCCAGTATTTTCCACCACCTCCTTCAAACCCTGATCTCAAGGGTAAATAATTTTCACCTTTGATATATTTCACAAGATATCAAATGAGGACCTAAAGTCTTTTTTTAGATTAGGTGATTGGGTATGTCTCCCGACCCACCTTTTCAACCTAAAAGGTTGACAGATACACCTAGGTTTATAATATTTAATATTAGAAATATAATCATTTCATGACATTAAATATTTTATCCTAAATTATATACCTAGGTTAGCATATTTAATAATAGAAATAAAAATATTTCATACTATTAAATATTAACCTATATATTAGTGATGGACCCATATACATTAAGGGGTGGCCAGCCCACTTAATCATTATGTTCCAACAAGTTAAACTTGATGATCCCTTAAATGAAAAAGGTAACGATGAGTATACCATAGTATACAATGAAATGAAATATGAGAGATCGGTTTTATACCAAGTCATAAATGAAATGAAATATGAGATATTGGTTTTATACCGAGTAATAAAAAATGCATATGGTTACTGTTGTAGGATTGATTAGTAGATTAAATGTGGTTCTAAATGATAAATTTAAAATAATGAACAATGATATAAACAAAAAAAATTCCCTTTCTGTTGCAATCATGAAATAGGGACATTACAAAAACTATGATAATGTAAATAAATGAAATAAAGAAGTATGTAAATGAGCTAAACAACTATGAAAAAGGAAATTATAACCCTAATGTGCAAGAGAGAAGAGGAAAGAAATCAACTAAATAACAGATGCTCGTGGGACTGTGTTACAGAGGTGAATGAAAAATTAGGAAGCAAGAACGATTGTGTAGGAGCCCGAAAAGGATGGATATGAGTAATATCGCTGGACTGGGGCACCTAGAGAAGAATTGGGGTTCCTGGTGGCACTTTGGTTTACAAACTGGGTTCCACAGTCTATGCAAAAGCTCTGAAACTAAATCTCATAGGGATGGGAGGTATTCTTAAACTCTCGTTGTCTGTGACATCAGATTTTCTATCTTATAATGGATGTCACCAATAATCCAAGATGATGTAGAGACCTACAAAAGACCAAAATAAGTATCAAAATCTTAAAAAGGAAATATGTAAATGAATGGGTCAGATTGACCTCAGCTGTCACAATAGTGGGCTTACTAACTGAGCACTGTACTACATTTTGAACCCAAATGTAGTTTTGGTGAGTATGTGCATAATGTGCCCTAGGTTCTCTTGTGACATTCACACTTTTTGAAGTAGCAAGAAATAACTAAATGTAGAAAATGTAATAGAATGTGTTCATGGACTAGAATATAATCCTCCCCATATGAAGTTTGATGCAAATTTCTTAGCCTTGTGCCTTGATGATGGAGCTATGTGGATGCAAATGAACTCCAATGCAATAGATGGATGAAACTCTAGATGGATGAGAGTACTGAATGATGCTAGGTCCCTCATTATGGTCTCATAAGTTTATATTTATAGGGTTCTCTAGATCTAATTTCATAATTAACCCCGAAATGCCCGACCACCAAAAAGATAAAGATCTAAAATGGCTAGAAAGAGCCCAAAAAGTGGAGGGAAAGTGCAAAAAGAACCAAGGTGCCCATGGGTGCCCCAGTACTAATCTGGGTGCTGTCATCACCAATCCGGCACTATGATAATTCTTCACCGGGAACTCCTGGTGCTATGATTATTTACTAATGCACAGCTTTTAGTTTGGTGGATGAATTTGGAAACACAACAAACATAACACAAGAATACCATAGACTATGATAAGAAGGAATGACGATAAATCTGAAATATAAGTGTAAATTATAATATCAACATGAAATTGTTACAATCTCACCCATGAGGTACTTCAAGTGTTACTGACTTCACTTTCCTTCCAACAATAACTATGGGAGAAACTTCACAATTACACTTCTTAATGTCTTCTTTAACACACTTATGCCTTTCTTCACACATACAATATTTCTCACTACTTCCTTCTATGCTAAATGAGGGGGGTGGCCTCTTTATTTATATAACTTCCAGGCTTATCCATCTTATCTCTAAGATAGGATAAGAAATTCACTCTGACGAATCATATTCCATACCTTAACTCTTATCTGTACATGTAAGCTTATCTTTTAAGATAAGATAAACCTTATCATTTCACATGGGTTCCACATTTTTAGACTTTTTACAAATAAAATACACAAAATATTTATGACCTCACTCCTTGTCCTTATTACCAATATAATATTTCTAATTCCTAATCATGTAGACCTTACTTCTCTACTTACCCCAACTTTGACATTTTAACATTACTGGACCACTTACGACAACTATTTACTTTTTACCACAACATTCCTATTGTACTTTTGACTATTGCCATACTATACATTATTGGCGGGCGGCATACTGGCAGCGCCATTATCTTCTATCGGATGCTACTACTAATTATACTTAACAACATCCTATTCCTAATACATACATTAATGAAATAGAAATTACGGAGGAAAATTTTAGTGTCGACATATTCCCCTTCCTAGCTTCTACTCCGTCCTCAGAGTAGACTATTCTGGTGCTTGGAAAATATTCAACTTGTCGTGGTTAACCCATTTCGTAATGGGAGTGCCATCCAATTCCTCCAGTCGGTACGTACCATTTTCATGCACAGCTACTATTTTGTAGGGCCCCATCTATTTTGGAAGAAATTTTCTCTGTCTTCTTTTTTGTATCTGGAATTATATACTAGAACCAAGTCATTCACATGAAATGGAGACCACCGGATCTTTTGATCAAAGTATTCCTTCTACTTCATTTTATTCTTATAGCTTGTATCCTTAGCTATTTCCCTCATTTCCTCTAGCAAATGAAGATGTACCAACATTTCTTTTACTGAATCACTTTCATCCATTCTTTCATTTTCCATTACTCTGACCGTGGGAATATCAAACTCAATAGGAAGAACTGGATCAATGCCATAAGCCAACTGAAATGGGGAGTATCCTGTTGCTGAATTTTGATGTCGCCCTATATGCCCACAATGCTACATGAATCCTTTTATCCCACTTATGTACCTGCAAGGATGCATCTTTTGCTAGAATTTGACACAACACAAAATTTGTTCATTCCACCTGTCCATTTGTGCTTGGCTTGTATGTTGTTGCCTTCCTGTGCTTAATACAAAACTTATTGACTAGGGCTTCTACCACCTCATTAATGAAGTGGCTTCCTTGATCTGTTACAATTTCTAATGGGCAACCAAATCTGGTGACAATGCGTTCGTATATGAACTTTGCCACTTCATCCATGGAAGCTATTTTCAATGGCCTAGCTTCAACCCACTTGGTTAAATAATCTGTGGCAACTACAATATACTTATTTTAGCGTGGGGTAGTTGGAAGTGGACCTACAATGTCTATTCCCCACTTTTAAAAGGGACCAAGTGGAAGAATAGGGCATAATGGAGCTGATGAAGTCTTACGGTTAACATGTGTTTGACAAATATCACATGTCTTACAATAATTATAACAATCTCTAAAAAGAGTGGGCCAGTGATAACCTGCATCCAAGATCCTTCTTGCTGTAATTTTTCCAGAGAAGTGTCCTCCATATGTACCATTGTGGAATTCTTCTATCAGCTCCTTCCCTTGATCACGTCCAACTGCCCTCTTGTACTGTCCATCAGGTCCTATTCGAAATAATACTCCATGCAGAATAGAATATGGACGACTGGCTTGAGTAATCTTCCTCTTAGTCTTTGCATTGGCACCATCAGGAAACTTGAATTCATTCAGATAATTCCAAATATCTATGTATTCACTAAGGATTGTGCCAAAGGATAACAATGTTGCATCTGGGAAATCATCATCATCACAAAATGAACCTAAACCATCATAGGCTCGAGAGAGTGCATCTGCATTGACATGCTTCTTTCCTGGCCTATCTATAATATCAAATTCAAATTCTTGTAGCAAAATTATCCATCTTGCTATCTTCCCTGATGGGTTAGGCTTATTGATAATATATTTTAGAGCTTGATGATCTGTCACAACTATAAATTTCTACCCTAGCAAGTAATTTCTAAACTTCTTTACAGTAAAAATGATAGCTAGAGCCTCTTTTTCAGTTACAGTATAATTTACCTCGGCACTGCTCATTTGTCTGCTCCCAAAGTAAACTGGATGTTCATTCCCATTTTCATCCTTTTGGCTCAAAGTACTTCCTAGTGCTGCATCTGAGGCATCAGTGTACACAATGAATGGTTTGCTCCAATCTAGATTCTTTAAAATAGGTGAAGACACCAGGGCTTCCTTCAGTTGTCCAAAAGCTTCATGCGCCTTATTTCCTGGTTCATAAGTAACATCCTTCTTCAAGAACTGGGTTAGTGGCTGTGCAATCTTTGAGAAATTCTTGATGAACCTTCTATAGTAACCCACATGGCCTAAAAATGATCTCAACTTACTTCTATTCATAGGAAATGGTAAATCTTTGATTTTTGAAACTTTATCAGGACCAGTACCAATACCATCTATGGATACAACATGCCCTAACAAAACACCTTTAGAACATTCAAAGACACACTTTGTAGGGTTTAGTGAGGCTTTTGCTTCATCTAACCTTTGAAATGTTGTCTCCATCTAGTGCAGGTGGTCCATCTTGCTCCCATAGATGTAAAACTCATCCAGAAATACTCTGATGAAGTTCCCAATGTAGGGTTCGAACACCCTATTCATCAAATGCTAGAATGTTGCTGGAGCATTACACAACCCAAAAGGCATAACTCTATAAGCAAACATTCCCCAAGAAGTGGTGAACGTGGTCTTCAGCTGATCTTTCTCTGCTATATGTACTTGGTTGTATCCGCTATATCCATCAGCAAAACTATAACACTCTTGGCCAGCTACTTCATCCAAGATCTGATCTGAGAATAGAAGAGGGTAATGATCCTTCTTTGTTACCTTATTAAGCTTCCTGGAATCAACACAAATTTGTAGCTTCCCATTTTTTTTATTGAGATCACAATGGGAGAAACCCATTCTGAATTCTCCATAGCAAATATGAATCCTGCATCAAGCAACTTATCTATTTCTTCTTTTACAGTCTTGGAAAAATTAGGATTCATTCTATATGGCATTTGCTTTATGGGCTTAGCACCATCTACCAGCTCAATAGAATGTTCTACCCAACTTACTTGACGGAGTTCCTTGTAATCAAAAGTGAATATGTGTATGTACCTTCGAAAGAGCTGGAGGTAGGATTCCTTCTCACTCTCCATCATAGCATCACCAATCTTTATTTGTTGGAGATGATCATCAATTTCTTCTTCAGATAATTTTATGGGGTCATGAGTCGGTGTGACTGGAAGGATATCCATGACCAAAACATCAACCTCACTTTCTTCATCTTTTGTGTCCACTTCACTGGTACTAGAGTAATCAGAGGATGTCCAATCATCAGTTTCATCACTTGAATCGACAGGTTCTACCTTATGATGCTGAGGGATCACATTTATTTTCACCCTCTCTCTATCACGTCCAAGTGTCATGAAGCCTTCATTCCAGTAGTTTCTTGCATGAACTCTCCTTAGCCATGGTCTTCCCAACAACATTGGGTACGCAACAATACCATTTTTCATCACTTGAAAGTCTACCACACATACAACACCCATAACAGATATTGCCACATTTGAAACTACACCTTCTGGTTTAGTTTTTCCCTTATTTAATGACCTTAACATAAATGTTGAGGGGCGATCAATTTTTAAACCCAACATATTCATTACAGACTTGGTCATTACATTAACTGCAGCACCTCCATCAACTAAGACATCATGAATTGAAATACCATTACATAGTACCTCAGCTTGTGGAGCATAGGGATCCACCTCTGCCTCCAAAACAGGGACCTCAACCTCCTTCCTTCGTCGAGCATTGAGTCCACTTCGCAGCTCCCGCCTCTTCTCAGAAGACATAGCCAAGAGTTGACCATATGTAATATTTGCAGGCCTTTTGGACAGATCTTCCAAGATGGAGTATGGTCCTTACCCCTGTGAAATCAAAAAATCCTGCACACCCAAATTTCTTCTCCTATGTTTCTTACTAACTTCTCCTTTCATCTTATTAGGATCATTTCCATCTTGATTATCTTTTTCTTTCTTTCTTTTTGTTACAAACACATCTACTTCATTATTTATTCTCTTATCTACTACATCAAAAGAATTCACAGGTGCTTTTCCTTTATCATTATCTCTTGTACCAGATGTAGAAGCTCTATCTGGACAATTATACTTATAATGACCCTTTTTATAACAACCATAACATACAACTTTAGAAATATTTCTTTTTGGACCTCTATCTCCTCCTTAAGAACTAAATTATTTTCCTTGGGGAAGATTAATAGTTAACTGACCCATCTTCTTGAGTAGATCTTCATACTCAGTAGATATACTAGGAGAAATATTTGTGCTCACCGAGAGTGGTTGTGGATTCTGAACCAAAGGTGCTGGTGTGGGCTCTACTTTAGCAACAATTTATTTGGGCTCCTCTTCCATGCTTTCTTCTTGCCTTCTTGCAATCTCCTTTGCTTGTTCAATGGTAGCTGGGGCAGTCATACTTCACTCATTGTCTGATCTCTGGCTTCATCCTAAGAATGAAGTGCTTACAGAGGAGATTATCCATGCCATTCATTAACCCATCCACTAATCCTTCCTTCCGGATCTGGGCATCGAGCTTCATGATAATATCTTATCTTCTCATTCTCTCCTTGGGCTAGCTTTGTGATCTCGATCATGAGATCTGCATATTTCTGTTGTTCACCAAATTCTTCAAGAAAACTTTCAGTTAATAAATCCCATGATTTTTTTACATTTTCACCTAGTGTTTCAAACCACCTAAGTGTTGAATATTCCAAAAAGGTAGGAAAAAATTCAGTCCATTGTTCCCTTCTTATAAGGCCATTACAAATACAAGATCGTTTAAACTCTTGAATGAAAGAGGAAGCATCTTCATTAGATTGGGCTGAAAAAACAGGAATCTTCCCCATTTTTAAAATTAACCACTGTGAAATACTAACCCACAAGTACAATCAACAAGACTTATGTGCACAAATAATTAGAATCACTATAATAGAAAGTGACTTTACACCTTTCTACAGTAAAATAGAAATGACCATGGTAAACTATGGTAAAACTTGACTTACTGTGGTAAAAACTGACTTTACTGTGGTAAACACTATTCACGGTAAAAAGTGAATGGTAAATACTATTCACGATAAAAAAAATGAAGTTACTGTGGTAAATACTATTCATGGTAAAAATGACTTTACCATGGTAACTCCTATGCACAGTAAAAACAAGGTTACCCTCCAAATGATTTTTTGACTAGGTGGGAATATCTCTCTAGAAAATCCACCAACAAGGAATGGTTCCGGTAACGGAACCAAAATGTCATCACCAATCCAGCACTATGGTAATTCTTCACCGGGAATTCCTCGTGCTATGATTATTTACTAATGCACAGCTTTTAGTTTGGTGGATGGAATCTGGAAACACAACAACAAACATAACACAAGAATGCCATAGACTATGATAAGAAGGAATGACGATAAATCTGAAATATAAGTGTAAATTATAATATCAACATGAAATTGTTACAATCTCACCCATGAGGTACTTCAAGTGTTACTGACTTCAATTGCCTTCCAACAATAACTATGGGAGAAACTTCACAATTACACTTCTTAATGTCTTCTTTAACACACTTACTCATACAATATTTCTTACTACTTCCTTCTATGCAAAATGAGGGAGGTGGCCTCTTTATTTATAGAACTTCCAGGCTTATCCATCTTATCTCTAAGATAGGATAAGAAATCCACTCTGACGAATCATATTCCATACCTTAACTCTTATCTGTACATGTAAGCTTATCTTTTAAGATAAGATAAACCTTATCATTTCACATGGGTTCCACATTTTTAGACTTTTTACAAATAAAATACACAAAATATTTATGACCTCACTTCTTGTCCTTATTACCAATATAGTATTTCTAATTCCTAATCATGTAGACCCTACTTCTCTACTTACCCCAACTTTGACATTTTAACATTACTGGACCACTTACGACAACTATTTACTTTTTACCACAACATTCCTATTGTACTTTTGACTATTGCCATACTATACATTATTGGCGGCATCGTACTGGCAGCATCGTTATCTTCTATAGGATGCTACTACTAATTATACTTAACAACATCTTATTCCTAATACATACATTAATGAAATAGAAATTACGGAGGAAAATTTTAGTGTCGAAAGTGCCCCAATCGAGGCTAAAATAATAGGAGATGGCAGAAGCTGACTGGGCATGTGGATGTAAAAGGTTAGTAATGAAAAAATAAAATAAAACAAGATGGACAAAAGACATGGGTTAATTAGTACTTCATTCACTCAAGAACCTTCTAAATAGTAGTATGAAACTGGGATAAATAATGTTTAAAGCGTATGATTTTTATCTACATTTTACTCCCACTTTATCTTGGTGATTAGAACACTCGGTAACATAAAGTAGATAGAAATGCGTACCTAAAAATTTGTGAAGATCGATGAAGAAGGCGTGCCGAAGGACTAGAAAAAGAGTGGAATGATAAAAAGATGGAGGAGCATGGAAACTAAAGATGAAAATTCATAAAGAAAGTGATGAGATTAAACCTAGGGAGAAACATGTGTGTTGATGCTGATGTGTGTAGTGTACCTACATGGTTAGTATAATGTGTCCTATCGTGAAGTGTTGTTGTTGAAATCAATGTTGTAGTTGTTGTTCCCCCCAATTTGACTGCTTATTTCTCATATGACCAGATATCTAAGGAGAAAATGATCAAGTAGTCAAATATGTATGTATGTATGTATGTGTAAAAATGTAATGTAAAATATGCATATAAAAGTATGTAAATGTAAAATATGTAAATGAAAGAGTGTAAATGGAACATGTGCACTTGATCCATGTTGAGAGATAAATTGTAGAAGGATATCTTGTATTGTTGGGTTTTTTTGGGTGATCCGATGCCATAGGCCAAATATGTATAGGGAGGAAATGCTATGTGTCATCCAACCTTTAAATGATTCCCTGAACTGTGTGTGAAGATATCTCTGTACTTTCCTAATTTTTTTGGGGATCCGATGCCAGTGGTAGAAGAAGTATTGGGAGGAATTCCTTTGTATCCTCTAACCATTAACTGCTCCCCCGAATGCCAAGGATCCCATGTCCTATAAAATCCGTTGTGTATGGAGTTCGTAGACTTGTCTAAACTCACTTGATGTATGTAAACCCACAATGCCAAGAGCATAAAGTGCACTGAATTGAACCGATGTAAATGCATTGTGTTAGTATGTAAAAACCCCAAATGATGCCCCCCTCTTTGGGGGCACATGTGACGTCGCTGATACAAGAATATGACCCCAAAAGAGGAACAACCATATGTACTATGAAACTTTTCCCTATAGGCAAAAGGGAATGCGCTTGGTAGAAATCAAGGCACACGCAAACAAGGATGGCTAGCCAAAACAAGTGTTAGTACAAAAACACATACATGTAGAAGAAAAGTGTAAATTATGCAAACAGTGTGTAAGCTATGACAGATAGTAATGTAAACATGCAAGAAGACACGTAAGCCACACAAAGTGGGTTGCAAAAATGGGACATCACTCATAATGTTGCAATACACGCAAGGCCATCATGGCTGTAAAAAACAATAATGTGTGCACACCAAACATAGGGAAAGACCTGCAAACAAGATCAAACAATAACATATAAATATAAACAAATAAAGAACTAGTCATGGAAACGTGCAATCCTACAAAATACGTGCTGCACATGGAACATCCATTAGTCATGTTAGAGAAATAACCAATATGTCAAAGCGTGAATAACTGAGTGATATAAAGTGATAACTTATAAAATGAAGAAACATCACCTGGAAGAAATGGATGTGGATGCTCCAACCGACTAGTGTAGGAAGGGTAGAAGACAAACATCCATTATTGCATTTAAAATAGTCTGTATATATGACTCAAAACTAAACAAAGACATGAATGTTCATGTGTGGATGGTGATAGATAAAGACATCAAAAGAAATTAATCTAACATGTGTAGGTATAGTGATCATCCTTAGAAACACTAGTAAGACAAGATTGTAAATGACCCCAAGACAATGTAATATGTTATGGATGGATGTGATGGAATGCAAGATGGAATGATAGGAGCCCACAAACCACGTGACCCCCCGTAGTGAATGGAACTGTATGCAATTAGGTTCATTTTGTTTACCCCTTTAGTAGTCAAGAATGAACCATAAACGAAAGTGCATCATCAAGAAATGGTTGAAATGTGTGTTATATCTAATGCACTATGATGAATGTGTAATATCCTATGTGTAGTGATGAAATGTGACCTAGTGATGAAGTGTGTGTGAACCCTATAGCCGAATCGCATATCACGACATGATGAATAGATGAGTTTGTGATCATTTATCCTAAGCATATATCAATACAAGATGAATAAATGAAGGCATTGATTTAGCTTAAAGCGTATAGCCACTATAAGATGAATGAACGAGTGATGATTTATCCCTAAGCGTATATCACTACGAGGTGAAAAGAGGTAATGGTGATGTAACCTAAGGTGTATACCACTACAAAACTATAGAATAGGTGATGATTTACCCTAAATCATATCAATATGTCATTAGGCTAGAAATGTCGCATGATGAAAGGTCAAAATAGTAAATGTGTGATGAGTGTAAGGTCCATTTGATTTGTAAACCGTCAGAATTCAAGTATGGACTGAGGAACTAAAGTACATCATAGGGTAGTGAGTGCAGTGCATAGAATATGATATAGTATATGTGATGAAGATGATAAGCTACCATGTGATGAGTAGAATACAATGCTAAATGTGTATAATATATGCAACACTAGATTCATATGTGATGATAGCTAGTATAGTATATAGAAAATGTGAGATGTGTCGACACACAGTTTATGATGTAGTGGAATGACACTATATATAGAATGTGATGCAATACTTGTATATAGTCTAATAGTGTATGTAAAGTGTGATATGGACAATATGATGAATAATATGCAATGCTAGACAATAGAAGGATGATATATGTATGATGCATAACATGTGATGTGTGATGAAACATAATGTGTAATGTCTATAGTGCAATGTGTGGGGTTTATGTGTGGTAAGCCCTCAACAATCAAGTGTGAACCGAAGCACGAGAGTGTGTCATCAGGTAATGACGATGCATTAATGTATGTATGAATATGCAAGATGAGATGATGCTAAGATGAGGTATGCGTGAGTGCTAGGATCATAATGTAGTACTATGTAAGGATGTGAATGAATGATAATGCAAAAATGAGAGATGTGCTAATGCTAATGTGATGATAAGGGGGGATGTGTGTGAGATTTTATGCCCCAAGTGTATGAATGATGGAGGTCTTAGTGAAAATATACTAAGTGGATCAATGTAGGGAGTAGTGTCCTTAACAAAAGTGATGGGACATTGAGGTGGTAATGTCACAGACAACCTGAGTTGAGAGGTATTTTCTTTAACAAAATGATTAGGAAATAGAAGTGGAGTAGGATGGAGAGAAATCTTGAATGGTGGCATCTTTGGCAGTATTGATCACGCTACTAAATGAGAAGGTTGATTTATTTTGAGAGGTGGTTGTGTACTTTGACTTGGTAATGTTGTAGATGTGTTGGGAGGAAGAAGTGTCATATTGGATTTTATAGGTGGTTGCTTAGGAAGTGCTTGTATTTTTGAAGAAGGTGCATGAGAAACAATGGCATGATGCTCATTAAGTTGAGAAGAAGCAATATCATAAATAGAAGAATCATGTGATGGAATTGTAGTATTTGTTTAACTAGGAGAAGAATCATTATGCACATGTCAGTGATTTTCAATAATAATCATGTAATGAATAAGAGAATCATCTAGAACTTTGTTAAAAAGATTAGGAGGATCAATAGTAGCCACATAACATAGTATAGTAGTCATATATGGGCATGCAAAAAAATGTTGTGCATTGAATGAGATAAAACCCTGAAACTTAAGATGTTTGATTATTCGTGGAAAAGTGTGACAATCATTGTCATTATGTCCATTGATTCGATGATAATTTCAATATGGATGACCTTGATATTTCACTAACCGATAGGGATAATAGTAATGCGTAGGTGGTATAGTGATTAACTATTGACTAAGGATCTAAATAATAATGTCATGTTGCGTAGTATTATGCTCAAATATGAGAGGCTCCAACAATGGCATGTCTTGAGCTTTAGCTTGATGCCATGTAGTGGACATAGATTGCATATAATATGCAGAAGGAGCACAAACATGTTATTGATAAGAATCCTTAAGATGTTGAATTTCAAATTTGAGAGACGTGATCGTGGATTCCATGGCCTTAAATTTTTCTTAGAATAAATTGCATGTAGAGCTTGCATTGATTAAAATAGGGTTTGATTAGATGGAGGATCGCTAGGGCCAGAGTTGTCAGATAATTGATCAAATATAGGACTTATTTTGTGCAGTGGCGTATTGTCATCTAGATACATGGTTTCTAGTTGTTTTTACAAAACATCTTGGCAATGGGGGTATCTCTTAAGTAAATCAGATAAAGAGACTTGAGGAAATTTTTTTCCATGATAGAGGAAGGATAAAGATCGTAAGAGTGAAAGTGGTTAGGCTCACCAAAATGATTAACGAAAAATTAACTAATATATATTATGTTGGGATAGTTAATCTAAGCTATGAACATCTGTGATAATGGAAATAAATAAATAAAAGAAGTATTTAAATGAGCTAAACAACTATGCAAAAGTAAATGCTAACCATAATGTGCAAGATTGAAGATGAAATAACTCGGGCTGAATAACATATGCTCATGGGACTATGTCACAGAGGTGACTAGAAAAGTAGGAAGCAAGAATGACTATGTAGGAGCCCCAAAAGGATGGATTTGATATTTTGCTGGATTGTGGCACCTTAAGAAGGACTGGGGCACCTGCAAGTGCTTTGGTCTACAAAATGGGCACACTGGTCTCTATAAAAGCTCTGAAACCGAATCTCATATGGCTGGGAGGTATTCTAAAACCCTTTTTGTTTGTCGCATTAGATTCATTGTCCTATAATGGATGTAGCCAATAATTCAAGATGATTGTAGCAACCTACAAAATACACAAAGAAGTATCAAAACCCTAAAAAAAAGAAAGATTAAAATGAATAGGTCAGACTGACTGTTGGTGCTTGAAATAATCTCACCCCTTTGTTTGGAACATGCCTTTGAAATTTTGTATTGCGTTTCTTGTTTGCCCATGTGAAAATGCAAGTTCAAAAGTTACAGTCATGTTAAATCCATTTGAAAATCCCATGTTTAGGTTGTTATTCCTCTTTTTCAATCGAGGATCATGTTAGATATGTTCTTCTTGAAAATCCTTGCAAAAAATTGATTATGAATCGGTTTTAAATCAAGAAAATTACCTTTGTACACTATTCCTTGATCATCTTGCAAATTTTTTATTTTCTCCACTGCCCGATGATACATGGCATGTTCCAGTTGGTCACAATATGGTGGGTTTAAGTTGTAAACTTGTAATAATTTGATGACATTCACAATTTATAAATAAAGCCCCAAGGCCTGATGAATATTCTTTTGAATATTCACAATAAAAATGTGCAAAAACAGAAATTGACTCTGCCTCCGAAGAAATACACATGTCACAAGTTGGTTGAATGTGGAGAATCGAGGTCTGGTTGTATTTCTGCACACTAAGGTAATACATTACAAAATTTCAAAGAAGCTCTAGAGGCCCCCCAAGGACAAGTGGTTATTTCTCATGCAAAGAGCAAGGAAATGGGGTCATCAAATAAAATTGGTAATTTTGAGTTCCATTGAGAAAGAGAAAAAATATTCATAAACAACCCGCAGATCTGCCAACATTAAGATGTAACCACGTGTCAAAATTAGGATGAAAGTCAAAAGCGGGTAATCAGGTCAAATAGATAAATGTGTATGTGTTTAAAACACATGACTCTAGTGCATTTAGTTGGTGATAAAGGGAGGGCACTATAGTCAATGAAAGTTCTCCATCAAACACAAGATTCTAGAGGAATCTCTTTTATAACAAATGCTTCATCACAAAGGTAGGGGTAGTTGCAGTTGGTTGAATCCTGCACACTGGGCCTATTTACATTTCATAATTCCCTCAAATCCTCAAGAACCCTTTGATGCTCAAGCCTGAAAAAATAAAAATACATCATCTGAAAAGAAAAGAAAATGAAACTTACCCTGATAAGTCTTATCACTGAGAAAAACTCGAACAACTCGAGATGTTAAAGGCTTGGTGTAATCATCAGGATTAGTTATCTAAAACATCATCCGTACAAAATTTTCATCTAGACCTGACAAATCAAAGATAATATGTAAATATTCAATAGATATTTCTTTCAAACAGGTGCCATTCATTTTCCTGCCATAATACAAATGGATTTCCTCGAAGTGATTATATACAAAGAGGAAAGTGTGAAACAGTGAAGTAAGTGGTGCATTTTTATAGGAAATTTGAGGCAGGGGAGCTGAATTTGGTGCAATCATGGCGAAATTATTCTTGAGATCTCAATAAGATATTTGTACGAGTAATTTAAAAATTGAAATGAATTGGCATTGAGCAAAAAATTATAAATTGATCTTATTTTGAAAAGAATCATGTGTGGTAACTAACCCAATAAGCATGAAAAGAAATATACAACATTCAAAACAGATTTTGGAAAAGAAAATAAGAGCATCTATACAATCAAATTTCTTGGAGGCACTCAAAAATCATCAAAAGTAGATGTCTAGTGACTGCGGGGAAAATAATGATTAAATCAGTGGGTAAAAGTGATGACATGGTGTCCCAGCCATACATAAATAGAGCGAAAACATGGAAGGCTCATAATTCTTACACCTAACAACATTTGACAAGGCATCTTCATGAGAATAACGCGGATTAAAATATATGTTGTAAAAGAGAATATTCCCTTGAAGATTCACACTTTTAGGTGGAAAATTGGAAAGAATATGAGGTGAATATAAAGGTATAAATGTGAAGAGAATAATCTCGCAGAGAGGGGGTTAAAATTTTCTGATATTTTTTTGAAGAGAAAGGAAAACTGAGAGAAACACCATTTTCCTAAAAACTCATCTAAGAAACTTGGTACTTTATTTGAGCCTTCAAATTAAGTCATGTTAAGATAGTTGCAAGTGTACAACCATTGACAAGCACTGAGGACCTATATATCTACTTTCCCTTGCTAATAAATTTGATGAGCCTTGAATTGATTGTGTTAATCATGAGCATTGTTGCATTTTCTGTCAAGATGATATACTGTAAAATAGTTATTCATGATCCCATTAAAATCTTGTTTTAGAGATTCTTTTAAGTCACACAGAACTTTATCATTCCGGTAGCATTCTAGAAATTACAATTGCACTATTGAGAAGAGATTTCATTTCATTTGTGTAATAAATTTTTTAAAGTCACTATGTCTCCAATTTTTAAAATTGTTGTTTATAAGACTTTGAGTGTATCTTAGGCATGATAAATTGTAAATCTATGATGTTTTATTAAGTCTTTCAACACGAGATTTTTTGTTTGAATCCTTAAATATTGTGTGAAACCGTGCACCTCTTGGGCTTCCATGAATGTACATCTTCTAGTTGAAGGTTCATAGTGAGCTATTTGAGGTATATTTTTTCTTGCACTTGATAGATCTACCAATATTTATTAAAAGTTCCTTGAAATCTGGTATAATCAACTTTAACCTACTTAATTCCCCAAATCAAATACAACTAAAACATAACTAATCCTACAAGAACTACCCATTCTTGCCTCATTCAAGCCAAATAATATGCTAAATCAATTTGGTTCCATATTGTATTTAGTAGTTTGAGCTTTGTTTAGAAGAAATCTACATTTTCTACAAGTGACAACTCATAAGAGTTAGCCTTTTGTTGAATTGACCATGTATTCCAAGAGTTTTTTTTCAATTACTCTATAAAGGAAGTGTCCAAATATTGTTGATACATCCACCCCACTCATAATTATAGACTACAGAATGGGCCCCTCTCACCCTGGCTAAAGGCAGAGTCTAAAGTAGGAGGGTAGGACATACCCTTTAGTTATGGTGCTACCTGACTTCTTTTAAGCTCAAGTGATAAAGAGATGATGAAATCCTTCACCGGCTATAAAACGAGACAAATCTAAATCTATAATCATCTAGGAATCATTCTCAATTATGTTGGTATTGCTCGACCATAAAGGGAGGACCAATTTAGGTACCAAACACTGACCTCAGCTTCCACAACAATGGGCTTACTAACTGAGCGTTGCACTACATTTTGTACCCAAATGTAGTTCCGGTGAGTGTGTGTATAATGTGCCCTAGGTTCTCTTGTGTCAGTTTTACTTTTTTAAGTAGAAAACAATAACATAAATGTAGAAAATGTAATAGAATGTGTGCATGGAATAGAATAGAATCATCCCCTATGAAGTGTCATGTGGATGTCCTAGCCTTGTGCCTTGATGATGGAGCTATGTGGATGAAAATTTTGTCTAATGCAATAGATGGATGTAACTATAGAATGGATGATGTTAGTGAATGATGTTATATCTCTCATTATGGTCTCATAATTTTATATTTATAGGGTTCTCTTGATCTAATTTCGTAATTAACCCTAAAATGGCCAACTACTAAAAAGATAATAATCTAAAATGGATAGAAAGATCCCAAAAAATTCACGGGAAAATACAAAAGGGACCGAGGCACCCTTGGTGGGGACTAAGGGTGCCCATGGGCACCCTAGTACTAATTTGGGTGGCCCCAATCGAAGCTAAAATAATGGAAGATGAAAAAATTTTGACTCGGCATGTGGTATGTAAAAGGTAGGTAATGATGAAATAAAAAAAAATATGGCTAAAATACAGGGGTTTAATTAGTAATTTCTTCACTCAAGAACCTTTTAAATAGTAGTATGAAACTGGAGATAAATAATGCCTAAAGTGCATGATTTTGTGTCTATATGCAATTCACACTACCAATCAACCTTCATCATTGACACGGAATGAAATATCATGGAGACTCATACAACACCATGAAACCATTTTTCCATCACTTAAATTGACATAAATGATAACATAGACACACAATGGCCGATAAATGTGTCATGGGAAAGACAAGCTAACTTCTTCAAGGAATTGAGCATGCCGATTAGACAACTCCATAGTAAGTACTTGTCGGCGAAATATTATTTTCAAGTATAAAATATGGGATTTATCAAAGCTTCGTGGGATTGAATCCCTCCACTTCAAGATGGTGTGGCTCCCATTTTTTTGAAATATAGATTATGTACACTATTTCTAACTCTTGGGGGGTTGTCAAAGGCTAGTGAAATTACATAAGTAACCTTGTTGTATCTGCAACTGCATGACAGAGAGGGGAGAATTTTATAAGGTGGATAAGGAGAAAATCATGAGAGAAACAATGTGAAAAGAGGGAGAGGGAGTTATGTTGATGGTAGTAACACAGATTCCATCAATTGATAACTTAGAGTATGTCCAATTCAATTAGAGGAAATAGATAAGCACAACATAACATCATAAGATAATGAAATAGATAATTATGAGAACAATACAAAGCTTTATCATGTTTTATTCATTCCACAAAGAAGAAAAAAATCACTTCAACTTCTTACAAATGCCAACATGTGCTTGGTTGAGTCACATGATAAGAATGGAGTAAAATTACAATGTAAGGGAATAGAAGAATACAACTTGCTAGAGAGGGAAAAAACTAATCCTTTGGAATGGAGGAGAACATTAAAATTTATAGCCTAAGTTGGTGGCTCTTTGCATTTCCATGTGAATTTTCAACTTAAAGTGCAATTACCAAGAAATAAATAGAAAAATTAAAGTGGATTAAGACATTTTAAAAAGAAATTTGTTATCAACAGAGAAATGAGAATTCTAGAAAGAGAAGAAGATAGAATAAGAGAGAGAAGATAAATACTATAAAATAAAGTCCCTCTCTTCCTTCGTTGTGATGATGAATGTTACAATTGGATAAGATCTTCCTCGACTACTTCTATAATTAGACATGTTTCTTCTTAGACCTGGAAAAAAAATTTCATGCCTTATATGTACTGCTCATAGTTGGTTAGACTTAGAAATACCATTTCAATTATTCATCTACAATACATTCCCTTACTTGTTAACCATGATATCCTTTAGATTTTACCATATCAAAAGATCTAATGACGAATCATCAATGACAATATTGTAATATGCTGAATGGAGACACTTCATCTTGGTGGTATTGAACAATGACCGAATGCAAAATTCCTTCTTGAAGCATGTGAAAACTTGTTATCACGCCTCTTGAATGGGAGAATGGTGATGATATAGAGAATAAACCATAACCATGGTTCCCCTCATCAAATAATTCAATTTATTCAACTGGATGTTTCGAGATAAACAATCCTCTTGTGTATGATGAATAAAGTTCACAAATGAGTTTTCCTTCTTCCATCCTTTGCTTTAGATTGTTGAAATCCACGTGCTTCCAATAGAACTAAAATGTGCTTATATATAGAGTTTTGGAGCTTCATTTTACATTTTTATAATCACAGTAGCATTAGAAACTGGTAAGAATGCAATGGTGCAAGAGAAAATGGATTCTGCAACCATTTATGAAAATCCAAAAAATTGAGTGTATTTTAGTGTTACGAGAAGCTGATTTGGTATTTCAGAAAAAAAAAAAAAAAAAGAGAAAACAAAATCAAAATTGGACAAGACCTGATTTTTTTAGAAATAAGTTCCCAAGAAAAATAGATGCTCTGATTTTAGAAATATTCTCCTATCAGAATAAATGGGAATTTCAAAAATGGGTTCTGGTTGTGGGAAAAGCTTGAAAATTGGTGTTAATGGGAAAGAGGACAAAATTTAAATTGATCACCCAAGGAGAAATTATTATCCATTTGGAATGATATTTGGATCATTTCTAATCTCTTAGGGAGAGGAATAGATGCTCCAAATTTGGTGAGGTTCTTTCAAAGGGTTTGGGAGAACGGATTAAATCAAATTTTGATGGACATGGGGTTTTGTAAGGTTTTTAGAGCTGAATGGAGGTTTGGCTCATATCATGGGATTATTATCACATTATATCATATGTGATAGCTCAAAATGATGGTATTGAGGAGTGTAGTGAGTGGTGAAATTTTTGTATGATACCTCCATGTGAATCGGGTGCAATCTCCGATTCACATTTTGAGTTTTCTTGGTATATGGAGGCAATGGTAGTTAGAAAAATTAGTTTAAAATATATCTTGGATGTGTTTTATCATCTATTGTGCTTAATAAATATCCTCAAATGAACCATCATGATGAGTTTATGGTCAAAATTTTATGGAAAACATGTTTTATGATGAGGAGATATGAGGAAAACTAAGTTTTGAAGCTCTAGGGAACAAAGGGAAGTTTTTCAAGTTTGAATGTGGTGAACTAACTCAAAGGTGAGATTTAATGGATTCATCCTCATTTTGAACTTTATTTTTGTTAATTTTATAGAGAAACAAGGTTTAATGTTCTTGTAAGGTGGAGATGGAAGTGAAGGAGTGCACATGGAGTGAGTGGAGAAATGGAGAAGTGGGGAAATAGAGACTATTTACACCTAGGTGAACTTTTGGGATGCACTTTAACCGTATAAGTGCACTTTAGGTGCATATGTGGTGGATATGGGAGTGGGGAATGTACACACATTTGTACCCATGATTTATTTTTTATGTTTCAACTTGTAGACACCCATATTTAGTACCCTATATTTTCCATCCACACCCCTCTCATTTTCATTCAAAAATTTAAACTTATCTTATAAACCATGTCCCCACCCCTGTAAAATAACATTTAACTCACAATAAAAACCCATTCTACCCATCCCAAGTTACCAAAACCTCCCTAACCACTTAAAACTCATCCTAACCATTTTAACCATAACCATCTAACCTCCTCAACCTCTTCCTAACCATCTTCACTCACCCCATACCAAAATTAAAACATTTGGGAGTGATTGAAACCACTTCCAAGTGGTTTTCCCCACTTTTCCTAGGTCACCAATGATTATAACCAATCACTGAAAATTATTTAAGCACCATCAAACTTCTTGAATAGGATCCTCAGATGTTTGAAGTGAAGCTTTGACTCATTGGAGACCTATATGACACCATTGCAAATATATTGATATCACTTGTACCCCTATCACGTCCGTGGAAGCTTCAAAAATCTTGTAAGATTCCCACAACACCATTTTGTAGAATTATATATCTAAGGTAAGATGTGGTCATTTATTTTCATATATAGTTTGTTAACGCATCACCTTAAAGCTCGAATCAACTCACAAATAATATATTTTGCACCTCATTTTCATCTTATTTGGAAATCAAAATTTTCCATAGTAATTATAGGTATTTATTGGAATCGTGAGAGATTACCCCAAATCACCAATGAACGTTGTCCCTTTTATCAATTTAATCATATTTCTCATATCTTCCATCAAATATCAATCTATATTTTCATCTAATCTACCTATTTTTCAAGTTTTTCTCTTTGTAGATGACTATACTAGGTAAAACACATTTTATCACAAAAATATATGATCTTCCAATCATCTAAAAACCCTTTATCTGGGAAGAAATTGAAATTTCACTTGAGCTAAGTCTCTATGTCATCTCATTGACACCAAAAGCTGACAAAATTAAAAATTAGCTTGAAGTCATACAAGAAGAATGAAACGTTGCTGAGTAGGTTTGGTTCAAATACTTCTAGGAATTCAAGCTTTCTGTAGCCCTTGCTTGGGATTCTTATCATGTTGACAAAGATCTCTATATCTATTAGACATGTGTCATTTTTGTTGTCATGAATTTCAAGTGACATTGATGGAAAAGGAGTGTCAAGGTGGCATAGGATTCTTGCATGATGTGTCATTCATCAAGAAGCTTAGAAGGTTGATTGGTAGTGTCCTAATTTTGTTTCATGGAGTGTTGTAGTATCCTGATGTTTTGGTGGATTTACATAGTTTAGGGAATGTTTCAGCTAGTATGGACTTTTGTGTGAGCTCTAAAGGTGGTCCAATATTTCTATGATGTCTAACATGTTCATAGAGTTGTGTCAAAGGTTTTAGTGAGTCTACAAGATTGTGAACATGTCAATATCACACAAGGTATGAGAGAAAAGTAGACCATTGGAATTCTATGTGAACATGTGTAAAGTGTTTTCTGAGATTGCATAACATGTGTGGAAGGTGAACAGGGTCACAGTTAAGGTTATAGTGCATGTTCAAGGTCATGAGAAGGAAGATCTAGAAGAAAATGGCAAGAAAAACATGGGAAAACCAAGGTGAATGGCAAGTTTTAGATGTAGCCAAGCATGGAGAATATTTTTAGATCATGGAGGGGGGTCATTACAGAGGTGTATGGCAAATTCTCATCGTCATGAGGTTGATGAAAAAAACATGAAAAGTTGTTCTGAGATGTACCAATTTCTCAAAATTGTCATTCCCAAATCGATGGTCACTTTTAAGTGCTCGTTCACATGTGAAAACTCTACATGGGGATATGATCCATTCATCAATGTTGAGGCATGTATTCAAGAGCCTTTTGCAATTATAATGAGGTAAAATGATGCCCTCTCCTTTATGAATGATTGTTAAGAATCTAAGTGGGCTTAAAACCCTCCTAAAACTCTAGTCTTGTAGTGATGGAGAAAATATGAAAGGTTTGGCCATGAAAATGAATTGGAAAAGCTAATGTAGGTTCAATCTTGTAGATAATTCTTCATTTCTCATGCTGGTACCATTTGCAGGTTCCAGATGTGATGAGAAGCTACAATAGAACCCATTTATTGTGGAAATTTACATATACAAGAATGTGTTTGTATGTGTCATGATGAAAGACAAATTGTGGGAGCTAGCTTGGGATGTGTGGTAGATCATGACAATATTTGGATAGGTTATATGCAAGAAATGAGTGAAATATCTCTTCCAAGTTGACCTACTGCTAATGGCCTACAGGGTCAAAACCAGTCATGGAGGTTCAAGAGGTGTTTAATAAGAATGCATGACGTAGCAGGGTTATTTAGGATTAGATAGGTTTTTGAGGTCTCGTATGATGTGTTTGATCCTTAGTTTTATAAAATGAGGTGTTTCCATGGTTAAGCCCTAATGGCCTAATCATCCCTATTAGGCTTATCAAGAAGGCTTGTGGTAAAAGTATGTAAGTATGGATTTCTTCATGTGAAATATCCATGTGAGTACTTGAGGAGGTATGTCAATAATCCCTTGAAGTATTCCAAGTGATTGTATTACTTGGAAGTGAAGTTTGAGTTGTTGGAGATGAAATTGTTCAAGACTATTTCTTGAGCCCTACATGCAGGTTTGACCAATTTTAGAGATGAAAGCATTTCAGAGCCTTATTCATTGAAATGAAGATTGAAATAAGTCTTGTGAGTTGACTATAATCGATAAATTTATGTTTATGTCACACATGTGCCTTGGTGAAGTGATTTTTTATGTGCACTAGCTCACTTTTTAAGAGCAATATTTATATGCTTGAGACATAATAGGAGGTGTTTGCCAAATGAAGTGGTGTACATTGAAGATGCAGGTTATAGAGTGTTTCATGCACAAAGATGATGCTTAGAGGAAGTTTTTGATATGTATTGAGCTAATGGATCCTTGGTGGAGCTACCTCATGTGTTTGAAATTCAAATTATGATTGTTAGAGTAGTGACTAGTGTTATAGGATTAGGTGTGCAAATTTGAATTGTAAGGCTTATGCCAACCTATATGGTCCTCTCATGTAACTTGTTAATTTTTGTAATGAGTCTTATTATGTTTTTTATGACTGAAATTATATTTTCTAATGCTCTTGGCTGACCTAGTGGGGTTTGTGACATGAGTCATGTATATAAAGTAAGGTGTATTTGCTCATTTGAGCTAGTGGAGTGGATGAAATCTTGAGTGAGCAAGGAGAGTTGTGTGAGAGTTTTTTAAGGGCTCTAGAGTAGAGAAGAGAAGAGGTATGAGAAGATGAGAAGGGTATAGGTGAAGAGTATATAAGGTCACTTGAACTAATCAACACTATATGGTGCATGTATAAGCGAAGGAGAACGTGTGTTTTGAGAAGTGCATGCGGTGTATGAGTTGAAAAAGTTATCACAATCAGTTGGTTGAGCAATAAGGACATTAGGTAATCTTCATATTCAAGTGGTTGAGTTGGTTATTGATCATCTTGGGGGGTTGTAGCCTCTTTCTAGAGTTGGTGCTCTACTACATAGGGGTTGGTGCTCCTTGTAGGGTTGGTGCCTCATTATATTTGTAGAGGTTACTGCTCCTTATGAATTGGGTGCTTCACTAAACAAATATTTTGTATTGAGTAATATATACAAAAAATTTAGTGGATTTTCTTCCCCTTGATAGTTTCCTACTTACATCTTGTCTCATTGTGTTAATTATTCATATGGTTAATGGTGTATGTATTGTTTCATTTTCTTCATGCTTAAAGGTTAATAATTGTGCATGGTTAATTAAAGGAAAAAATCATCCCCCCTTAGTCATTTTACTTCTAAAACTATCCCTCTTGAATTTTAGTTTGTCCTTCTATTTTCTAGTTATCATATTGTATCATTTATAATTCACCACTTGATTGTCAAAGTGAGTTGACACTCTTCAAAGGAATCCCATTCGTTCCTAGGATCATCCTTTGCCAAGAAACTCATCATCTTTTATCTAATACCTATCTTGTCTATTTATCTCTTTATGTACGCATTTATCTCATTAATTGGAAGGAGTCTCATGATCTCTTTGCATCCATACATCTTGACATAGTATTACTGACACACGTATAGTTAGACCATATTGTCCTCTATGTTTTTGGTGATTTGTCATAAAATCAAAAAACCAAAATCCACCTTAAACATACTCGTAAAACTGATGGGGTTGTCATTCCCTTTTCTTTGTTCATATTTTATATATTTTTGTTTTCTTTCCTTGTCAAATTATCTAACTTTTCAGCTTGGAGTGATTTTTTTATCACTTCTTCAAAAACACATAAAATTAAAAAATAAAAAAGGAATAGAGAATGAAGGTATGTTTATTTTCTTTAATTTTCCTTTCAGTATCACATTTTTGTTTTATATGTCTTCATAGAAATTAATATTTCCTTTTGGGTCTTAAAATGAACCTTCATTTTGCTTACTCATCTAGCTAAATTAGGGGTTAAACGATTTCATTCAAAAATTCCGATCACATAAACAAACCACATCATAAATAAAAATTACATCTAAGTACTTTCTTCCAAGTCTACCTAGTTATATTTCATCTACTAAGGGGGAAGACGAATCCATGTTTTGGCCAAGTATAAATAACTAGTGGGAGGTATATCAAGCTAAACACCCGAAATTCTTATCATCGTGGGACCATGAAGTGAGGGGATATACCACAATACTAATTGAGAAAGTGAAAATAAAATAACAAGGGTCATGTGGGATAACAAAAACATTAACTAATTTTTACTCTATAAGTATGACGAAGCTCTATGGGGGTGCAAGCATTCAACCATGAAATGTGCTTGCAAATAAATGTCTAACTTATCTCATACCACCATAGATCTAAAGAAATGAAAGTGGTACCAATAGGGGTGTTGTGTAACCCCTAGTGTATGTAATCATACCTCCATAAATGGAGAAGAGGAGTTACATTCCTGAAACGAAAAGTAACTATCATATGATGCACTAACACATATGAAGAAATCTATGATGAAATCTTTCATAACCCTTACGAAACCTAAGACCTATGACCTCACATAAGTGATATGACTCACCATGTGATGCGAACAATGACACACACAAAACCCCCCCTTCATCATAACTTAGGGTGAGGCAGTAAGTTAGAAATGAGAAATGGGTCCCAGTACTTAAGTTGTATGAGACACCCATGAACAACAAGGATCTCAAGTAGTAGAAATTAAATTAGTGGGAAAAACATCCACAAAAAGAGATGAAAAAATCCCCTAAAAATAAAAGAAAGAATCCTCAAATGGGTCCAAAAAATTGAGGTACTGATGAGTTACCCATGTATAACGGAAATATCTCTGGAAGAAGAAGAAGAAGAGAGGAGAGGAAGGAGATAAGAGAGAATACATAAGATGTGAAGCCATAGCCAGATTTGAACTCTAAAACTCTAGGAATTCTACAATAAGAGTGTCAATGATGTGGTCCTTGACCTATAGATTAAAGAATACCCACCCACATCAAACAATGTGACTACCCTTAGGAAGAACATAAATGGAGTATTGGAATTCTACCTACTTTGTGAAGGAAAATGAAGGCAACATTACAAATAAATTTGAATCTAGTTCACATAAATGTGACATAGGTCTAGAAAATTAGTGCAATGGAACAAAATGTAATGCCATGAGAGTAGAACTATCAAAGTGGGAGAGAGGAAAATCTCGCTGAAAGGATTCCCAAGTGAAGTGAAGGTAAATAAAAAACCCCCATAACAACATAATTAGTGTCCACAAGAAAGGGTGGATCAATTATAGTCTCCATAAAATTGGAAGCGATAAGAGTACCAAAAGGGGCACTCCTAATAAAGGAGATGAAGGACTCCTCCAAAACACCCATAGAAGGATGAGAAAATACATGTACTACATCATAAGAAGTAACTTTGAAGATACGATGAAGGTCTGACAGATAATTTTCCTAAAAGGGTGGCTCAACAAATAAAAGAGTGATGTTTGACATGTATGAATCATCAACTAAAGGAGGAGTGGAAAGGGCCTCAAACATTTAAGGTAGAAAGGAGGTAGATGCAATGATGATATGAGGATAGGAATGATACTGCTTGATGTATGATGCAATAAGGGGGGGATGTCAATATACTTTGAAGGGTAGCCCAAAGAAGGAGGAGAGGATCCCTAAGTAGTATTCTCGTCATCAGAAATAGAAGCACAATCCTCATAATCATGGATGGAATTAAGAGAGCCTATGTCAGAAGAACTATCATCACATGAAGAAGAAGAGAAGACAATTGTATCAGTACAGTATAAGTATTGATAGTATCATAATGGTCTCTAAATAAGGAATGAAAGATACTCCATATGGTGTGAGGAGGATTTTAGTTCTACCACATGAAAGCGGAGAAGTTTGGAGACATGTAACATCAAGTGGCCAAGAACATGGTCACATATTTCGAGGTACTTGTTGTCTCCAAATCACTACACCCCCCGAACTAATAAAATTTTGTTAGGATGTTCAATGTGATTGGGGCACATGGGATCACCTCTCAAGTTGTGTGACTTAGGATCTAGGTGAATCTTTGGAGAAGACCAGCTTCCTCTTCCTAAACTAAGTGTTGTACTACTCTTGGTGTAATAAAATGACTATCTAATCCTAGGCTAACATTTTCATGAGTTTTAGAGAAAGATATTTGCGGAAAAGAAACTACACTAGTCACAGTGATGCACCAAATAGAGGAGTGTTTACACTCAGGAAGGGTTAATGCTGGTAGGATGCTTGCATTGTTGACCACCCTCACCAATTGCAACTTGAAAGGGTATCAAATACCACAAACTAGATTATACATTCCTTTGTTAAACTACAAGATTACAGCAGATAGATTACACTTAGTCAAAACACAATCACTTTATCATGAGGATATAACACATGCAGTTACAAGGAATTCATTCATCTGATAGAAAATGATATCATAGCTTTAAATAACATAAGGAAAAGTTAACCTTTTCACAACTGATATCAATACTATTCATACCATTTACTCACAACACGAAATAAAATAATCTGAAATAAAGGTAGATCAATCATTCACATTAAGGAATTATGCATTCAAAAAACATACACGATTAACCATTCACAAAATAAATCAGAACTGTCAAGGAAACATGTTACTCTTGAAATATAATTGAAAGGTTTAAAATATTTGGAGTACTCTTCCAAGCTTGAAGAGCAACCTCCCAAAAATAATGTGTATCATTTGTTCTCTCTATTCGCTCCTAAATAATCCTTATACTCAACTATTCATAAGAATTTTAGGCTGAGCCATGACAGTTGGGCCCTTAACTAACACTTAACTAAAAATAGAAATGTCATTAATATTAAGGGAACATGCTCCCATAAAAATAGCAAATTTTTTATAAAAGGTTTGACCAAGTCAACCTTACAACTTTGATTGATTCAAAGCTTGAATATATCCTCTCATGGCTGCTCAACTTGATCTGGGTTCAAATTCAGGTTGTTACTATCTTCAAAAAATGCCTCATCCACTTTAGAAATGGTGGTTCTCGCACCCTATAACTCATTGTATATCTCAACAACCTACTTCATCTTCTCTTTTCCCCTTGATGTGGAAGTAGACATTAGGCTCTATGTTTCTGGAAGCTGATAGTTGGAGAAATTATGAAAATAAAATCTTCAAAAACCGGAAAGAAAAATCTCCGAAATTCTGCAAAGGAAATTTCCGAAATAAATCTCCAAAGTCAAAAGTTATGAAATCCCAAACCGGAAAGTTCCAAAAATTTTCTTCAAAAATTTTCTTTGAATTTTTTTTATTTCAAAGTTTTGGGGTTCTAGGGCTTTTCAACTCACTCAAAATTCTTAATCCCAAAAATCTCTGAAATTCTGAAATGGTACTTGTCTGAAAAGAATCCCCGAAATTAAACTCTGAAAGCTTGATTCAACTTAGCTTGCCTCGTTCCCGAGCTTCTGGTCCTGCGATGACTCCACGAACTTCATTTGTCACTGTCCTGATTTCCTAATTTCTGAATGTAGATTCAACCATCGAAATGAGCTTCAATGCTAGAGGTCGCTCTACGCAAATCACACTAACACATGCCAAACTAACTCAATGAGAAACTCGACCACTTTTAGCTCATGCCCATTTGTGATTGGTGTTGACAATTTTTCAAGCCTTACGTTGTCCTTTCTTAAAATTATGAACTTTTCTATGAACAAATAGGACATGAGGGTATGAAAAGACACCTAAAAAAAAATATGCCAATTTTAACTGTACTATGTCTTGCTTAAGCTGAGCAAGTACGGGCCCTTCCAAAGGCAATTTTCTCATTCCGAGAACAAATTTGAACCTCCAAGATATGAAAAATAAGGAACAATCCCAAAGGATCCCAAAACCTTTCTGGAATAACATACAAGGATTTCAAAGCTTGAAGTTATCTAGGTGGTAACCCCAAAATCTTTATGGAAGAATCTTCGGTCTCAAGGTATTATCATATTGTCCATTTTTTCCTGGGGAAAAATTTGACAACATTAGTACTTAAGATGATAAGTATCAGTGGGTGCATGAAATAGCCCATACAAAAATAAAGAAATGCCCTCGTGAGAAAAGTAACATTCCATAGAATCACACCATGATGTATAGTTATCTCTATTAAGAAGAAATTGTGGAGGCTCAATAGTGATCCTGTGAAGCTCATGTCTGGAAAGAGCATCCTCCATGGCATGTAAAAAAGAAGTCCAGAAAGCATGAAAAGAAGGGTACAAGAACACACAAAATGTTGCAAGATGTTGGACTCAGCTAAGAATGTGTCTACATCTAATACAATACCCAAGAACAATGGTGACTCCCTTGTTTCCAGTACATTATAAGTAGTGTGTTGATTATAATAAGGTGTGTTCATGTAATGTGGTAAATTTAACCACTCACCTTGTATTAGGTGATGAATCGTGCAAGAGAGGAGGCCATAATGAGTCTCATTCAGAAGAAAAGGAACTACATGTAAGAAAACATAAAATGGTGAAAGAAACAACAAGGGGAAAACACATCTTAGTGTGAGATAAGGTGTCTCACATCACAAAAGAGGGGCTCTCCTGCCACAAGGCTATGAAGGACGTGCTCACTAGCTGCAAGATAAGATGAGCACTATAATGCATGAAGAGCTAAAAAAGTGGCCTAAAAAATCCCAATAACCCTCTAATGAAGCCATAAAAAAGGATACCGCCCCTTAAGGATAAAATTTTTAATTAATTTTTCCTTAATTAGAATTAGTCTAATTGAAAAAAGAAATAAATGAGAAAAAAAAATCAGAAGATGGAGGGTGAAAGTTCCTTGGCTCGAGGGTGAGCCAACTTAGCTCAATGAGATGGTTGGTGAGATGGATGAGAGCTACATCAGGTGGCGAGCCGAGTTGGGTGGTCAACGAGTTGCAAAGGAGCTTAGCAAGCTAGAAGCCGATCTTTGTTAGGAACTAGAACACCGAGGGGGATTTGAATTAGTGGTCAATTCAACATTAAATCAAAATCAATCAGATTTTTCATTTAATCAATAGTGCACATCAAAAGAAAAACAAAAATCACACACACATAAGAGATAAGAGTTTTTAAGTGGGAAACCCAAACTGGGAGAAAACCCACTAAACCACAACATTATAGGCCAAAGGTTACAAATGTGATGAGCTACAACTCAATGGATGAAGATTCAACTTCAATTCAAGCTACTAATTGACAATATGCAAGATACCACTTTCCAAAAAGTAACCACTTCATGAGTAAACTAAGCTACAACTCAATAAGAACATAAAAATCTGACCACACTTCAATTTTTATGTCAAGACACCTGATAGTGATCCTAGATTAACTATCTACTTTCCACAATGCACCTAATAACATACATAACTTCATTTACTTTACACCAGAACCCTGCATTTCTCACTTATCTTTTCATTAAAAGCATGCCCCTTCATTTTTAACTTGTATTTCACAGTATTCTTGTATCAAATTTTTCTTCTCAATCCACCCTAGTCTTTGTTTTTCAAGTTACATTAACAAAACTCCATCACTGCATCTATTTTTTAGTCACCCTTTGTTCAACCTCTATTATACACTTATATTTTCACCTATTTTCAAACCTTCTACATCACTATATTTAAGTCTTCTATGTCTCTACTTTTAGTTCTTGCCTCTACACTTTTACTTTACATTAACCACTCACCAAGAACTTTCACACACTCCTTACAATTCAAATTCTTGAATTTCAACTCACTGTATGTTTGATTGAATGAACTAGCTCACTATTCACACTTTTCTATCTAATCTTAACTCATTTGTTCTCTTATCATCATCATCCCAAAAAACCTTATCAAAAATTCTATCTCACTATTTTTGCTTTATATATCTCTGCTTCTTGTTCAATACATCATACCTTCACACACCTCTCTTATAGTTCAATTACACCTTTAATTTTATCAATTAGTCTTCCTAAAACTCAAATGGTATAGTTACAATTTTTTTATATTCAAAAACTTTTCAAATTTGTCTCTCAAAATTTTGAGTTCCATTTATTAGTCTTTATCTTTTCATATCTCCCTTGTAAGAACTTTAAAATATTTTTCTTTGTATAAACAAGAAAAAAAATTGATCTTTCTACGTTCCCATAGTCAAACTTGGAAATCATACTACAAAATTTGTAACTAAAACTGAATTTTGAATTCTTCAAGATGGTATATCAAACTTGATTAATTCGAAAGAACATGATACTCAAACCTTGCAAAATGAATTCAACTCACTCTGTGACAGCATAATGATCATTGACACTCCTGAAAACACTTTCTAAAGTATTCAAACTAATTCAAGAGAATATATTAGTAAAGGAAACCACGTGCCACCTATTTGAGAAGTTGAATATAGTTTTAGAAGGAAATTATAAGTGAAATTTGTATTGAAACAACCAAACAGGACCCTGCACATTACGCTCACTGATGTCTAGAACTTCTGTGAAGTAATTTTCTCCACTTGCTCGATGAAAATCAAAAATTGCTTTTGCAAACCTCTTGTATGATTGAGATAGACATTTCCTCAAAAACATTTGATTTTTGGTTGGTTGAATTGAAAGAATTTAGCCAAAATCTACTCAAAACCCTAGGGTCAGAGTTTGTGCCACTGTGCATACCTGAGGCTATGAAAAACTTTTATTTCTCTCTCTATAATGGATGAAAAAAGAATATCAAATTTATGGGTCTTTTTGAGGCCAACTTCCATCCTCCTTGATGAATTTGCAACCTTGAATATCCTTCAATAGCTCCCAACAATCAGCAAATACAATCCATGATGATGGAAAAACAAGAGTGTACTTGATTTGAAGATGAAAACAATCTTGAAGGATTTGAATAGAAATTTCAAGTGTTTTGAAGGCTAACCATGACTACAAGTAGCGATCAAGAACTTATAAAGGTCAAGAACTAGAGTTCCATTCCATTTGACCATGTCTGCACATAGGGAATACAATCATCTTCTTGACCGTTTAAAAACACAAGACCCTCCCCATAAATTTTTTGTAACAAATTCAATTTTTAGGGAACAAGATTTCCATCCACATCATGGAGTTCAAGAGGTTTTTGAGATTTACCTTCTCTGAAACATGAGGCTTATCAAGCAACCACTTCAAAGAGACTATTTACAAGATCTAAATTGGCAAGGACAACTTAAAGTACAATTAGGAGATACCAATACAACACCATTGGAATAGAATGGTCTCATCATAAAAAATTTTATCTTGTAGAGTATAATAACACTTTATGAAAATTACAAGATCACTACACCACCTCTTACTCAAGAAGACAAGATTGAAGGCTTAAAAACATGATTGTCCTAGACCTAGTCTTGCACAACACACACATGCCCATATACCATAGTTCACACTGAAAGAAATGGGATCACCATTTTGACTCACATGAGGTATATTATTCATTCTGAGATATTTTTATAGCTTTCACCAATGATTTAGAGTTGGAAAAATAAAATTTGGCCACTCAACTCGAGAATATGCCTTGAAGAGAGAATGAACACCATCAGAAGAATGCTCATAACTTTCTTAAATATTATCCAATTAACCTAATAATTTTTGAACTATCTCAAGATTGGAGTCCTATAAAAAATTCCTTCTATAATTTATCTGAAGGATGCACTATATTTTTTGTTGAGTGTTAAGAATCCAAACACCTTATTATGTAATTTTCAAAAAGTATGTTTAAGAAAAACTAGCATAACTTTCACACACCTTCTCAGAACTTGATAAAAATTTTCTTGGAGCACCAAAAATCACCCTTATACATGATGCATAAGATCCATTTTCCATAATTATACATATAATATTCTATCCCATCTCATTTTCCTAAGCTTGTACTGCTGATTTCTCAAAGCCACTTTTTATGCACTTTTAAATTTTGACCCTAGGAGCTAAACTGATCCTTTTTTTGGCTCACACATAATATAGAAACTATTACTAGGCTTCTCCCATGCTCACATGACCTTTCCATAACCCGTACCAACTTATCACCACCTTATCAGGCACCGAAAACATAGGCCTAAACAGATCAGTTTCAACTGTACAACTTCCACCAGATGACCTGATACACCATGTGAGACATTTTTACTCATGCTTTACAAAATCATTAATGACCTCATAGACCATCTAAAACTAGAAATACCAAGCTTTTACTATTCCTTTAGAGACCAACCACCTATTAAGTTGAGCTTATAGCACCTTAAAACTAGCTTAAATCATGCATGAAGCTTCCTGAAACCAACATGAACCACTAAGCACCATTGAATACCACCTGACCTAAATGCTCTTTCACTTATTCCTTTTCCATCAATTCCATCTAACATCAATGACTGAAAACCACCAATGCAATAGGGTGAAAAATCTCATTGGCGAGGTAAATAGTGAGATATAGAAGAGTTGGGCACTAAGTTGGGAGTCGCACCATTAAGAGAGCTATGTGCCAAGTTAGAGGGATGCTGCACCAAGTTATACAAAGTTAACTATTTGATGGTGTTGGCGATTCGATGGGTCTAAGATGTGGGAGCCATGTGTTAAGAAGGTCATGATGTGTGCCGAGTCGGGGTGCTGGGCCGAGTTGGAGAATGTTAGGGAGCGTGCTGAGTTGGGGAGACACATGTTGGTAGGCGCACGGGTGAGCCGGTAGGGTGAGTAGTGGTGTGTCAAGAGGTGATTTTGGTAATGGTGAGAATACATGTATCTTGGCATAGGATGCGGAATGTGGGATGTAAGTTGAAGGAATCCATAATGGGCCAAGACGGGTTCAAATAACAGAGTAACAGAAGCTAGGCATGTGAGAATCTAAGGCACAATTAAACGGGTGTAAAAAGAGATGAACACAGAGAAATCAAAATAAAGGATTTGAGGTAAATTCAAGCTCCAAAGCACAATCGAGGACAAATTATTGCAAGGAGAGCCAAACCCCAAAGCCAATGTAACGAGGTAGGGTCATGAGTAGGATCAATAAACGAGGCATGGCCAAGCAGTAAGGAAGCATGTGGGTAAAAGATGTTGTGCGGGGTTGAGGAAAAGGCCAATTCAAATGAAAAGAGCAATTGGCACGTAGGGAAAATGAGGAGGTGAGGAAGTGTCACAGAGAGTTGTAGGAGATGAGGGTGCAACAACGAGAGATATGAGCCAATGCAAGGTAAAACACCCAGAGCCAATAACATTGTGTAGGTAGAATGAATGAAAACTGAGTCAAGGTGGCAAGCTAGGAAAAATTAGTTCCCAACTCCATGAGATGGGGCTGAGTTAGGCCCAAAAATGCCTTCCACCACCCTTTAAAACTCACAAAAACTTAAACTCTAAACCTTGTTTTTTTGTTGAATCTACACAAAACCTTAGAAAACACGAACCAAACAACAACCTTTGAACAAGATTAACTTGTAATAAAACTGAATCAATGCATATAATGCACAAATGTAATAACCATTATGAAACTTGTACATGATCCAGTAAAATCAAGAACCGAGAGTAGTAAGCAACGGAAAACAGAGAGTAACACAGATCCTAACAATGTGCTCTGATACCATGATAGAGAAAGTGAAAATGTGAGAACAAGGATCATATACGATAATGAAAACATCAACCGAGTTGTACTTTGGAAGAATGAAAAAGTTCAATGGGGGAGAAATCATTTAACCATAAAATGTGTACGCAAAGAAAGGTCTAAATCATCTCATTCCACCATAGATCTACAGAAATGAAAGAGGTACAAACAGGGGTGTTGTGTAACCCCCAGTACATGTAATCATACTTTATCAAGTGGAGAAGAGGATTTACATTCCTAAAATGGAAATTAACTCCCATATAATTTAATGATGCACACTAACACGTATGATGAAATCTATGATAAAATATATCATAACCCCTACGACACCTAAGACCTATGACATCACCTAAGTGAGATGACTCACGATGTGATGTGGATAATGACACCAACAAATGCCACACCTCGTATCGAAACCAACATAGACTTGGGACTCACATACCTTTAGGTATATCAAGTACTATAGCCTTAAATCACTAAAACTATCCTTAGATAGCCTCTTCTATAGTTCCTTTTTAGACATTTTTTTATTTCACACTTTTTTTAAATAAATAAAGATAATAAAAAAAGATAGCTTTCTTGTAATTGTGTGACTTTCATTTCACTAATAAACATATTTATTTTTCCTTTTTTCTTTATTTTTTTCAGTTCATGGTTCTAACTAGACAACAATCTCACCGTTAAAACACTTCAAATATAATAGAACCACTTTAGAAATCCCTGGAATCAATCTATTCCTATTTCCAAAACCATTCAAAAATGACAAACCCACTTTAGACATCCTTAGAATAAACCCATTCTCATATTCAAAACATCTCAAACATGATAGATCTATAACAACCACCCTTAGAAATAGATCAAGAGCCTCTACAGGCTCCCAGTACTCAATTTATGACATCAAAAGCTCCTTGTCTTAACCCTTTGTATTTCTTCTGTAGTGGTGACCCGATCTTTATAGAACTCTTATAATCTAATCCAATTTCCCTTAGTGGCTAACTTGCTGCCAAAGGTATTTGAATTAGTTATCCCCTATCCAAAATATTTTCCATCTTTTTCCATCAACACTTGTGACTATTCCAAGCTTTACGACCTCGAATATCAACCCATTATTGAGAAAACATCTCCTTACTCATCTACTAGTGATATAGGGATGTCAAAACTCTCTTCATCTGCACATGTTGCTAGTTTCAAAGTCAATGTCATATCATCACAAAACAAGACTAGCTAACAAACACTTGTGTTATCTTCTTCCTCACCTAGCCTGTAGGTTACTCAAACTCATACTAGTACCTCCCCACCCACATACAATCACACAGCCTTCACCACTCCTATGGTAAGCTTAGTTTGTTTCCCTCTCCCCAAAAATCATTTGATCATGTCTTCAACTATTTCTTCACAAAAACCTACATCTTTGATTCAAAATTTAGTCCTATTTATCCCTACATCTATACTACCTATCAACATGAGCTCCCTCACTATTACTCTTTCCTTTTCACAACAAGCATATATTGTGCCTGTGTTACAATATAATCATATCTCTTCTCAATATATCCTGCAACCATCAAAACCTCCTACAAACACCTCTATTCCTCCTCTCTATCAATACATCAAACCTTCATAACCATTAGCCTCTCAATACACTTATAATATCCTAGAAATTATTCCTCATTCTCAAAATATTCCATTACCATATCACATTTATCAACAATCAAAACCTCATTCCTATAATCATGTCATTTCTTCCTCTTCGAACGTCTAATAGTCTCAAAATTATCACATGCAAGCACTATTAAGCAAAATATCTAGCCTCAAAACTTCCACTATGGGACCTAAAAACAAAATTTCCTATGAGCAAATTTGTAATGAACCTATCAACCCATTCCTTCCTTTTAAGGCCTATCCTCCACACTGGGAACTCCTGAAATTCACCAAATTCTACATTAAGGAGGAATCAAAATAACATATCATGGCATTTCCTCATGCATGTTATCTTATCACTCATGACTAGGATCTCATTTTTAGGACATTCCCTATGTCCATAGATAGCCCTAACCTTGACTGGTACAAAATATCCCACAACATTCTCTTTTCTCAATCATACAACTCACACAGTTATTCTTAGAACAATTCTCCATTAATATTGATTGTAAAATCTCCATCACTGATCTCTATGCCATCAAATTTTTTGAGGATGAGTCCATTGCTGATTTCATCACTAGATGGTGAGGGATTATTAACCAAGTGTCCTTATCTCTTCCAAAAACTGAGCTAATTGAGTTGTTTGCTCAATCCTGTGCCAAAATCATATCATAAACTCTTCAAATTCAATCCTTTCAAACATTTTATAAGGCCTTACCATGGCTTGAAAAATAAAATTCCATGCCCTTAAGGACAGTAAAGTTAAACTCTGATCTAAGAAAATAAAACATGAGTCCTATTTTAAACCTTCTTCCAACAATGACAAATATAAAGGGTTAGCAAACATGGTTGTTTTCAAAATTACGTCCAAAGGTCATTTGGAGTCTGAATGATCCAATCCTCAACGTAAATATAAATATTTAGGGGATCCATTAGTGTTATATTTGAAACAAATTTGGCTACGTGTATGATTAATATCTCTCCAATCCAATCAGTCACAATATCCTCTTCCAAACCATCATGGTATAATGATAATGATTATTATAAATATCATCAATTCAAAAGACATGCCATTGAGAAATTTCATTCATCTAGCCAAGTCCTCTAAGACCTTATCGACCATGGTGAATTATGAATAGAAAATACAAATGCACCTCTAAATCAGAATTTGGACGTGTTTAAACAACCATTCTTGAATCATCCCCTAACCAATAATCAACCTTAGTCCAATTCTGTGGGGTCCCATCATACTATTAATAATGTTAAAAATCCCTCACCCACATCTATGGCACGGTCCGTTTCTACATTTAGAATGCCAAACAAACAACATCACTTCTCAAATCTCCTCACTATTGAGATCCCAACCCCATCTCCATCACAACATCCAAACCTTACCAAATCCACTAGCATAGGAACTTCCTATATCCTCCCTTTAGAATCACTAGAAAAGAATCTTGTCATTGAAATATTAAAGGGTTCTTTCCAAGGCTACGTCACTCAACACCAAGCCAAAAGTCTTGGTAATTCAATACAAAAATGTACAAATAACCCATCTAGAAAGATATAAATCTCATAAGAAACTCACAATACAAACACACCACTTGATGTTATTTCCTTACCTTCTATTCTGGGAGCACATCCCTCATCCAAATTTACAATCACCATCACAGAGTCTAAATCCGTCATGCGACTAGCACCTAAACATGCTACACATGACACAACTCAAACATCTCATGATCCTAAACCATAAAAAAATCCCCCATTTATCATCCTTGTCACCAAGATATTACACTAACATCCTTAGAAAACTCATCTGATCATTAGTTATAACATTACCTCCCATTAAGCCCTATGATCCTTAGTTGTGGAAACCTTCCTCGTATAACTATGAAGCATTCTTCAATTATCATCAAATACCAAGACACTATATAGAGGAATGAAAATATCTCCATGCCATAATATGAAGTATCCCTAGAAAAGTAATTCTCCCCAAATATAATAATCATTCGTCAACCGGCCTTAATATATCCAAATCCAAACATCAAAGCAAACCAAATCTGCAAGCCCCTAAACATATAAATTCCAAATCATCACTTGATATCACATCTAGTAAAAACAAGGCTTCTTCTATTAAATCCACACTCCACTAGAGAGATGTCATTCATGTAACCATAAGAGCATGCACATAAGATTTGAAATACTACCCTAAATATTCTATCTTCTTCACTCCTTTCGATTTACCCAACTCATCAACTTCTAAAGACAAGGTGTCCATTGTTGTGGCACCCCAAACTCAATCAACTACATCCATATAAAATATGGCCCTTAATCAACTACATAAATCTCCTATTAAGATGTCTCTTTATGATATCGTTCAAAACTATCAACGACATTGACAAGCCATGACTGAAGTCCTTCAGACCATTTTAGTACCATCAGATGACCCCCAACCATTTTCCAATATAGTTTGCGTAAATATCTTCCTCTATCACATTTGATGACTCTAAAATCCTATCTTTACATCCCAAAGGCCACAATATTCCTCTCTTCATCACCACCCAAATCAAAAACACTCTTTTCAAAAGAGTAATGATTGATAATGACACTAATATCAACATATTATCATCAAACACCTTTAAATGACTTTAGTTACCTATAACCATAGTTTATCAATCACCTGCAGTGCTCTATGCCTTTATCGACACCATTTCCCCCACATTAGGCACAATCATCTTACCTATTAAAGTAGGCGTTAAAAGCCTCCACATGATCTTCTATCTTATAGAAGGAGAGTTCTAGTATAATATACTACTAGGTCATCCTTGGATATGTGCTATGCATTGTATCCCATCAACACTACATCGATGTATAAAATCTGAACATGAGGGTAAAAAATTTATGGTTCCCTCTAATATAAATCCATTAAAAGCGTGTCACATGACCTACAATCCTAATGACATGTTTCTTCCATCATAAAAAAATTCATGTCTTTAGACCAAAATTCTATAATATCCTCCATTCCCTCATCCAAACTACCAGATGATTGATGCTTTAAAAACATCATGCATCATATATTGCTAAGGGAGTATCACCTCCTAACCCTCAATACACTCCCTATGCCTAAGACATATGGGATACATGACAAACAACCACTCTGCGAGCCTAACATAGTAAATATCATTTCCTTTGGTCCCCCTTACCTTTGAACACAAATTGTTCATAAAGGCATCGACCACCCTTCATCTCATATTGAAGATCAATCACACACAAAAATCTTCTTATCAGACTTTTCATTCTTAGGAAAACCAAAATTCAGCCAATCTTACCTCCATCGTTGTACATGGAAAGGATTTGGTCTAGGTCGATATGAACAAGGTCTACATTATTTTTTATTTTGAAAATTTCTCACAAAAAACATGGCCTCGACTTCAAAGCATCTCCTTCTAAACCATTACTATTAATATCCGAATCTCAAACACCAGTGTCACCATTTTTAGAATCATCTTCTACTGAAGATGACATTATATCCATTCTCCCTAAGTTTTTTAGTCAATGATATTACACTTAGACCACTAACTTATCAAGATAATGGTAAGAACAAAACCATTTCCCCAATGCTTCCACATAGGATAGAGGAAGATTCCCCTACCATCAAGATTATCCACTATCATGATGATGCCACTATCTGAACTTATATGGGTGTTGAGGATTACTATCTTTAGAAGACCTTACCTTATAGTATGTCTACACTTCTCAATAAATCAACCATCAATGTTACTATCGGCATACGTAAGAGCCACACATTGTAAAAATTATCCAAGCCTTAGACTCATGTGAACTCCAACAATTCACATCTTTCTTATCCAAACACAGTCAAGCCTTCACATGGTCCTATAGTGACATACCTAGTATAAAACTTAGTATCATTATCCACAAAATCATTACCATCCTGGATGTTATACTAGTAAACTAAAAACTTCATAGGATGTATTCTTGCGTCACACTGCTATTAAAGGAACAACGTCATCATATTCTTTCTTTCAATTTCATATTGCCTATTGATTATCCAAAATGGGTTTATAACAACGTTCACATCACTAAAGCCATTAGAAAAAAATTCATCTACACAAACTTCTGAGACTTGAACCACTCTTGCCCTAAATAATATTTTCCTCTACCCAAAATTGACCAGCCCATCGATTTAACAACATTCCATAAGATGATGTATCTTATGGATGGTTTCTTTGGTTACAATCAAATTCTCAACGCACCAGAAGATTAAAAAACATTTTTTATCACCTGATGGTGTACCTTATGCTATAGAGTAATGCCCTTTGTCTTAAAAAATGCAGGAGCCACTTATCAACTTGCCATGACCTACATCTTTCATGATATCATCCACAAAACTGTAGAGGACTACGTCAATGATCTCTTAGGTAAATCCAAAAACCAAAGATACCACTTAGATGTTCTTCATGTGATCTTTACGTGTATTTTATAGTCCTTTCTTCATCTTAATCCTACTAAGTGCATTTTTAGAATTCTCATAAGAAGACTCCTAAGATTTATTATGGCTATTAGGGGAATGGAAGTTGACACCACTAAAGTATAGGCCTTCATTGAAATTCCTCCACCATCTAATCTTAAGAAAATTTATAGCCTTCAAAGAAAAATTTAGTCTATCCATCATTTCATCTTCAATTATCATATCATTGTCAACCTTTCTATCACCTTCTTAGAAAATGCATCCATTTTAAGTGGGACAATAATTGTTAATAAACATTTGACAATCTCAAATAATATATTTTATTGTCATAAGTTCTTACAAATCCACGCAAGGGGGAGTTGTTTTATCTTTACATCTCCACGAATGAAAATGATTTGGGAGACATGTTCACACATTGAGATGAACAAGGGAAGGAGCAAGCCGTTTATTACATTAGCTGCACACTTAATGATTATAAAACCCATTATTATGAAGTTGAAAAGTTGTTTTATGCCTTGTATTTCACAACTTCCAAAATTCATCACTATCTTCTTAATCACAAAACATACTTTGTCACTAATTTTAATCCACTCAAATCCGTGCATTCTAAGCCATATCACAATGATGGCATCATCACATGGCTCATCATCATGACTGAATATGACCTTGAATTTATCTCTTATAAATCCATTAAAGGACATGTTGTTGTTGATTAGCTTGCAAAATATTCCCTTCCTACTAAAAAAATACCTTGTGAACACTTTCCAGATGAATCTATCAAAACTTTGGATCATGACAACACCCCTCTTAAAATTATCTTGTTCTTTGACGTTTCAAAATATAGGTAGGGGGAGGTTCCGTAATAGACATAATACCCCATTGGGACATTCCTATTATATTATACTTCAAATTAGAATTCTAATGCACTAATAACATGGCGGAATAGGAGGCTCTCATCACGAGACTTCAGACTATCATCTTTCTTGGTGTACAAATCCTTGACATCTACATAGACTCATAACTTATAATCAATAAAATCAAAGGGATCTACAAATGTAAAACATTGAGGTCTTACAAAAATACAAAACCATCATCATAGATTTACTACAACTCTTTGACCATTACAAAATTCAAACTACCCCTCGCTCATCAAATAAACTCATAGATACCATGGCTTAACTTGCCTCCCTCATCCATTTATCACTAGATGATTCCAAACTATATTTCATACAAAAAATCATGTATCCATCCAATACCAACATTGGTCTTCCAAATATTAATCACATAGAAGATAGCTCATCTGACACCTGGTATACTCAAACATATGATTATCTTTCAACTAGAAAATTAATCGTAGATCTATCTAGAAATGGAAAAATATATTTTCAACAATGTGCATCCCATTATATTATACTAGGATATATCCTTTACAAAAGAGGATTTGACAGCCTCCTCCTATGGTGTCTTAAAATTGCGAAGGCCCGTATAGATATCCAAGAATTGCATGATGATGTATGCAGTGGATACTTCAATAGTTTAGTTGTTACTAAACGCATCTTACACATGGGATATTATTGGCCTACACTTAACCAAGACTATTGTTGAATATGTTAAGAAGTGTGTCAAATGTCAACAACAATCCAATCTTACACATATTCCTAGCCATGCTCTTCAACCAACACATGACCGGTGGCCTTTCTCATAATAGGGGTTAGAAATTATCAGCCTTATCAACACTTACTCATCACAATGAAACAATTCCATCATCAAAGTGACCAAAAATTTTACTAAATGGGTGGAAGAAATCCCCCTTTAACTCTACTAAAGTAGATATAAATTTTAACTTTATCCATCATCATATTATCTGTCGCTTCAGTATACTACATAACATCATAACAGATAATGATAAATCCTTCAAAATTAAGAATGTTCATAAAATTTGTGACACTAACAACATCAAGCTTAGCATTTCCTCACCTTATTATCCATAAGTGAATGGACAAAGCCGAAGAATCCAATAAAACACTCAAAAAAATCCTCATGAAAACTGTTAACCAAGCTAATAAAAATTGGCATCTTCAAATCCCATTTTCCTTATGGGAATATTAGACTAGATCTCAAATACCTATGGGTGCTACAACCCTTCTCCTTATTATATGAAACTTAATATGTTCTTCCTCTTTAAGTTTGAATCCCATACCATACATGTTTTCCCTCAAATACTTCATCCTTGATTAGGATTATCATTAAGAAGAACCTATCACAACTTTAAACCGGTATATGAATGTTGTATAACCTCCCTTGAACATATCAATTTCTCTCAAAGAACAAATCAAACGAGCCTATAAAAAACATCTCAAATAACATGAATTTAAAATCGGTGTTCTTGTTCTCAAAGAAAACCAACATGTCACTAATATGGAAAAGAGTAAACGTGGGAAGTTTTATCCAAGATGGATTAGACCGTATATTATCACTCATAAATATGGGTCTGGGGCTTATCATTTAGTCTCCCTTGATGGTAAAACCTATAAAGAAGCCTCTTAACACCCTACACTTGTGGCCATTCTATTGTTACGTTATCAACTCAAAAAAACCTTAGTCAAACAATGCTCTCCATCTATCAATCCCAAACATCATATCATCCTCATAATTATTTTGAACAATGTGGACTTCTATCAGCATACCTATCACAACATTGAATATGGGAACCATGGCTCTACTCATAGCATATTTCACATTGGACAAGTTCCCTTCTTACAATTATGGAACCCCGCATTCATTACTCTCACCACCCCCTATCTCATCCTATTTCACAATATGAAAAATACATACGTGTAGCTTGCACACTTATTTAATCCTCTTCTAATAGGTTACCCCAAAATTTCCCTCGGCTTAAAAAATAAAAATATCAATGGGATGGATCTAATCAAAATATAGACTGATCCCTTAAAGGATGGCTATCAAAAATAAAATTATGTCAAATAAATCCATAGACAACTCCCTCGAAGGATGACTACCATAAAATAAAATAAAATTCAATAAAATTGTAGACCACTCTCCTTGAAGGATGACTACCCAATGAAAATATGAAAAATAACTTCCCACATTTATCAGTCCTCATATAAAAAATGGTTTCTCGCATTGATTAAATTTCATATTAAAAATTAAAAAAAAAATCCATCCCAGGAAAGCTTCCTACATTGATTGTATTTACCATAAAATGCAAGCTTCCTGCATCGATCAACTTGTGCAATATAATAAAATTGGGGAAAAAACCAAGAAATAATTAAGAAGAATCTATTTCCTTGTGCTTGTTACAGACAAAACTTTCCCATTTTAGAAAAGGATAAGTACAACTATCCCACATCCATCAATGATCCTAGTATGACTAACTATTGTGATTCATATGTTAACATTATTTACAAATCCATATGTGCAGTGGCATACGTATAAAACAATTTTACCATCATACACTATATTTATCGTATGCATGTGATTAAACCAAGCTACGTTGATCAATAAAAACTAACACCACGTAGTCTCAATAACAAAGATAATTTAACAAAGCATCATGATAAATCATAGAAGAAGAATGGCGAGCTAATGCATATAATTAACATGAAATGATAAGCCATCCTTTGAAGTTTTTGATGGGATTTTTGATTGTAAGTACTCCTTTTGTTGAGCTGAATGTGACTACATGTGATCAAAGGAATATATGTCCATGAAGAGGAAGAGATCTCACCAATATGGCTTGATTTCCATGTATGGTTCTTATTTTACTACTCTTTGCCAAGTAGAGGATAGAAGGGGATATTTGATCAATAAGCCTTATTCAACAGTTTAAATGCTTTTATCATATACAAATAGTGTAAAGGTGTAACACTGGTGTAATATTTGAAGGAAGGTATTAGGTTTTTTATATAGTTTTTAATCTTGGAGAAGCTTGCAACCTACTTAATGTGGGATAAAGGTAAAGTAGAATTAGAAAGGGATAAACATGATTAGAAAAGATTAATAAAGGATTAGAAAATCATGGGAGTTGTAGGTGATTTAATTAATCAACTAGGATTAATTAATAGGCCAAGATAAGCTTAAGAAGCCATTTGGAGATGATTTAGAAGGAAATTAGTAGAATTTGAAGGGTTTGAAAGGGGGTTTAATCAATAAGAAGGTTTATTGATTAAATATAATGTTAAAAGGCATAATTAACTAATAATAGTTAATTAAAATAAAAGGGATTATCACTAACGAAGTGTCGTTAATTGACATCCAAGATGAAGGGAAGGCTAATTAATTAACAAAGTGTCGTTAATTGAACTAAAATGAAGGGGAATGTTAGCTAATTGGAGAGAAATCACTAACTATAATGAGATGATAGATGAAAGAGGATAATTAGTGTAATTTTAGTAGTAAAAATGCGTAGTCAGAGTTTAGGTGTCTACATTTCCCCCCTCTTTGATGTCGTGTAGTGCAAACAACTCCACTTCAAAGATAATATATAATTACAGATAATTACATTTTTAAGGAGTAGAAGAATAATTATTAGGATGGATGATGCCCCATCGAGTGTTGACAGGGGTGATAGAAGAGGTCACATGGATTCGCTGTGAAAATAAGAAGAGAAAATACCAAAGTGGGGAGAAATTGCATTGCAATAGTAAGAGAGACCATGATACATCGAATATGAATATAGAGAATACATGTGAGAAGTGATCCCTACATAATACCAGTATGAACTATTTTGTTAGAAATTTCATGTGGTTACCATTGTTAAGTGAAAGAGATGACTTTTCTTAACAGATCTTGTAGAAGAAAAAAGGAGTCATAACGACAGAAGGGATTTGACCTTGGTTGGGTTGGCCAATTTTCAAATTGATTGAGTGGAAAATAAGTCTCGTGTTTTGACATATGGAAGAAAAAAGGGAGGTGAGCAGGGATAAATATGATCCCTATTTCCCATATATTGTGGGAGAAAGTATTGATAGTGATAGAAGTGATGTCAAACATGGCATGGCTAGACCATTGTTAGAATCAAGGAAAAGAGGATCCCTGACTACAAGCTGAAGAAGAAAGGGAGGGAGAAGAATTAGGGAAAATGATAGGTAAGCAAAGTTATTTAGAATGGAAGAAAGAATATATGTGGAGAATGGGAAGTTCATAATGTAGCTAACGAACCATCTAGATTTCGAGTAACTATTTATTTGATATAAGCATACAAAAAAAGTGTAAAATGACATGAAGATCTATAGTATTGATTTTTGTTCATTGCTAAAGAACTAACTCAAAACAAAATACATACAACTAATGCAGTACGAGAAAGTAAATAAGAAGACCAATAAACAAAAAAACACAAACAAAGGACATTCAAGAAATTTACACCAATGTTTTTATTATCCAGCCTCAGTTCCCAAATGTTTGATTTATACGATAAGGATTAAAATGGCACCCCAAGAAAGGATACATGCCTAGTGACAAAATGGAGGACATAAAAGTCCCATGAAAAAGCAATGTGCACTATGAAACTATCCCAAGAAATGATATATACAAGGAAATACTGTACATAACAAGCATACCAGCTTTGTTAATAAAGGAAGATCAAGGATGATCCATATGTCAAGCGGCTAGAACAAACAAACACTAAAGTAAGATGTTTTGTAGGATAGTTTTTAATGTTTGAGGATGTTGTGTCTTTGCGAATGTTTAGGATGTTTGGATGTTGTGTACCAATTTTTTTGGATTTTTGACATTTTACCATTTTTTTGGATTTTTGACGTTTTACCAATTTTTTTGGTTTTTTTATGTTTTACAAAATGTTTTTTAGATTTTTGATGTTTCACCAATGTTTTTTGGATTTTCTAGGATTTTGTGATTTTTTTTTAGGAGTTTGAGAAGAATGTTTTGTGTGGAAAGGATGATAACACTATGTGTGGTACACATTGAAAATGTCCCATGGAAGAAAGAATATGCCCCTAGTGACAAAGAAAAGGTTAGTGCACAATGACTATTTAAATTAATGTCATCGCAATAGAATGCCAGTGCATGGTGGGAGAAAATAGAGGAAACAGTGATTACGGAAGAAAAAATTACCAATCTTGAGTATGGGAGGCAAGAAAAATAAAAAATTAGGGTTTTGCGGGTATAACAAGAAACGGGGGGGAGGGTTAAAGTTCACCGTAACCCATTTGTGCTACTATACTTATTTTTCCATTTGCGAGAGATTTTAGCTCTGAGATTTGAGAGAGATGACATGTGTACAACAGAGGAAACATTGTGTAGATAATTTTCGAGAGTATGGGTGGAATCTAGATAATGGTGTCATGGTAAGTGACCGCAATTCAATTTGGCTTCTGAGCACATTTAATCATTTATTAGCTAGGGGAATTTTTAATGTGAATGCTAGCGCATGTAAGTTTTCCTGTCTAACATATTGCCACCGATAAATGCACTAGAGTGAGATACACGTACTAGTGTAAGTTAAATTTTAAGGCTGTGCACACTCTAGTTTGTTATTTTGGCACAATTTTCTTAGTTGCAGTTCTTCCACAAGCCCTTGTGCGCCCTCCCTGATTCTTCCTTGTGCTTCCTTCTTCCTTCATTCCCCTCCTACGCAGCTTTCACGTGATCCTACCTTCCTTCTCTATTCCTCTATCTCCTTCTATTTTACTAATGCACACCTCTTTGCACATGTATTGGATGGAAAAATTTATGCCTAAGTGTTAGAGATGCATGAGAATAGGGTGTGCACAGTGAAGCATAGGCGTATAGTGCATACGAAAATATCAATAGATAAATAATGTGCCATTGAAAGTCATGATTTCGGGACTTAGCCATTTTTGTTTGCATGGGATAAGAATGGGTTGAGTGTAGAGCACACCTTGGATAGAGATATGAATAATTTGAGGCTATGCAAAGCTATTTTGGGAACAAGAGGAAGATCAAGCGACATGCTGAGTTAGAACTAATAATAGGATATAGATTTAGAGTTAATTATAGATAATCTATTATTAGGCAAAGCTTGCATGCTTCCTTAGTTACTTTTGTAGCTGCACATGGCTATTATGAGCATGCAACCTATTTTGAGAAATGCATGGGTAGTGAAGGGCAAGCCCCCACTACCTATAAATATGTATTGATTTGCAATGGATTAGATGATTGGGAGAGACAACTATGTAGTAAGGTTATGTTGGTTTGATTTATGCAGTGCGCATGACTTATGATGATATTGATTCATGTATGTATTCAAATACTAGTGTTTTACAGTGAATTAATACAGATGGATCCATGTGGTTGGAAAATGATTTATATTGACATATATGTTATCTAGATCATTGTATGGTGAACTCTGATACTAGATTCTTATTTGATACTGTTAAGCACTATGGTTAAGTTATACTAATTCTATGTTATGCTTTACTTTTAAATGGATGTTATGTTGATCTGGGTTATATGATGTGTTTATCATGCCAACCCCTTGAAAAAGCTGACCATCAAAAGATGGACCTGGTACCCTTACCCCGCTTTGGGTGAGCGTTCTTAGTATACTGTCTGAGTGATGTGCCAACGCGCCTTGGGATGTTTCAGTAAAATAATAGAGACTACATTTTGGTTCCATTTCTGGGAGCTATTTTTAAGATATTTGTAAGGATGTTACATGATGAATATGTATCTAGTTGACTTTTGCTAGTATTGAGGAGTTGGGTAGAGAATTTAGAGGAAGACTAGTTTTCTCACAGATATATTAACACTGGATCTGAATTTGATGCTTACGCATGGGTTGAAGAACATATGTATCATGAACTCTATGGGATGTTATTTTTATGATTTCCTATAGAATTGTACGAGTGGTTGGTAGTATATGCATCAAAGAGAAATTGGAGGTATAGATCAATTGTTTGGACACAAGAATATTACCAGAATCGTGTATGATGTTGATGTGCCTTGGACACACACTATAGATCATTGGTGGAGTGGTGTTTTGCAAAGTTACACATTAAAGTATGTTGTTTCTACTTATTCCTGTCCAAAGTTTGCTAAGTTTCAGTTCTTGTGTGAACCTAAAGGATCTTATTTGTGTGCAATCCCTTTAGCGATTAAGATCTTGTTGGTTAGTCTGTATTTGGAAGAACGACCTATGGCTAGGTAAACCTCCACCGTGCGTGGGGGTAGGATCAGGTGTGGTGAAAGATGGAAGACCTTATGGAAGAAATGGAAAGAGAAGAAATGTGGACTTAAGTATAATGAAGCACGGGAGAGGGATTAAACTGAGGAAGTGAGATGTTGAGGAGTTTATGGAGTTTTGGAGAAAGGTGATGTGTGAAGGATTTCGAGGTTCACGTGGAGGACGTGGAACCTGAGAATTACCGGTACTACCCCATTTAGGAAAGCATGGAAGAGAATCCCCTTCAGCTTTAGATGAGATCGTATCCAAAGAAGAAAGAATAAGGGTCGTAGGCACACATCTGATCCCACCTAGAGACCTTGCCCTTGCGCTTGGTGTTCCAGTTCCTAAAATAGTTATTAAGAGATAAGGGTTAGTGCTGGTCAATAGAGTAGTGATAGGTATATTTCATTTTCCTTTGAATACAAAATTACATCAAACAACATCTATGGCATCACAGGCGACAATATATTTACTGTGTTATTTGGAAGACCAATTGGAGGAATACTTTCTGGTGTGTCATCAAGATAGAGCATGGGCACGCAGAACGTTGGTAAACATCTAGAAGTAGCATGACCTCATAGAGCTATGGGGGTTAAGTTTAGTACAATGGTTGGAACATAGAGAAACTCATCCTCTGGTTTGGTTCCCACTAAAGGAGGAGAATCATGAGGTTCGAGGATCAATTGGATCAGGTGGTTCTGGTGGTGGAGGAAATACTAGTGGGGGTAATACGGGTTCTGGATCTAGTGGAAATGGTCCATGACCCACACCAACCCTGAAAAAAATATTTTATGAGATGTATCTTGAATTACTAGAATATAGAGGAATTAAAGACACAGTTGAGAATGTGTATATGTATGAGATACTATGGCGCGCTAAGTGTGATTATAACTCCTGACAATGTAAGGCAAGTAAGTTTTCTACTACTTTGCTAAGCGTAAGTGCACATAGTTGGTACAAGAAGTATGATCCGAACCAGACTACTATTGTATTACTATACCACACTACATGTGATGCTTTCTTAGAAGAGTTCCATGTACTTGAGTTTGAACAGAAGAGCATCACCATGCGCTGAAAGACATTAAGTAAGGGCAAGGATGAGAAGCACAAGGGAATATGATGCATGCTTTAAAAACTTTTTATCTCAAAGTTGTCTTATGATATTCACCCGAGTCAGCATGCTCAATGGTTTGTTAGAGGTTTTGATCACACATTTCAAGAAGGGTGCTCTCACACAAGAATGTTTATAGATCCATGTGCAAGGCACTTCGAGGAAACTTTATGCGATTGAGGTAGTTAGGAGCATAGACATTGGAGTTAGCCTATTTTTGGAAGCTCAAATTACATCTATGGCAAAACATTTGGAGAAAAATTTCCAGATAATTCATCCCACGAGATGCCTGTAGTGGTATTTGGTGTACAAGATTGTGAGGTGGAATGACATACTAAAGATTAGTTTCCCTCGTAATTTGGTGCGCTGCCATGTTGTTGGATTGTGATATATATCATTTAAATCATGATTCGAGTAGGTGCCCCCTGTTACAACGCACGATTATGGAATAACGTGTCATATTTTTGTAAGATCTACAAGTCTCACCACTCATGATATGGAAAGAATGTACAGATTGATTGATCATATTCATGATCCCATTGAAACTAGTGTATGACATACTGGCTAATGTTGTAAAAAAATTCTAAGGAAAGCGGTGAACATCATAATCATAATCACAATGAAGGGTGCTCTGATGGAAGGTGGTATAAGGTAGAGGTTACAGTGCGAAGGATTTAGAGGCCATGAGGACATGATAGTGGATGAGGTGAATTCCCACGCAGTAGCTATGTTATACATTGTAGATCCCCTGATTGTTATAGGCACGAATTCCCTCAAAACATGTCATTTTCTCATGGTGTGGAAAGAATCACAATTTTGAGGAATTCCTGGATTTGTATAAACACATGAGCAAGACAATACAAGACTAGATGATAAGGGCACAAGAATGGTTAGAGTACGAACGCACTGTTGTCGAAGATCTAGTGGATGCTGAAGTATTGCACCTAACCCTGAGATAATACGTGTGCTAGTGACTACACGCACTGAGGCTGCGTGCACACACACGTGAGACCCTCGAAGTCAGAAACCTATTATTACAAAGCAAGAGGTAATAAATGTAAAATATCCAGATCCTTCCCATCAAAAGGAATTTTATTAGGAGACTATGGATGTTATTATAAACTTGTAGGGTGAAATAAAGTGTTTGAAGGAGCATTCATGGAAGCTGGACCAAGTGAAGGCAGATGATCTTCCTTAGGAAAGATGTTTGGTATCCCCAAGAATTCACCCTAAAATCTGGGAGCTACCCATTTAAAAAAAATTCATTCTTTTCAAAGTAACGGGTCGTTTTGTGTTTGTTTTTCCTGCAGTTGTTTGCATTGTTCTAAGGTATCCCCGAAGAGTCATAAAATCCAAATTCCCTAAGTACCCAATGCTAAAAATCACTCTATCCTTCGCCAGGTTTTGTCTGAGAGAATTTTATTTATTTATTTATTAAAAAATAAAGTTCTTTTAAAGATAGATTGAGCTAAAATTGGAGGATTTAGGTTATATAGAACATTTCACCCATTATTATTACCACAGAACATTCACTCGGGGGAAGAATTTTTCTAGATCAGCTAATTGGAGATTTTTTTTGAACAATTGCCTGCAGCTTCTTTTGTTTTGTTTTTTTATTTTTGTCTTTTTTTTGGTTTGTTTTCTCTAGAACTTCCTATAGCCTATTCATTCTTCCTGTCAGATCTTTCCCCAGGCCTAGGATTTTGAAAAAGGTTATCCAATATTTTAATTATTAATTTTTCTAAAGGCAATCATAGCTTAGGATTTTTTTAAGAGATTGCAAGATGTCACTTGGTCCAAAAGGTGCAAAAATGGATTTTATGAAAACAAGAAAAATATTTCCATCAATGCGTAGAGCTCAAGAAAATATGCATTTTTAGAGAAAATGACACCTAAAACAAAGCCATGGAGTGAAAGTTATGAAAATTGCAAGTTCCCTGAGCCCCGAAAGAAGCTCTATATTGTACTCAGGAGTTATAAAAGATTAGTAAAATTTGTGAGGGTTACTAAGTTTCAAACTTCCACCCGATATCCACCTCCTAACATGATTAGGTGACATTATTTCAGGGATCCATAAGCATCACACAGGGAAGCAGTTCATAGTGTTCAAAGGTTTGAGGCCCTATCACAAGATGGAAACATTATGTGTTCATGGGATGAAAAATTAGTCTTATAGGCTTACAGTTTTCAATTGTAAATTGCAAACTGAAATCAAGGACCCAACTCCCATGTCTGATCCTTTAATACCACGTGGCATTTCCTTGAAGGTTCAAACCTAAATTGTAGCTTACACTACTATAGCAAGCATGTCTAATCATTACCAGAAAAGTAGTTTTTGAAATAAAGGTCCTAAAAGAAGCTATTAATTTTGGCATAAAAAGCTATATAAGGATCTTAAAGTCAAATTTTAAGCTAATAAATGGGATATGTTTGGGTAGTGGGATTTAGGTTTCAACATTTTATAAAGATATTATTTGATACTTAAAAACTTTTAAATAATAAATCATATGTTTGACATATTTAGGTTTCAACATTTTATGAATTAATAAATTTTCTTTTTATTGTTTTGGATTTTTTAGGTCACATTTTGGAGAGAATGTGGCCAAGGGAAAGAAAAATATCATTCATAGTTTACATCAGCCATGTGGATGCCATTTGGATCACACCTAGCCCTATGAAGGTCGAAGCGATTAGGAATGTGGCCTAGCAAGGTTGGTTATAAAGGCTAGATCCATGAAGGATTTAGGGCGTAAGCATAGGCTGTGAGGTATTATGGATGTGAAGGTCATATATCCAAGAGAAAAAAATTCTTAAATGATTTTGAAGATTAGTCTTGGATAGGTAGGCTATGAGGCCACTATATGGGTGGAAAGGTGTGGGAAGACCTTAAATACTTAGTAGTATGAATGACCAAGAATAATTCATTTATAACCCAAGAATTGAGGTATCTTCAGGCCCAGAGGACACAAGCTATGATAACCATGTGGAACTGACTATAAGAAATTTTAAATGGAGGTTCTTGAGGCCCAAACACAAGCTATGATGGCTATAGTGGAGATTAGGTTCGTAAAGGTGAGTAATAGAAAAAGGTCATTAACATGGCTGATTATAACAATAAAGAATGGTATCCTCAAGAGCCATACAAAAATCATCAACACATGAGGGTTGTATGGTTTTGAATAAGCCACAAAATATTTCAACAAAAGATTTAAATGTGGTTTTAAAAAAATAATTTTTAGATCTTATATCTTTTGGTTGTGTGTGTTTGTGTGCACACGTGCACATGCATGCATTGACATGTGTGTGTGCGTGTGCGTGTGCGTGTGTGTGTGAGTGTGTACGTGTGTGTGTGTGTGTGTGTGTGTGTGTGTGTGTGTGTGTGCGTGCGTGCATGTGCGTGTGTGTGCGCATGTGCGTGCTGTGTGTGCATGTGTGTGTGTGCATGTGCATGTGCATGTGCATTTGCATGTGCGTGTGCGTGTGCGTGTGTGTGCGTGTGTCTGCGATATCTAGGTGTGCGTCTGTGTGTGTGTGTGCATGTGCAAGTGCATGTCTTTGTGCGCGTACGTGTGCATGTGAGTGTGTGTGCATGTGCATGTGTGTGTACGTGTGTGTGTGCGTGCGAGTGCGTGTGTGTGTGCATGTGTGTGTGCGTGTGTATGTGTGTGTTCATGTGTGTGTGTGTGTGTGTGTGTGTGTGTTTGTGTTATATTATGTGTGTGTGCGTGTGCATGTGCCTGTGTGGGTGCTTGTGCATGTGTGTATTTCTATTCATTTGTGTGCACATGTGTGTTTCTTTATACACGTGTACATGTACGTGTGCATGTGTGTGTGTGTGCATGTACGTGTATGTGTGTGTGTGTGCATGTGAGTGTGCCTATGCATGTGAGTGTGCATGTGAGTGTGCCTATGCATGTGAGTGTGCATGTGAGTGTGCCTATGCATGTGTGTGTGTGTGTGTGTGTGTGCACATGCATGTGAGTGCGTGCACCACACGCATGTGTGCGCACGTGTGTGTGTGTGTGCGCATGCGCGCGTGCGTGTTTGTGTGTGTGTTTTTGTGTGTGTGTGTGTTTTTGTTCACATGCGTGTGTGAGTTTGTGTTTATGTGTGAGTTCCTATTGGCTTGAAAATTTTCATGTGCTACCTGTGTGTGTGCTATGACTTGCATGTTCCATGACATGCGTGTATAACATGTGTGGTACACTATGTTGACCTTGTGTGTGTAAGTCCATTTTATTGTGCCAAACACCAGGCTATTCTTAAGGTTGGCACCTTCATCCAAGAAATGTGTTTGAAGCTTCACCAAAGAAGTGCATTGTCACAGTTCACTCGAGTCCCTCCTTTGTTTCATGTCTCAAAAAGATGGGTTAACATGCATGTTTATCCATATCCATGACCAAAAAAACCATTCATGGCATAGAGATACATCATAACATGACAATTGGCAACACATAGCTAATGCAAGGAAAATTGCACTCAACATAAAGAATGATTAACAAGATATGTATACCAAGAATTTCATACTCAAATGTAGTCAACCATTTCAGCACTTCCTTAAAAAGGGCATTATCCATTCCATAGCCAATGATCCATGTACATAATATACAAGTTGAATACATTAAACAATACCATTACATCAGCCTGCTTGATAGACTCATGTGCGCATATAAATTATTATCAACCTGGTATGCCAAAAGATCTCAGATACTGGTACTCATACTCTTAGGAATTCCATGCTCGCTCATGGTGATGAATGGAGTAGGGAACTTATGGTTTATTAGGGTGGGGACATTTCTTCGTCACTGCTATGAAACCAGGTACACTCTCGCTAATAATAGGCATGACTTAGCAATAGTTTTGCATGCTTTTCCAAATCTTCTTCGCAAAAGTCTTAAGCTATAAGATAGCTTTCTTTAATTCCTATTATTAGCCCACTCCATTGCGTTGTCTTCCAAACCTTGATCTACATACTTATTTTTTACTCATTGGCTTAGCTTCGCTAGACTTCGATCTTGGAGTTTTTTATATTTCTAGACATTATCTCGAACAGGACACTCCATCTTCTAATTTTCTATTTTTAGCCATGCTCTGGAAAATCAACTAATTCCTTGATGCCCTTTTGCATGCACCCGGGAATCCCTTAGGCACATCTTATATCACCCTTCGTGGTGTATGCGCTCTCGCAAGGTGCACTAGTCTATTCTTACTTTTATGTGAGCATTGTGTGCCTATGTTGTCATTGCCATTCCAAATTAAGTGTAGCTAAAATTAAATGATCATGCATACATTACCTGAAAGCATAGGGATGAGTCATTACACCAACATACCCATTTAGATAAAAAAAGAAACATCTATACAGATAGTAGATATGATACATAACATAAAGAAAAATGGAACTAGGGTTTACACGAATCATGAACAATATATTTAGAACATAACCATATATTCATGTTGATTATCATAGTTCAGATAACCACATTACATCTGTAAGCTCCTTGGTGTCATATCAGTACCAATATATCATGACTCACTCATATTGAAGATCTAGTTATTCTTCCCTTTTACTTTAATAGCAGACCCATTCCCCTAGATATGATAACATTCCTATAGTCCTCTAATGAGAACCCCAACCCCTAACCAAGTTCCTTTCTACTAATTTCTACAGAGCTTCACCTACTCTACTTATGTGTTTTCACACCATGATCTTCTTGTGTCTACTGTATTTCTTCTCCTGACACTCTCTTAAGTTTGGCCTCCTCTATATTTTTATTCTACCTGAGATGGGATCTCTATAAATATGTTTCAAACATCCATTTCTTCATGCCTTCTTGAAGTAGCAGCATCGGTTTACCAAGTGTGTTAGGTGGTTCTCTCGCAATCAGAGCATTTTCTTTTAATGACCTTGAGCTCCCCACTTTCATGTAATGATATTCTTACCAGAATCTTCCATGCAATTCCAATGGAATATTCTTTCCTTGACCATGAAGTTCTAGGTTGTCACCTTATCCACTCAGCATGCCTAGTCGGGTCACGTTTTTCCTCAAGTGCCTCTTGGAAAGCCAAATATGACTAAGTCCTGAAATCCTTTGTTCTTCCTTGCATGTGCACACCATGGTTTCTATTAAACCCTTCTAAAACCCTTGTCCTGCATGTGCACCCATCTTCTTCATTGGTCCCGCATGTGCACACCCTTTGGGACTTAGTCAATATTCTAAGGCCCAACATCACCCCACACTAAGCTTGTTCTCTGTCCTTAGAAACATCCTCTCCAAAGAATAAATTTCAATGGTGGGAATAAAGAATGAAGAATGAAGAATGAGAAATGGAAGAAATAAAGAATGGAGGAATGAAGAAGAATTTGTTTATTACTGAAGAATGAGTGGGAAATCCTTCCTTATATCTACCTCAATCTTCTCCCAGGCATCCAACCTCACCCTGTGCTTGTTGACAGAGATCACCTACTAAGGTGCTCACCTCTTCAAAGACTAGTTCATCACCCTTAGCATTCAGTGTATCAACAATGTTTTCCAACTTCTTGTTGAGGTCGTCCAGCACATCCATCATGCGAGTGATCTAAGGATATAATTCCTTCATCTGATTTTTGATCGAAACCTCTTAAGGTCTTGATGGCTTCAGACTTCTTCTCTACCTCGGATAGGATCTTATCCTGCTCTTCCCTATTCCCCTTATTTTTCTCTTGAAACTCCTTGAGGTCTGCCTCATGGGTGGCAACTAGAATTCTTGCCACTCTATCTCTGTCCATGCAATTTTCATAAGCAGCTTCAGCTATCTATGCAGGTGGCCTTTACAGTGGCAAGGAGCTTAGTGTACCGAGTGACTATCTCCATAACCTTTAGCTTCTCCTCTTTCTCCTGGCATACTAACAATCCTTCTACTAATTCCAAAGTGAGAGATTTCCTCTCCATGTTGAGGATGCCAGTTAGGTCTTCCAAGCATTGCAAGGTTAACTCATACTTCTTCTCAAGTGGTGCTAGGTCTGGATGCTTTAAGACAATAACATCTGTAATCATTTCTACCTTTTTATATACCTCATGCACCCTAGCCTTTTCCTCCTTCATCTCGTGCACACCTTAACTATGCACTGATTAGTTCCTCCTGCTTCAGATCCTTTCTCTTTATAATGAGCTCCTCCTTTTTCTTCTCCAATTCCCCTTCTAGGAATATCACCTTGTTATTCCTTCCAAAGAGCCTTGCCTCAACTTCAATTGAAACCTTGTTAAGCACATTACAAACTTGCTCATCAGACAACTGTTGAGCATTCACCAATGGGTTTATACCTTTGGTCTCCAATACCTTCATCAACTCCCCTTGGTTAACTTTAAACTCAGGTTCATCAACATGGGACTCAAAATCCCAAGATAACATCTTCCTAGTTCACGGGTACATGCCTTCTTCCTCAAATGAAGACATTACCAGGAGTTGGTCTGTCGGCATGGTGCTCTAGAAGCATGCGCATAGCACTTTGTTTGGATCATGGATATAACTCATTCCCTTTCCCTTGTGCTACTACCATGCTCTTTCCTCCTATGTGCAGGTAGCCTTTGGAAAGCTCACTGCTAAGTTGGGATCTCCACCCATGCTTCCATACTCCTTCCCTAAGCTCTCTTCTTCTATCTCCTTGAGTATCTCATCTGTCTCTGCTCACTTCCACTTCCTTCTCCACTAACTTCTCTATTATCCTTGCTACTTCTCTTTCTAGGGCCTCTTCTATCTACTCCTTGGTGAGGTTGGGGGTCCTCTGATCCTTAGTATTTACTTCTTCACTCTCCCCTTTTCCTTGAATGCCTTCTTCTTCTCCACCCTTCCCCTCACTTCTTTCTTCCTTTGAGTCATGTACATCATACACGAGATGATTTTGAACTTCTTCATCCTCATCATTGTATCTTTCTCCCCTGTAGGCCTCCAAGCTCTCCATCTCCTCTGAGTCTTGCCTTCCCCGCTACCTTCTATTTCTTCCTAGCTAGGGATTCTTCCTCTTCCTCAGCAGGTGATTCCTTTCTAGGTGACTCTTCTTATTCTGGAACCTCTTCCTTAGGTGTCTTTTCCTTCTCCTTGATGGCAGACTTCTTCCTGTGCACTGTATGTGCTTGGCTTGGTGCCTGACTCTAGCACACCCACAGATTGTGTTTTCTACACACTTTTTTCTTTCTTTTTTCAGCACCTCTTTCTCTAGGGTATCTTCCCTTTCTCTCTTCTTTTAGCGCATGGCCTTCTTCCTACAAGTGGAATCCTCTGGGATGGAGACATCATTCTCCAAGTAAGCACCTTTTTCATACTTGGGCCTAATGACACAAGTATATTCTTGTTGCATCCCTTCCAACAATTGGTAGTGTCAAGGGTTTTTTCATGTGCACTTCATGGGAGACTATACTTCTCCACATAAGCATGCTTCTTTGGATATACCAGCTTCCTTCAAAAATCGCAGTGGTCCTGGTCCACCTCGCTAAGGTCAAACCTTAGTCATTTAGCTTCCTTGAAGAAATTTACCCCTGCTTGGAAATATTGCGTGGTGAAGGAGAAGGGTAATTTACACCATGGGCTCTTGGTCCCATCTAACAGAGTGAACTTGCCAATGTAGAAATTTGATAGATAGTGAACTTAGTTTCTCCATTTACTAGTGCTGGCAATGGTTTTGGTATCCTCCACTCAGCCCTGAATGTGTTGCACATTCACTTGTACCATTTCTCTAGGTGTGCTTTGTGGGTGGCTGTCATGGTATTGCATGTGTATTTCTAAAATCTCTTTGTGAGGGAGGGATATTCATCTAGATACTCCCATACAGAACTTCTCTGGCCCATTGGGCACTCCAATTTCAAAGAAGATAATGGTGAGAAGAACATTGCCGAACATTATCTTCTCTCCTTCTTGCGCGGTGCTGATGATCTCTTCTACAATATAGGCAGACAAGTTATAGACGGTACCTTCTTAAAAATTTTGGCATACATTCAACCATGCCTTGTTTATTTGTGTACACCTTTCTTTCCCATTCATCTTGGTTACTAGGCACACGGCCATTCTCATCAGAGGGTTGGGGATATCTGAGATATCGAAGTAACATGCAAACCCTTTTTATAATCATACTCCTCCATGGTCTTCTTAATAGCCTCTTTATCCTCCAAGTAAACATCTAACTAATCCCCTTCATAGATAAATCCGGTAAACTTGGAGATGAGCTGGGTAGTTATGCACATTCTGTGTCTCACAAAGTAGAAGTGGTCCTCGTACATGTGTGACATCAACCATTGGTATAACTGCTTGGGTTTTCCAACATAGGAAAACTCGAATAGTTGAAGTAGCCCAACCTTCTCCAACTTTACCTTCACCTCATCATTGTAGATTGGAATCCCTTCTTGTGTCCTCTTATCCATTAGACGAACTAGTTCTAGCACCATCTCCTTCTTTGTGGTACTTATGTGATGATTATAGTCACTCATGCGACCATCTTCCTAACATGGGATACCCATTATTTCTCAAGTAGCACCCCATCTGGGTACTGCATCTCCACATACCATTCTTCATTGAAACTAGTGGTGACAGTTTGTTTTCCTTTTCCCTTTCCCTTCTTAGGTGAATCAGTTGCCTTCTTTGGTGTCATCTTATTGTCGGGTTGAAAGAATAAACTCCTTGCTCTCCTTCCTCATTCTGCTTAAATATATGGCTCAACTTTGTGAAAGAATCCTTCTATTCCCATGCCTAAGATGCAAAACCCTAACCTAGAAAACTCTTCCATAATATGGTGTATTTTAATGAAACCTTCTTCACTATGCCCATGTACTCCTTCCACTCTGGTTCACAGATCACCCTAGTCATGCATTAATGAGGCCATAATATGTCTTGTTAATGTACAATAAATGATCTTATTTTACTCTCCTTTTTATCAAGTTTGATTACATTTTGTGACTTTTGTTTGATCTAATATAAGTTAGGATGTAATTTTTCATATTTTGTTGAGTGTAGTTCTAACATTTAAAAACTCTGTAATTCCTAACTAAGTGCTTTGGAAATTCATTTTTGTAATAAAACATGTCACAGTCAATTGAAATAACAAAGTATAAAGTGGTCAACATGTTTTTGGAAGTGTTGGTTTCAATACGGCTCAGTTCCACAACTTCTAGACTTAGTTCTAGAACTCCATTACATAGTTACAAGCTCTATCACTTAGTTCCAGAACTTTCAGACTTAGTTCCAGAACTGCATCACTTAGTTCCAGAACTTTCGAAATTAGTTTTGGAATGTATGTAGCTCTGGAACCATCACAGTTAGATGTGGAATGATTTCCTTTAGTTCTAGAACTTCTCTAAAGTTCCAGAACTGGTGAGAATTTTTTTATTCCAAAAATGTCCAGTGATTTAGTAATCAAATGATCCTTTTAATTAGGAGCAAGATTAGAAGATTTTCAATTCTTCATACTCGTAGATCCAAAAATAACTATCATAGAGTAGTACGTCTAGCCATGATCCAATTCAAACATCTATTTTGGGCATGATTCGGTTCTATCTGAATAGGTAGGATAGCTATGGCTGAAAATGCACCTGTGGAAGAAGTATATATATGCAGACTTGTAGATAGAATAATATAGAAATATATATGTATACATAGATAAAGGCACAGAGAGTTAGAAAGAGACTGTACGTTTTTGTAATGCAGAACATTTTATTAATAAAATAGCCATTTTTGTTTTGAGAGTATATTAATTGTCAAATCTTGTTTCAAGGTGGAGCAATGGCCCACTCTTCCAAGAACCAGGATCTTTGTTTTATTGGTATTTATAATTCCAGGGAAAATAGTATAGATCTATTAATTCTGTAAATGCTTTTGATTACTCAAGTTGAAATCTGTCATATACTTGTTCCTAAAAGTGTTCTAGATTAGATTCTTATTTCTCTGCAATCAACTTTCAACATTCTCATATTGTGTGTTTATTTACAAAGCAAATGTGTTTATTTCTGTAACACGTTTTTACTTACAACAATCTATTCCATTCTATGCAAAATGTGTGTTTACTTCTAGCAATTTATTTCTGTAGAGAGTGTTTACTTCCACCAAGTTTTCATAGTTGATTTCAATAATTTTTTTTCCAAGAAATTCTCAAGACATTGAGAAAATATCCTAGAAAAAAAAAGAAAAAAGAAAAAAAATACCTATAGTCAATTACTGGATCACTAAGATTTCTTGTTGCATATAGCTTCAGACACCACCCCTGGTTTGAATATAACATCAACAAAGAGTTGATTAAATGAAGGGAATAACAACACCCATCATGCACTTCAGATTTTTACTCTTCTTCCTTTGTAGAAATTTTTCTTTGTGGATGCCCTAGTTCGCAAAAACTCTTCAATCTCATAATAGCAAGGTAAATTATGATGTTCCCGACCCTTTACTTGTAAATTTTACCTATCTCCCATGATAAATGCTATGCCACCTCCAATGTACTCATCATTAAATGCCTCTTTTTCCACTAAGCCGATCTTAAACGCCTTTACCCATGCGCCAAGTCCTGCACAAAAAAATCCTCTACAACCGTTTGGCATGTAAAAAACCCTTACTTACCAAAGACTCTTATGCACACGTTTGCAACACCAAAGGAACTTCTTCTCTTGAGATAATTTTTTCCCTTGCCTACCTCATGTTCTTCCTACACTTCATATCCTTTGTACATGGTATTTGTTAAAGCCTTCTTGATACCAGTAATTTTTTTGTCTATCATTTCCCCACACACTCTTTTACCCTACACACTTTTTATTTTTCAATTTGTGTCATCACAACTACTACCAGCTTCTCTCGCTTTGTTCTATGTCACCCCACACTAAAAACAAATGTGTGGTCCTCTGCACATACACAAACTTAGAAATTAATTTCGTTACTAGTGCATGAGGTGCACAAAACAACACAAAAGAAGGGAACAAGCAACAAGAAAGGAAAACACAAGAAAAAGAAATAAATTAAGGGAAATCATAGGATAACTAATAAAACTACCTTATTTACAAACACAAGGAAGACTTATTCGTAGTAGGGCTTTAGCCCACTCCCATTAAAATGGCTTGGTAATCTCGTTCCATCCAGTGCTTGTAACTGGAAAACACCTGAATCAAGGATGTACAAGATGATGTATGGTCCCGACCAATGGACTTTCAACTTCCCAGGATGGTGCAGAAATTTAGAGTCATATAAAAAAATCATCTACCCAACCTCAAATTGTTTGTTTTTAATATGACGACCATGACATGCTTTTTGTTGTGCCTTCTCTATCTTTTGACTCCATTTAGCAAGTGATCTCCTTTCGTCTAGCTGCATTAACTTCTTGGTTATTTCTTCGAGCGCTTGTTCATTAACCAATCCTCCTACATGCACTATATGCAATGATGGTAGAATAATTTTGACCATAAAAATAGCCTCCACTCTAAACACCAATTGAAATAGTGTGGCCTTGTTCAATATCTTCTAGGTTTTCCTGTATGCCCATAAGACGGCTTATACGTTGTCATCCCAATCTTTTCTGCTAGCATCACAAATCTTAGTTAATGTGTGACTTAGTATCTTGTTAAATGCTTCAATAGTCCCATTTGTTTGTGGGTGATAAGGGGTGGTCTTGTGATGGGATACCATATACATTGCCAACAAAATCTTGACTGTTTCATTCAGAAAATGTGTACCCCTATAACTTGTTAAACTTAACAGACATCCATACCTTCTGATTATGTTTTCCCATAAGAATTTTGTTTTTTTCATTGTTGTGCAATCCTTTATAGGTGCTACCTCTGCCCATATTTTCAAGTGATCAGTGTAAGTGATGATATAATGCATGTCAATCCTTCGCGCATCAGGTGAAATTGGTCCTACAAAGTCAATTTCCCACTTTTCAAATGGTTCAGCACTGGTTATTAGTCGAAAGGACATTTCATCCCTCCTAGGTTTTCCAAGGTGTTGGCAATGGTCATAGGACTTACATAACTCAATACAATCCTGGTAGATACTCTCCCACCAAAGCCCTACAAGTATAATCTTTCACACGATTGCATTTCCTGCATAGTTTCCTCCTCTAATCCCACCATCTGATTCCTCCATGATTATAATGTGCTCATGTTCTAATACACATTGGTGCAGAACCTCATCATAGCCTAACTTGTACAAATCTCCACTAATCAACATTTAAGGCACAGTGCGTATAGCCAACTACTTTCTTTCCAAAGCCTTTATTCCTTCCAGCACCACACTTGTTTTAAGAAACATTGTAATATCTTCTAAGTCAGAGGACGTGCGTCGTAACCTAAAAATTTTCATGTCTAGTATGGTATCATTAATTCTCTGTGTGTTCTCCCCTGAGTCAATTCTTGATAGATGATCAAGTCTTGAATTGCTCTTTCCTAGTTTTACCACAACTAGGTAAGTGCATGAAGTTGGGGGGCCAACAAGCGGACAAGAATATGAAGTAGGGGCAAAACACCTATGTGTTTTGTTAAAACTCGCTTGTGTTTTAATTTTTTTGGCTTAGGAATCACCGAAGCATAACGTGTACGTGTTATGCCTACTATAAACAAAAAAAGAGGCTTGATCCTCTATCATTTTACCTCCCTCAAACGCAAGTTTCAGAGCTTAACCGTGCGCTCATGTTTTTTTCATTTACCTAGATCTCAAGCTCAAAGGATCGATTCTGGATCACCAAGAAGATTTGAATTGACAATGGTGCTACGAAGAAGAGGTAATCACAATTCTTTTCTCAAAATTGCATTTAAATATGATAATTATAGATTAATATTTGAATTGAATACATATTTTTTATTGTTACAGTTAGAGGTCAAGGGAATCAACCAAAACCAAACCCTGTTATTCTTGACATCCCTCCCAACACTCCCATAATTGCTCAACATCCCTCTGGTAGCCAAGAAGATTTAGCAGCCCAAATAGTTGGAAAAAAAATTGAAATTGAGGATTTAATCAAAATAATAAGAGATGCACAATTTACAAACCCCCACCATGCCTCTCTTGCAAACATATTGGAGGCATTAATTTTTCAAATTGACATAGCAATGGGGCAAATTGATCGTTGGAAAAATTACAGAGAAGGTTGTAGGGTTTATTATTCCAACAAATTGTCATATGTGGATGTAAAGAAAAAAGAAATTTCAAAAGAACTCATATGTGCCTTATTCACAAACCCCCACACTAATTTTCCTATTTTGTTGACATGTAAATGATTTCCCATCCATTGGTGCAATAATAATTTGATTAAAAATATTTTTTGGGACCTATGGTGGATGGTGTTTGATTTTTCACCTTGTAATAACAACGAGGTGCTACTATACTTTCTAAGGAAACTCTATTGCACGTTTATCCTCAACGAGATCCCAAATTATTTTGATTTCTGAGATTTCCAAGGATGAGGAAAAGGATCTACACAGGATCGACTAGGTGCACAACGTGCACCTATTCAGTAGGGTAGATTCCCCACACAGAAGCCCCCTCACCCTGAGATTTTCCCTTAAGCAGTGAAGGAGACTATAGAGATTGATACACTCCACATGCTTTAGGGGCTATCTGTGACCCTTGTTCGACATACGAGGGAGATTTCTGAGCCAGATGCTCACGGAGGTAAATAGAGTATTCCCTCAGGGAGTACTAGCATGAGGCCACATCTTTACTTGTCATATGGTAGCATATATTTGGGGCCCGAGGAGGACGATACTTTCATGCGTGCTGATTTTGGTGCACCTAGTGTTAGGGGTGAACACGATAATGTCACTATGTCAGATGTCCTTTTGAATGAGACATTTGGATTACATTCATCGGCATCACCTTTGCAAGTAAATTTTTTCTGTTTTGTTATGTGTGTTACAAAAATTTTGGAGTACCTAATTTACTTATAAATGTTAAATTTTTGAAATAATTGTATTTGTACATGTACATGCATTGATATTATAGCACATGGGAGGTGCATCTTCATCCCGACCACAGGCAGTGAGCACCATGCATACACATACATTCACAAAGGTAATTTAGAATGTTAATTATGTAAATTTTTCACATACATGTGTGTGTCTATTATATATATATATATATATATATTTTTATACATAGTATATATATATATATATATATATATATATATATAATTTTTGAAGTCAAATATATGTATGTTCTTGTATTTCCATCTAACTCACGTGATATACATGTTTGATAAAGATGTTGACTTCACTAAACACCCCACCATCTCTGCGACAAGTACATAAAGGTGTTGCCGTGGAAATTTCATCTACGCAACAACTCACTGAGGTATTCAAACAAAATGTAAATTTTGTTAAATTACATGTTAGTAATGTATTTCATTATAGAATTATTAAATTATGTTAATAATGTCCTTTATTATGTATATGCAGGAGTTACCAGCGACCGGTAGCAGCCCTGTTCATTTGATTCACAGGCGTGATGGGGTAAAAACAATAGTTCTATATTGATAAAATTAGTTAAAATATTGTCATTATGTAGATACATGTACTTAGCTCTATTTTTGCTAATTCTGACGTTAGATTTTCTGATCTTATGTGTATGTAGGGAACTTCAACCCCCTCTATTTTTACTTCGAGGGCATAGACTCCTCCATCTCGTCGTCTTTGTACCCCCATTTGTACTGCAGGAGATCCCGATGACTCATCTAAGCATGAGATGAAAGTTTGGCATGATTGACAACTTGCGGTAAGTTTGTGTATTTATGTAAATACTTTCATTCTAGCATGGGCTTAAATACATGTTGAAAACATATATAAATTAAGTTTTGACAAAAAAACATTGTTTGCATTTACCAGGCTCATCTATAGGTGAGTATTCAGTGGAAGAGGACTCAAAGCATGGGCTCAGATGATCCAAAGTCATCTCATGGATCTCCATCTTCGTCTAAGGGAGGGGCTTCTTCGAGCAAGGCTAAGAGAGGGATAGATTTTGATGAGTAGGAAATATATATGTCTTACATGACATTTTTTTTATATGCCTATGTGCATGTCATTGTATGTACGCCTATATGGCATTTGAACTTGATGGTATATGACCTATTTGGGTATTTTTGTATTTATTATGCACATTAAAATACTTTAGAACTTGATAATTTTTTATGAGACCTTACATTTTTGAGATTATTTTCACATGAATCTAATATGATGTGCACTTGACAATATTTAAGACATTATGGATTAATTTTTCATTTGTTGGTGATGTACATGTACTAACATTTTCAATGTATAATATGCATCAAACTTTGGAAATCAGTATTTATATAATGTATGTATATAAAGAGTTACCTAATCTGAGTAATTATTCATTCAATTTATCAATGTCTATATGTGTATTTACCTTACTTGCGCTTCTTCTTTCTCATGGTATCTTTGTACTGGTTCCTATCTTATCATGCACTTACTACATTCATCTATGCTTCGTATTCTTCTCCCATGTTAAAACACTTGACAATTGTCACAATTTGATGCCTTTCATTTGTTGATATTTTGAGAATGTCTCTCCATATACATTACTTCAATGCTTAAGAATGTCTCCAGATGAAATGACATTTTGATTCAGACACTCAATGATTCTTGATTGTCTAATCCTATCCAATTCATGTTATTACCTTTAAATCTGTAGGCATTTCAAGTTATTTGGAAATCACATCACACCCTTCACTAGGCTTGATGACTACCCCTATAGTTTTAAGGCGCTTTTGAAAGCATCCATGGGTTTATCATAACATAAATTATCAATGAATGGAAGGTCACTAAGCCGTAGGCATGTTGAATCCCATCCAAAACTAAACAAGAAAGATTTACTAGGCAATTGATAACTCCTATGTGTTCTTAGACATAACCCTATCAAATTCATTCTTAAGCCAATCTAGTCATTCAGGGCTCTTAAGCGACTATGCCCAAACGGGGTACCCCGAAAGCACGATGAGCATAGGGAACCAAAACAAAGCCTCCAATAGTGTTCACCTAGCCACCCTGACGTGTTGGCGTAGTTGTATTGGTCCCACAAGCTTCCGTTTGCAAACTACAGCCTCTGAAATCCCTACACTAACTAAGACTACACTATTTTGTGCGTTTATAAACAATAGCACAACGAGAGAACCAAATGGAGACAGAGAAAACCACAAAAGGCTTTTGTAGAGGTCCCCCATTTGAAGGTCTCAGATCTGACGAGATATGGCATGTTTGGGCCTCAGGGCTCTTAAGGGACTACGCCCAGACAGGGTAGCCCAAAAGCACAAGGAGCATAGTGAACCAAAACGAAGCCTCCACTAGCTTTCACCAGGCCACCTTGATTTGTTGGCGTAGTTGGTTTGGTCCCACAAGCTTCCGTTTGCAAACTACAACGTCTAACATCCCTAAACTGACTCAGACTATACAATTACACATTTGCAAACAATAGCACAATGAGAGAACTAGATAGAGATGAAGAAAACCACAAGAGGATTTCATAGAGGGCCCTGATGTGGAGGTCTCGGATCTAACGAGACATCTCTAGGTGCCATGGAATCTGAGAAATAACCCGTCAAATATATGGCATGACTGGGCCTCAGGACTCTTAAGCGACTATGCTCGGAAGGGGTAGCTCGAAAGCAACAGGGAGCGTAGGGAACCAAAACTAAGCCTCCAATAGCATTCACCTAGCCACCCTGATGTGTTGGCATAGTTATTTTGGTCTCACAAGATTCCATTTGCAAACTACAGCATTTGACAGCCCTACACTGACTAAGACTACACTATTTCGCGCGTTTGCAAACAATAGCACAACGAGATAACCGGATGGAGATGGAGAAAACCACAAGAGGATTTTGTAGAGGTCCCTAATTTGGAGGTCTTAGATTTGATGAGACATCTCTAGGTGCTATAGAGTCTAAGAAATCACCCGTCGAAGATATGGCATGTTTGGGCCTCAAGTCTCTTAAGCGGACTATGCCCAGACGAGGTAGCACGAAAGCACGGGGAGCGTAAGGAACTAAAACCAAGCCTCCACCATAATTCACCAGGCCACTCAGATGTGTTAGCATATTTGTTTTGGTTCCATGAGCTTCCATTTGCAAACTACAGCCTCTGGCAGCCCTACACTAACTCAGACTACACTATTTCACGCGTTTGCAAACAATAGCACAACGAGAGAACCAGATGGAGATGGAGAAAACCGTGAGAGGATTTTGTAGAGGTCCCCAATGTGTAGGTATTGGATCTAATGAGACATCTCTAGGTTCCATAGAGTCTGAGAAATCACCCGTCGAAGATATGACATGTTTGGGCCTCAGGACTCTTAAGCGACTACACCCGGATAAGGTATCCCAAAAGTATGAGGAGCGTAGGGAACCAAAACAAAGCCTCCAATAGCATTCACCTAGCCACCCTGACGTGTTGGCATAGTTGGTTCAGTCCCAGGAGCTTCCATTTGCAAACTAAAACATCTGACAGCCCTACACTAACTCATACTGCACTATTTCGTGTGTTTGCAAACAATAACACAATGAGAGAACCAGATGGAGAAGGAGAAAACAGCAAGAGGATTTTGTAGAGGTTCCTAGCATGGAGGTCTCAGATCTAATGAGATGTCTCTAGGTGCCACAGAGTCTAAAGGAGAAAACCGTAAATCACCCATCAAAGATATGGCGTGATTGGATCTCGGGGCTCTTAAGCGACTACGCTTGGACAGGGTAGCCCGAAAGCACGGGTGGAGGAAACCACCAATGTTTAATAATTTTTCAATAGGATGCAACTATGTAGACTTTGAAATTAGTTTTATTGGGGAGAACACCAATGTTCCAACTGTTCATTTTAAAATAACGAATATCTTCAATCAAACAGAGAATGAAAATCCTGAATTTTTTTAGACATTACAAAAGGTTGTTTGTGCCCAAAAAGAAGCCGAAGGCCATATAAATATTCAATCTTCAACTTTAGATGATAATGAACATCGTGAAGAAAAAAAATTAGGTGAAGATGTCACTATGATTCAAGAATAAATGCCTCCTGAAATTCATAAAGAGTCAATTTGATTACCCAAAAACATCTAGAAGAACTTAAATAGAATATACGAGTGGGAGAAAAGGAAAAATGGGAAGTGTGGAAGGATCACAACTTAACTAGAATGGAAGCTCTATGTGATGTTGTCGATAGAATCATGGATAATATTAAGGACAGCATACCAAGTTGATTATTTTTATTAATCCTAGCTACTTCAACTTTAGAAATCAAACTAGGTAGTTCCAAAAATAACATACTAGCAAGAAAAACTGTAATGAAGTATTGATAATTGAGCCTGAAACTCGTTTAGAATTGAAATTTATTTTTTGATTGAGCATTCACCCATAGTTTTTTTTAAGGTATAAATTCATTTTATATGTGAGAAATAGAATGCTGATTTAGTCTATTACTCTAACTATATACGTTAGATTTCAGTAGTCTACAAAATCCTCTCACGGTTTTCTCCATCTCCATCTGGTTCTCTCAATGTCCTATTATTTGCAAACATGCGAAATAGTGCATTTTTGACTCAATGTAGAGTTGCCAGAGGCTATAGTTTGCAAATGAAAGTTCATGGTACCAAATCAACTATGCCAAAATGTCGGGGTGTCCTGGTGAATGCTAGTGGAGGCTTTGTTTTGGTTCCCTACACTCCCCGTGCTTTCAGGTTACCGCGTCCGGGCGTAGTCGCTTAAGAGCCCTGAGGCCCAAACACGCCATATCTTTGACGGGTTATTTCTCAGAATCCATGGCACCTATAGACATCTTTTCAGATTCAAGACCTCCAAATTGGGGCCCTCTACGAAATTTTCTCATGGTTTCCTTTGTCTCCATCCGATTCTCTTGTTGTGCTATTTTTTGCAAGCGCGTGAAATAGTGGAGTTTGAGTCAGTGTATGTCTGTCAAAGGTTGTAATTTATAGGTGTAAGTTCGTGAGACCAAACCAATTATGCCAAAAAATTAGGGTGGCCTGGTGAATGCCAGTGGAGGATTTTTTTTGGTTCCCTACACTCCCCGTGGTTTCGGGCTACCACGTCCGGGCGTAGTCGCTTAAGAGCCCTGAGGCCCAAAAACGCCATATCTTCGACAGGTGATTTCTCAGAATCCATAGCACCTAGATATGTCTCGTCAGATCCGAGACCTCCAAGTTGGGGCCCTCTATGAAATCCTATCATGGTTTTCTCTGTCTCCATCTGGTTCTCTCGTTGTGTTATTGTTTGTAAAGGCACGCAATAGTGTAGTTTGAGTCAGTGTAGGGCTGCCAGATACTATAGTTTGCAAACGGAAGCTCATGGGACCAAACCAACTATGCCAACATGTTAGAGTGGCCTGGTTAACACTAGTGGAGGATTCATTTTGGTTCCCTACACTCCACGTGATTTCAGGCTACCGCGTCTGGGCGTAGTCACTTAAGAGCCTTGATGCCTAAACACGCCATATCTTTGACAGGTGATTTATCAAACTCTGTAGAACCTAGAGATGTCTTGTTTAATCCGAGACCTCCATGTTGGGGCCCTCTATGAAATCCTCTCATGGTTTTATTTGTCTCCATCTGGTTCTCTCGCTGTGCTATTGTTTGCAAACGTGCGAAATAGTGTAGTTTGAGTCAATATAGGGCTGCCAGAGGATGTAGTTTGTAAATGGAAGCTCGTGGGACCGAACTAACTATGACAACATGTCAAGGTGGCCTGGTGAATGATAGTGGAGGATTATTTTTGGTTCCCTATGATTCTCGTGCTTTCGGGATACCCCGTCCAGGCGTAGTCCCTTAAGAGCCCTGAGGCCCAAACACGCCATATCTTCGACGGATGATTTCTCAGACTCCATGATACCCAGAGATGTCTAGTTATATTTAATACCTCCATGTTGGGGCCCTCTACAAAATCCTCTTGTAGTTTTCTTTGTCTCTATCCATTTCTCTCGCTGTGCTATTGTTTGCAAACATGTGAAATAGTGCAGTTTGAGTCAATGTAGGGCTACCAAATGTTGTAGTTTGCAAACAGAAGCTCATGGGACCAAACCAACTATGCCAACATGTCAGGGTGTCCTGGTGAAAACTAGTGGAGGCTTATTTTTGGTTCCCTATGCTTCTTGTACTTTCAGGCTACCTTGTTCGGGCGTAGTCGTTTAAGAGCCCTGAGGCCCAAACATGCCATATCTTCGATAGGTAATTTATCAAAATCCGTGGCACCTAGATACGTATCGGTAGATCTAAGACCTCCATATTAGGACTCTCTACGAGATACTCTCGTGGTTTTATCTATCTCCATCTGGTTCTCTCGTTGTGCTATTGTTTGTAAACACGTGAAATAGTGCAGTTTGAGTTAGTGTAGGGCTGCCATAGTCTGTAGTTTGCAAACAAAAGCTCGTGAGACCAAACTAACTATGCCAAAATGTCATGATGACCAATTGAATGCTAGTGAAGGCTTATTTTTGGTTCCCTTCACTCCTCGTTCTTTCAGGCTACCTCGTCCGGGCATAGTCCATTAAGATCCCTGAGGCCCAAACATGCCATATATTTGATGAGTGATTTCTTGGACACTGTGGCACCTAGAGATGTCTCGTCAAATTTGAGACCTCCACATTGGGGACCTCTACAAAATCCTCTCGTGGTTTTCTCCATATCTATCCGGTTATCTCGTTGTGCTATTTTTTGCAAACGTGCATAATAGTGCAGTTGGAATCAGTGTAGGGCTACTAGAGGTTGTAGTTTGCAAAGGGAAGCTTGTAGGACTGAACCAACTATGTCAACACATTGGGGTGTCCTGGTGAAAGCTAGTGGAGGATTTTTTTTGGTTCCCTACGCTCTCTATGCTTTCAGGCTACCATATCCGGGCATAGTCGCTTAAGAGTCGTGAGGACCAAACACACCATATCTTTGACGGGTGATTTCTCAAACTCTGTGGCTCCTAGAAATGTCTCGTCAAATTTGAGACCTCCACGTCGGGGCCCTCTAGGAATTCCTCTCGTGGTTTTCTCCTTCTCCATTCAAACTGAGTCATTGTAAGGTTGTCCATTGCCAATCACCTGAATAATATAGGTGGTTCATACAATATAGGTGGTGAAATGAGAATTTTAATAAGATATTTTTACAATATAGGTGGTGAAATGAGAATTTTTATTTTTTGTTCCTTTCTAATATTTAATTTCTCTTAGCTTCACTTGGCTTAGATAATAATAAATTCTCTGCTGACAGTGCTAACCACGTGAAGGTGAAATATTTTTTGGCACCACTAACCTACATAAACATGTTAGTAAGCAATTAAATAGAATTTTAAATCATACAAAATTTAAACAAAATCATTTAAGTAAATATTCAAATTAAATTCATGAAGAACATACATTTGCAAATTCAATCTAATGAACCACAATGATCAACTCTATTTTTGACAGTAGCAAGAATTGCTTCATGATCTGATTCACGAACCTTCCACATATTTTTGTTTGATGGCCAACCTCGATATTTGATCAATTTAATATTTATTGCAAGGATCAAATGTGAATAGTGAAGTATCTTCCGATGTACTTCACAGTCTTCAAACAACCAAATGTTTGATTTTTTGATAGAATATCGTCGAAGCCAAGTTCTAGTGACTACCACTGATCCAATGTGATACTCAAGGTCTTCACCATCAATGGCTGTGGAAGTAAAAAAAATTCCCCTCTACACAACGAGATGAGTAGTATGTTCCCTCTTCATTAAATTGCGTCGCAATAACTGAAAAAACATGCCGTATGTATCACAGAGTAAAATTGTTCAGTCAATTTATAAATACATTAAGAGTTGACCATTTAATAATTTATATATCTAAAACATGGCATGTACATATATGTATGTACCTTGTTACACTAAATCAGAGGCTTGGTCAAAGTCAGGTGATGTTGTCATTTGATCTAAAGACCCTGCAAGTTTTAATGCTCATGGAACTTGATGTGTGTCAAGTAGAATTAGAGCTCTACAAGTCCATTCATTCACCCACTATTGTGACTCACATTCATTCCACGTGAAATCAATGCATGATATATAAAAACATGTCATGCACCTAGTATAAATAGTCCAAGCATTTTCATTTGAACTACAGAATGAGTGCATATCACTTGATCCTGCAACTATCATACAATCTTCAAAGTTTTCCAGATGTTGTTGCTCTATCAACCAAAAATATCTACGAACCATTGATATCTCTTGAGATTCATGGCCCATATTCTTAACACACCAATCAATAATGTTTTTTGCATTTCTAAATTTAGCACCATCCTTGAACTTTAACTCTTCTCTTGCAAGTTCTCTTTTCACACATACTCCTACACCATCATGCTCTCCTTTTCCATGCCCTACCTCAGTAAAAATATAGATATGTTGTACATTTGTTTCTTTGTGCATCTTGCTTAGCCAATAAAACATTAGTGCATTCTTGAATTGTGATGTGCAGTTGTCTGACCAAATGTAATGTTGACCGAAACTAATGTTCCTCTCATTCAAGTTCACATAAAACACCTGGAAACACCCTTGTACATATTCTGTAGAATGTGTCCAATCATCACTGATGTAGAAATGATACTCTCTTAATATTTTTTTATCTTTCTCAGTGCTTTCAAGAGAGTGCATGAATGTTATATGCACGAAAATAGAAACTTGCACTAAGTTATAATATTGAGACTGAACCTCTATTTGTGGCTGCAATGTGTAATTATCTGTGAATTTAACTACTGAAACAATAGTACCAAGTGGGAATGTGTCCTTGCTTAACTTGAATTGTTCATCCAACCATCGAGCTCTATGTGTGTGCCTTGCATACTTATAAAAAAAATTCCTCTCTGAATTTGACCATATATTATGATACAAGTAATTGTTTTCTAACAAGCTCACACCTCTTAGATTTTTTTCCATCTTTTAATTGATATGCCACTGATTTATATTTGGTGAAATCAACCAATTATTTTCCTATTGAATATGTACTCTCCTCGTGGATACAACTTTTCAGCTTTGGCAAGCCACCACATACATTGCACATTCCATCCAAACGTGCTTTGTTATAAAAAAATTATCTTGTTGATTTTTCACAAAATATTGTCAGAATAAATTCCCTTGAAGATTTTTTTGGGACATTTATTCCACACTCCTGCAACATGATGTCAGTATGCAAAACACTACGTATTTGACAAAAAAACATCATAATGCATTGAAAATTCAACATGATGCCTGCAACAACAAGTGGTACGTGAGTGATTGATTTTCACATAAAAGGGTTTACTCATTTCAAAGAATTTTTTGCTAATGTTAATTTGTGGATTTTCATTTTTAAACTTAGAGAAACAATTTGTTTGAGTCATATCTAAGAAATATTTTGCACACGATTCATGATTACGAGAACCTATTCTTCTTTTTACTTTATCTCTTCTATTCAGTGACACCCTTGTGTTCTCATTCCAAAATTTTACAATTAATTCTTTTAGAATATCAGATGTATTCTTGTCTTTTCGTGGAATTTTGCTAGAGAAAAGCCCAATAGTCAGTGTTATTGACTAACTCAAGACATTTACGTCTCTCTATTGCTTTCATTAGTGTTTTTTTGTTTAGCTTCAAAGCACTGCTTGTTTTTCTAATCAAGCGTTTATTAAATGTTTTATCACTTACTATACAATTAGTTAAGTGCACGTCATGTAACATTACTATCTTTGGTGCGTCTTTTTCCACCTACAATTTGGTATGCTTTATGTATGTTTTCAACAATTGACGCATTTTGATCAACAACATTAGATTTTCTTAACCCCAGGGTCTTCATTATAGGTCTCATCTTAATTAATTTCATCAATGAAACAAATAATTGACATCTTTGTGTGTTATTTAAATTCTCAAAGTAATTATCCCAAATTCCACTAGCTTTTCTTCTCGCATTTCTTTCAGACATTTTGTTAGGCATTAGTTTTATAATGTTTTCATCAATTTCAATTAAGTGAATTGGTTTTCTTCGCAAAATGGAAGGAGGCGTTCTTAGAGGTGAAGATTCATTTACAAGGTTACTTTCTTCATTCAGTGTTTTCATAGAAATTTTGGGGTTAACATTTGGATTCTCAAGTAAGGGTTCAACAATTGGATTCATATAAATTTCTTCATCCATACCAACATTATCATTCAATTCAATATCATTATTCATTGCAAAATCATTATTCTCTATATTTTCATTATGTATTTCATCCCAATTTTCTAATACATTAGCTACATTTGATATAGCGGATGTACCTTGCCCTGCTCGAAGTTTTTGCATTCTCTTCAATTTTTTTATTCTCTTCTCTTCCAATTGCTCCAGTGTCTTATTCTTGACTTTCCTCTTGTCCTTAGCTCGATGTTTATCACCCATGATTAGAAAAAATCAACTAGTGGGGTAGGGGACAAAATGAAATACTAAAAAATCGTGTTTAAGAATGTAGAGAAAATTGCAGACAAAACATAATGTTTGCAAAATTATTGTGAAAGAGATGAAAGGGGGATGTTGGGGGGCCACAATATATAAAACAAAGAAAAATACGTACGCGTTATGTAACGCATATGTGTTTTATGTTTTCTCTTTTCCCAAGCCATGCCTCAAGGCTTGGGATCTGGTTTGGATCCCCAAGCCTAAGGCATGGACCTGCACAAACACAACAAACATCAATTTTTTACAAGAAAATGTAAAAATGACACTTCCTCTATGATAAATCAAAATTAAAAAAATCGATTCATTTTTAAAAAATTATACCGCGACGTAGAGCAGAGTCTCTTCTTTCTAAAAATATAATTTTTCAAATTTTCTGACTAATATAAGGTTTCCATATTATTTATTTTCTAACTATGCATTTTTATAGCTATTTTTTGAAGTGTAAATATGTCTATCTGTCATGGTGTATCTTTTTTTTGGGTGATCGAAATTAAACAAAATTATTTTAGCCCAAACTAGGCATAATTCTATATATATTAAAAAAAATCTAATTTTTGATATTTTTTAGGTAAGTGTGTGGGGGCACGGTTGGAGCTCCATTATTTTTCAAAACATAAAATTTTTGTACTAGAAAATTCATAAATAAAAAAATATTCTTTAAAAAAATCTAAAAAAATGGAGCCCAAACTAGATGCTCCTAGCTATCTTTCTACCAAAGGGTTTTTAAAAATACTAAATGGTGCTCAAAAAATGGTGGGGGGCACAAAAGTCACTCTATTATGTTTTTTAACAAAAATAGGAGCATTTGTTGGTATTTTTAATTTTTTTACCCACTTAAACTTATCCGTTTTCAATAAAATTTAGTATCTTAGAAACTAGACTCAAAATGATACGATTCATATTTCTACAACATCTTCCAATTTTGAGTGTAACTATTTCGAAAAACTCGTACAAGTTGAAGTTTTTTTTTGTCAGAAAAATACGTCCACTTAAGACCCCCTTTTGGCCCCCCAACTTGGTGCACTTATCCAATTGAAAACTCAAATTCTTGAAATAATAGGACCCAACGGCATATGTGCCCTTGTAGAACGAGCTTGTTTACTAAGTACTTCAATGCTATATGGTCTGTGTAGAATATGAATGATGTTTCTAGCAGATATTGCTTGAACTTATACATTGTATAGATCATTGATAGTGCCTCCCACTTAGTATTTATCTAATTTTGTTCTGTTGGTGTCAATTTCCTACTGGTAAAACACAAGGGGTGATCAACAATCCCCTCATTAGGTTGTGCTAGTACTCCTCCAATGGTTTTTATCGAGGCATCAACATGAACATGGAAGGGATTATCCCAAGAAGGAAAAGTGTAATATGGGCATAGTGACAAGCCTATCCTTCAATGTGTTAAACGCCTTTTGTTGTGCCTCTCTCCAGAGAAAGGCACTCTTGTGTTTAATTTATTCCTCCAAGGGCATCGTGACGATCTTGGCATATCCCTTAATAAATTCCCTGTAGTACCCCATTATGCCTAAGGAATCCACACACAATGCTCTGACTGGTAGGCTCCCCCAATCCCACAATAACTATAACTTTTCTGGGATCCACCGGCAATCCCTCCTTACATATAATATGTTAGGATGAGGGGTGAAAAGGTATATTTACCAACGAAATTAAATGTTAGGTTAACTTACACTAATAAGTAGAAATATAAATGTGCACACCATAATAAACTTAGATAACAACATAAAACAAATTACACAGTGACACTGTATGTAACATGGAAAACCCGTAAATAGGTAAAAAATCATGAAAGAATAATGCACTTTAGAGACACATTTTACAACCCAATCCAATAACTCTTCCCTCACTTCTACTCCATGTATTCACCTAGATTCCAAATGATTCATGTGTTATAATGAATATGATCTATAGTCATATTTAATTAACCTGAAGGGTTATGTCCATATTAAGTGATGGGGAACACCTTAATTTAATTAATAGTTAATTAATAACTAACAAATCTAATCTAAAGTTTATATTTAAATAATAAGAATATAAAATATTCTATATTATTTGACTATAAACTAAAAATTATGATGCACTTAATATTATAGTTCTAACACTTCCCCTTAATATTAAGTGGGGATCCATATGCCAACATTACTTGTTTGTACAACAGGATTTACAAATCCATAAACCCTAAAGGTTTAGGCTAGCACATTTACTTTTGAAAGAATTATAACACTTTCATCACACTCAACTTACTTTTTGGTACAAAAGAGATTTGGAATCCATAAATCAGACATATGATTTAGGATAAACATGATTTGTGAGACTACATCTCACCATTTCTTGTGGAAATATTCTTATACCATATCTCTAGGAGCCTTTTATAACACAAGGAACTCCTTTACAAACAGATGCACACTGGATTTTTGTATTTTTCCTGTAAGCTCTATCAGTTTACTTTAGATCATACAAGATCTTTTACAATGCTTTTAAACCAGAGTAGAAGTATAGAGGAGTCAACAACCGGCCGACCATAGGAGAGTGATATTGCATGCACATTCCCCCTCAATGGCAACTCTGAAAGGCCAAGAATTGCATACACTTGCAGTATTTTACAACACACAATGGCTAGTAAACATAACTGCAATCTTAATCTTCGGTCTATTAGAACTGGAGATCTCTATACACCGTAAAGAACCTTCTCTCGGATAACTGATATATGAAATTCAATATGCTTCATTCTCTGATGTTGAACTAGATTCTTTATCAAGAGTAATACCATCTGACTACCACATAGAATAAGAATACTTCCTTCAACTTCCATGTGTATCTCTTCCAACAATCTGCTTCAGCCACATGGCTTCTTCACTACTTCCATTGTACTTCTATACCTCAGCAGAAGAAATGAAGACTGTTGGTTGCTTTTAGATGTTCCAAGTAATGGTTCCTGCACCAAAAAACTTGAACTCATATCCAATATATTTTACATCTAACACAACATCAACTTGGTTAGAGTTACAATATCCATATAGACATCATAATAAACATAATATAAATCATTATTGATTACTTTTAACCAAATGTAAAAGTTAAATACAAGTTGTAAAACAACTAACCATGTTAGAATATGTTGAAAAAAATTCAACATACTATTGTTATAAAATATATATTAGATGCAATCAATATTGGCCGTCTCCAATACAAATACAAGGGCATCCCCCAGTGTCATTTGATATGCATATAATAATATTTTAGTTTACATACTAAGAAATGTTTTATAAAAAAAACATATATCTTCATTATCTTATTGTAAGCCTTTAAAAAATGAGATAAGACAAGATAATCAACATTTCTAAAAAGATAATCAAGTTATACAAGAATAATCATAGTATTCACTAAAAACATAATCCACTGACTATGGACACTTCTTATGGAGTTTGCTTCAAAAAATGACATGTAAACACCCTTCAATACATTTCATAGGAAAAATTAAGTTTAGACATGCCACATATGATCAGTTTTTTATGCCACAAAATGAACAATAGTTCCATTTTTTAATAAACTATAAAAAAACGAAGCAAAACTTTAAAGCATATATAAGTCATTTTGTGTATGTTTTTTAGTTGTAGTTACTTCTTGTTCACTTTTTCACAAACCCATCTGAGTTAAACAAAGAAGAAAAAAAACATCTCTTTTTCCAACAATATATTCAAATAGAAGGTATATTTTTCATTTAGAAGTAATTTATAAAGCTATTTTATAGTAGCACTATGATTATTATCATCATCATTATCTTGATTTTGATATGATTTATTCCATTTTAGATTTTTGAAATTTGACTTATTTTTAAAGTTACAATCCTCTTTCTTATGTCCAAATTTCCCACAATTATGAAATTTACCATCAAAACTAACTTTTAAGTTTCATGGTTTCTTGTTTTTATTAGGAGTTTTAAAAGTTGATTTTTGATTCTTGTTAATCCTGGAAGGTTTACCCTTTTTTTTTTTGAGCAAGAAGTGCCTGTGTGGAATTTTATTTTGAATCAAAATTAGTCATAACCTGCTCTTCCTGAAAAAAGAGATTACTAAGGGTTTGAAAATTTGGAATGTCTTGTTCAGATTGATACTTCGAATTCAAAATTGAAATGAAATTTCTAAAATTTTCATGAATATTTAATTGGATAATAAAATAGAGAAATTTATCATGAATCAAATTACTGCCAGATCCATCTAATTATGACTTAATATTTTTTATTTTTGCTAAATAATTAATCACTTTTTTTATCTCCCTTCATGGGAGTTGTCATAAGATCTAAAACCAATTTAATATTTTTTGATAATACACGTATGTTCGTGCATCGACTTCAATTGTGTTCAAGCTTCACTTAAACTCTCTATATTTCCTATATGAAGTAGAAAATCATCATGTACCCTTCGCAAGATAATGGTCATCACGTCTAGTACTTTCTGTTGATATGTGGCGACGTTATCAACAGTTGCATGTCTTCCGATAGGAGCTCTCTATGTTCCATTTACAACTGCCCACAGTTTGTGAGCCATGACTTCTGCTTTAAATCAAATCTTCCAAATGTTGTAGTTGTTTCCATTTAACATCTGAGATTTATCAATTGAAAAATGATTAAACCCATTTGTGTGTAAAATATAGATAAAAACCAAATAATATATAAGTATTAAAATAAGAGTTTTTATAGAAATTCCCCCTGTCAGTATTTTAATCCTCGTAATCAATCATGATCAATTTTACGCCACAAAAGGAGGTCATGTTAAGTAAAAAGTCTATACACGAAAAAAGTTATAATGATATCAAAAAATTAAATTGAAATGTGAGTGAAATGTTTTTTAGTTTTGCAGCAAAAAGACGACAACCGATCTAGTCATTGTGTCATATAAAATATATCATTTTAAACAAAAATGATTATATTGTTTTTACAATTTTTCTAAAAAAAAATAATTTTCACGATTAAAATTTTTGAAAATAAAAACAAAACAATATTTTTATATTTTTCAAAAAATAATAACGATTTAAAAATTTATTGAATTTTACAAAATACTAGATAAAAAAACTTAATCTAAACAAGAGTAGGAAGGTTTGACCACAAAACCTATGGTTTTTTAAAAAAAAACATTTATTACCAATTACTTTATTGACCTTTACACTTATATATTTTTAAAAAATACATTTTAAGTTTAACCAAGAATTAAAAAAAATTACAACAATAAAAAACATATTACTGTCCATATAATTTCTAATGACCAATCCACATGGATGAAATATATGAACTATATATTTTTCCACCTTACCAAATATAGTCCTTAGACCAGTCAGACCACAAACCAAGCATAAATTTGTTAATTCCACCTCACATTTTTATAACATGCCTCACATAATATTTAAGTAGGCCACATTATATATATATCATGCACGTTTCAAGTTTCAAGTTTCAAGTTTCAACTATATGCCAACCACTACACCTTAATATCACCAAGGCGAAGTCAATGCCAAGCGTGGAAATAGGTAAGAGGTTAGGAAATAGATGGAATATTTTTTTTTTAAGTATTTGTTCATGCTAACAAATGTTAATCATAGCATAAGTATATGGTACGGGTTTAAAGATACATTTTTTTTAAAAAATTATGAAAAACTTAACCATATATGAGGGCGGTTAAAAGTGGGTGTTTTTAATTTATTAAACCAAGTTCTTTAAACATAGGACACGCCAAATTCTATGCACTCAACTAATGTCCCAAGCATATGGGTTTAGGTTTTAAAAGATATATTATGATTTAATTATGGAGCAATTAAGATCAGGATTAGGTAATAGTTATATAGCCTCTTCTTTTGAAAAAAAAGAAATATATATATATATATAAAGAAGAAGATATATATATAAAAGTTGGGGTAAGCATTTTAAATGTCAATTACCCCATAGCCATATATGTGGTGGATAAGTACTTCGGTTTGTGTTTTAGCATAAAAAAAGGGTGGCCTCTTTTAGATTATAGTTTTATAAAGTATATAATATTTTAATATGTAGTTTTTTATAAACCTTGTAAACTTGGGATTTTTCAGTTTTAACCAAACTAGATCAACAACTTAAATGATATATAGTTTATAAACTATAAATTATAGTTTTAAAAATTAGGGTAACAATATACCCAATTAATACAATTATATTAATGTTTTGGGAAAAAAATTCATTCAAATGTAATTAATTTAAGAAAAGGGTACGTGGAGGAGACATACACAATTGTTTTCGATTTTTAAAGCTGAGAAAAATTTTACCGAGGAAACATTGATAAATGCTAGACCAATAGAAAAAATTTCATTTCCTATTCTCATGGGGTTTGTCTCCTCATTTTTAACCTTTTATTAATTCTTGAATTTACCCCCAAAATAATTCAACCCGCACACATTTGAAACTATAGAAACATAATGAAATAATTCATATAAATATTTAAACATTATCTCTATGGTAATTCATGAAATTGAATTCTTGCCTTTTCACCTATGCAATATTTACCAACTAAATTAAATGTTAGGTTAACCTACATTAATAAGAGGAAATATAAATGTGCACATCATAATAAAAGTAAATAACAACATAAAACAAATTACAAACATGAAAAATCCGTAAATGGGTAAAAAACTATGAAAGAATAATCGACTATAGAGAAACATTTTACAACCCACTCCAGTAACTCCTCCCTCACTTCTACTACATGTATTTACCCCAGAATCCAAATGATTCACGTGTTATAATGAATATGACCTATAGTCATATTTAAATAACATGAAGGGTTATGTCCATATTAAGTGACGGGGCACACCTCAATTTAATAAATAGTTAGTTAATTAATAACTAACAAACCTAATATAAAGTTTATATTTAAATAATAAGAATATAAACTATTCTATATTATTTGACTATAAACTAAACATTATGATGCACTTAATATTATAGTTCTAACATAATATGCCCCAACAGGGTTCCAAATGGAGTAACAAATACATATTTTTTAATGTTGAGGGATATCCTCAACTACCGACATCTCTCAAACATCAGCCTCAAATTGTCACAATGGTCTTTTAATATAGCCCATACACAGTCCAATCATCCAGGTAGACCTGAAGAAATTTATGGATGAAGTCCTAGAAGGCTTGTACTACGATGCGCAAGAACACAACAGTCACATTTTTTGGCCCAAAAGGCATGATCATATAGGCAAAACTTTCCCATTCAATGGCGAAACTTTTCTTCTCTTGGTATTCCTTTGCAATTCTAACTTGGTGGTACCCTGAGAACCCATCCATGAAAGAATAGACCTCACATTCAACTACTCATTCCAGAATTTCTTCAGTGAATGGGGTTGGAAAAGGGTCGGTGACACATACTGCATTCAATTCCTTGCAATCAACACAAATCCTTATCCTTCCATCCTTCTTAATGCTTATGACCATTGGACTCACCCATTCTGATTCCTCCATAGCCTCAATGATGCATGATGCTATCATCTTGTCTAACTCCTCCTTGACCCATACACCCAAGTTCGGATTCATCTGATACAGTCTCTTCCAAATCGGGCACACACCTTCCTTCAACTTGATCTTCATTTCCCCTAAGGAGTGGTGAACGCATTTGAGCTCATGGTACCCACATGGGAACAAATCCTGAAACTTGCGCAAAATCTTAATGATCTTAGAAACTTCTATCTCTGACCAATAATCCCTAATGATAGCTTCCTTACGTTCTGCCTTAGAACCAATGTTAACCTTCTTCGTCTTCAAGGGCTCATGGTAGGCACACACTCGCTCATCCACGATATCCCTAACTTCATGCGTACCTTCAGAATGTTCAACATCTAGACTTTCTATTTCTTCACCATCTATCACATAGACCATTTTTCCTTTTTCCCTTTCCATGCATGTGCACTCAAGTTATGTCTCTTCTAATTCTTCCTCATCAAAACGGGTCTCCAAACCAATTCATTTTAAGACACCTCTATAAAATTGTAGGTGGAAAATACCTGGCGAATATCCCCGGAACCAGTTTCAGCGAAAGGTGAATTTGACAGTATTCCAAAACAAAAATTTCACCTATTTTTTTTCATGGCTCCATCATTGACGTGCGACAACAAGACGTCAATAATCACTCCTGACGCGCGTCACTGGCTCCAATTGACATGCGTCACTGGCTCCAATTGACGCGCGTCACTGGCTCCAATTGACGCACGTCAATGGCTCCAATTGACGTCGCGTCCAATTGACGCGCGTCAATGGCTTCTATTGACGCACGTCACTGCGCTGGAGCCAATTGGCGCGTCTATTGACGCGTCAACTGGCTCCAATTGACGCGTCACTGGCTATTGACGCGCGTCACTGGAGCCATTGACGCGCGTCACTGGCTCCTATTGAATACGTCACTTTGACGTGCGTCACTGGCTCCAATTGACGTGCGTCACTGGAGCCAATTGACGCGTCCCTCCCGCGTCTGGCCCTCTTGACGCACGTCACTGGCTCCTATTGACGCGCGTCACTGGCTCCTATTGACGCACGTCATTGGCTCCAATTGACGCGCGTCAATTGGAGCCATTGACGCCTGATTTAGCCTATAAATACCCTTCAACCGGTCATTTTCTCATTTTCACCCTCCCGCTCTTGAATTTTTACAGGTCTCAATCATTGTCAAAGACGCAAGTACAACTATAATGTCGACTTCACATGCTTCCCAACTGCAAGTTCAGCAAAAAAATCAAGAGAATCCAATTCAATCGATTTCCAAGATCAACTACAGGAATCCCTTATGCCCTCACATCCATACTGTTTTAAATCTGTCTTCAGAATATAAAGATTTGATGGATGCGTGTGAATTTACAGGGCTCGTTAATATGCCCCATTTCGAAACAGATCCGGATATTTTGAATTACCTTCTGTCATCCTACAATTCAGAGGACGGCATTTTTTATGTGACTCTGAACGATGGCCAAATGTTCCAATTCAGTATCGAAGCAAATGACATCCATCGGTTTACGGGCCTTCCGTTCAAAAATTTACCAATTGTTACAACCAAGGCAACACTCGTGGAAGAAGACAAGAAATTACTCGAATCAAAGTTCGGTTTCCATGTTGATTGTAAGTATAATTCGTTTTAATTCATATTTTTTATTCTATTTTTTATTCTGATACAATTTGCTGTTATAAATTTATAGTAATTTTCACTCTTTCACATTTGCAGCCCATGTCAATAAATCCAGGCGTGGTGTGGATACACAATCAATTGCACACCACTTTCTTGCTGCACTTATTTCATTTTTTCAATCCAGAATTGTTTTGCAGGGTCGCCAAACTGATATACCAAATTGGGCCATTGCATACATTGTTGCCACTATCTCAAAACAAAAATTCGATTGGTGCACATATCTATCCAAAAAAATAAGAACTGAACTAACAAATTCAAAACTTTCTGAAAAACCTATCATTTATTCAACAAACTATCTCCTTGGCCTTTATTATGAGGCACTTTTAAATTTAAGAGATAAAAAAATTCCTACTTGCACTGATGAGGAGTTGATGAAGTTGTCAATTCCATTTGAAGAACAACAGGTATAAAGTATTTAGTTTGTATTTCAATTTTCGACATTACACTGCGCAGTTATTAACACTTAAATGTTAATTTTTTGCAGAGAAGATATCTTGAAGCCCTTCCCCGAAAAAAGGCGTTATCGAGAGGAAGAGGCCAACAACACGCTGAGGCTTCGGGGGACTCCCAATCTGAAATGGAAGCTCACTCCTCTCCAAACCCTCAACAGTTTGAACTCGTTAAACGCCAGAGAAGTAATACCTTCTCATATATTATTTACAAATTCCAAAGTTGCATATTTATTTTTCAATTTAAATTTTAACCAAATGAATTGACAACATTTAATATTGATGAATTGCAGGGACTTTGGAACATACACCTGTTTCACAAACTCAACCTTCTTCCCCAACTCACTCCATACAGTCGCATGCATTCATATCTTCTGAACAGACACCGAGTACAACTCCTACAAGGCCACCCGTAGCACCGAGAAAAACAACCCCTCGACAACAAGGTACAACTCTTCGATAGTACGTTTAATTTCAAAATTTTTGACTTTATGAATTGTTTTCCTATTTTTTCATTTTTTTCTTGTACTTTTCAGCACATGTCAGTCCTGATCAAACCGCGGCACTGACACCCACTCAACCAATAATTTTTAAAATGCCAACCAGAGGAACAGTGAAAAAGAACATTGGTAAACGCATGCCTTTTGCTCCGGCCCCTAGTGGGACACTAAACATTGCCTCCTCCTTTCGAATTCCAACTCTCTCACTTGGTGGCTTGCCCAGTGCAACGGGCATATCTGTTTTGAACAATATAAATTTAGATGAAGATTATTTGGGCATTGATAGCAATGACCCAACTGGTTTTTTCGATACCCGCGAGATGATTCAAGGCCAGCAGGTATACTTCAAATTTCAATTTAAATATGCTTTACAATTTTGAATTACATTTCGATTTAAATTTATTTATCTAAATCTTGATTAATTTTTTCACAAACAGGATCAGCCCACCCAAAGGCAGAAACACGTAGCAGTTGATCTTGGTGAAAGCCCCCATACTTCTCCAGCAAGATCGTCTTCATCAGATTCAGATAGTGAACAGTTGCCACCTTTTCCTTTGGAGAACTTAATTGGTTATGATTGTCAATCCCATGTCAGTGAGTTTATTCTTCCTCATATCAAACAGCTTATAGAATGGGAGAGAAGGGCTAAAGTTCTTATCAATGAGATTATTAGTCGTTATGAAAATTATTGGCAACGGGATAGTTTATACGCTGCAGTCCAGAATCAACCTGCGAAGATGGATTCCTTACTTACCCAAGTAAGAAGTGGGACTGTCACGTATAACAACAACTATAAAGATGACATTTTAGATAAGGCATTAAACAAATTGGAAAATATTAGTGCCGAGGCCCAGGCATATTTTAACAAATGGTCCAAGGACAAGGATTTGGTAGCAATCGCAAATGCCGAAAGAGATAGAGCGGTTGTAAGTACTATTACATTCAAACAATCATTCTTGTTAATTTGAAATTTTCATTTTTTAGTAATATTTTGAATTGACATTACTCTTTTTGTGCAGTTGAAATATGAAAATTTGAAGAGTCAGGCGAAGGTTTTGCAAGTTCACTTGGAAACAGCAAAGAACAGCTTATCCGCAGCAAAAAATTTGAAGCAAAATATTGTTTTGGTTAACAAACAAAACAATACACTAAAGCGGATAATTAAAGAGCATGGTTTCGACCCTGACATATTATTCAAAGCTAAAGCAGCAGCTGATCCAAATTTGCTGTCGCATGGAGATGCGACAAATCAAGAAGAAAGAATTTTAAAAAATCTGGACAGTGCTGCAGAAGATCTTATAAGTTCAGGGGTTATTTCTGGTGTTGGGGAAAGAGGTACAGCCACAGTGGAAGAAGCCGTTGGGGAAGAGAGCAGAGGAGTAGAATTGGATAAAGAAAAAGAGGGTTTTGAAAACTAGAAACTTTTATTATTGAGGAAACTTTAAATATTGAATTTGAAAACTTCTACTATTGAGTATGTACTATGGTATTTGAATTTAATTATATGGATTTATATACAGTCTTTAATTTTAATTGCATTAGATGGTGATTATCATGAATTATATGTATGTTTCTTGTTTACTTGCATTGTCATGAATTGTATGTGGACGTAGATGATGAATGATGATAATTGATAATTATGATAGATGATGCTGAAAGACGATGAATGACGATAATGATATGATATATATGGACGATGATCAATTTAATGTGGACGTAGATTTATCATCAAGCACAGTAATTCTTCTTCTCTAGACTTTTGTAATTCTTCTTCTCTAGAATGGATATAGATGATAAATAAATGGAATGTGTTATAATGGATATAGATGACATTAATGATTAGAATGGATATAGATGACATTAGAACGAATAGAATTGTAATGATATGATTATGAATTATTTTAAAAAAACTGAATTGTTTTAATAAATTTAAATTAGATAAATAATTGTGTTAATAATAATTGTAGTGTCAGGAGTCAGGATATGATAATGATATGGTGATGATATGATATATATGGATGATGAGGAATTTTATGTGGACTTATATTTAAAATTGTATAATGTATTGTTTATCCCACAGTTAAAAAAATATATCAAAGGATTTTGCACATATAAAAAATAAATTAAATATAATTCTAAGAAATCAAGAAAGAATCATCACTGGCAAGAAATTAAACATAATTGCAAATATGATAGGGTTTAGCTTACCTCTTGCGTATTAGATTGCTGTGAAATCATCAAGGGTAACGTGCTATGAAATCATCAAGGGTAAGCGTATTAGATTGCTGTGAAATCTTGCGTATATGATAGGGTTTGTTTTACCTGACATTGTAGATAGAGGGGTGAGTTGCCTGACATTGTCAGTCCTGAGAAGTGCCAGCAACATCTTTAAATATATAGACCAACAATATCTTTAAATAAATGTAAATATATAGAATTAGACCTGTAACATCTTTAATGATAACAAGAGCTGAAAAAATGTAAAGTAACAAACAATAAGATTATGTTGAAGAAGATACCTATTTAAAATTGAAATCATCACCGGTAATGTGCTAGATCTTTGTCTTAAAAAAATTCAACACAAAAAATGGATTAGTAGATAGATGGGTGAGTTGCCTGACATTGTCAGTCCCGAGAAGTAACAGCTTCCTCGGACGGATGTCAACCCACGTTTTCAAAAAATAAAAAGATTGTATTTAACTAAATGTAAATACATAGACCTGTAACATCTTTAATGATAACCAGAGCTGAAAAAAATGAATAGTAACAAACAATAAGATGAATAGTAATTTCAACGTTCCTATCTTTTTGTAATGTCAACATTAAGAGGTAATTCAATTATGATATTGCAATATGTGTATATAAGATTATTGAAAACATCAAATATAGAAACAAAAGTCCTAAATTGTGTAAGGATATAATATTCTATCAACACTAATTCCAGAAAGTATATAGCTTAAATTAGGATTAGGGTTAAAAATAATTCACCGTTCTACCAGATGTAGGGGTATAACGGTGATTTGAAACTGGATAAGGATGTTGTGCAGAGTGTCATAAATTTTCCTTTGAGATTTGGGATCCTAAAATCAGAGGAAATGTTCATCTATTTTAGAACAAGTTTTCTTGATGAATGTGTCATAGGGCTACTGAATGTGTCCTTTGATACTAAGATATCTAATCTATATCTAACACATACTTCACACGTGTTTATTGATCTAGGATATGTGTATGAATATTTTCAACGACTCTTCTCAACTATAAATATCATCTCTTTGTATTTTAGACCTATTAGCCTAAAAAAGTGTTTCTAATTATATACATTAGATTTACCTCATCATTCCCCCTTCGATACCTATGAGTGCTAGAAATTATGCACCAAATACACCAAAACAGGATTAAACTACTTGTAGTTCTCCAAGTGTCATGGAAGAGTAGAGGTTAGAAAAGTGTAAATGAAGATGGAGCCCTAATTTTATCCTCAAAACTTGGTAACATTGCTTGGCTTGTATTTAATTAAGGGATAGAGATATGTGATAAGGGTAAGAAGATAGATATAATCAAAATGGATAACTCATGTGAAAATTAATTCTTGATGATCAAATATAAGTTGACTAAGGTAATGTGTGAATTTGAAAAGATGACTATTGTAAGTATAAGGGGCTAGTTTATTGGAAATGTGAAAAATAATTAGAGGGTCATCCACATCTATTACAATATGATGGAGCACCAACACATTAAAAAACATTGATATAAAAATGCATCATCTTTGGTAGTTAATCTATCACAAGACTCTCAACCTTAAGTTTTTTCGAACAAAAATTTGGTTTTAGACAACTTCATAAATCCCTTGCTTGAGGATCAATTTTTTCATCTTAGGAAACTTTTGGGAGTGAAGGCAATTTTCATTAAGGTGGGATAGTTCAGTGTTCCTCCTTCATTCCCTTTATTAAAGTACATATTAAGGGGGGATGTCAGTGTATTTAAATAACCATACACTATTGTATATAATTAAGGTGCACTTGTAATATTAGTTGTATTTTAGTATTTGGATAATTCACCCATTAGTGTACATTTATCCACATATATTAATAGGGAAGAGTATGAACCAATTTATTGACTTGATTATCTTCATTATTAATAGAAAAGTAAATTTTCCTTACAAGTTAACTACTCTCCAAGCCTAATAATAGCCTCTACTTGTTTTTATAAAAGTATGGAGAGCTAGTGTTAGTGATCAATCTTGTGGAAGAGAGTTTTTATTACTATGAAGAATTCAAGCCATAACATCTTAATAAAATTGTGGTACTCATGATACTCTCGGTAAATTTGTGTTATGTCTTTACTTTAAGCTTTCATTAATTAATCATGTATACATGCTTGTGGGTGTTTGTTTTATGGTTGTTAACTACGATTTTGGAGAGTAAATTGTACATTAATAATCATCCCAAATATTTCAATTCAAATTTTCAATGATGACATCTTCAAAATGTGACACTTTCTTTTTTCTTGTCAATAGCTTCATCAAACTCGATGTTGTCTTCTGTAGAATGTGACGTGCGACAACAAGACGTCAATAATCACTCCTGACGTGCGTCAATGGAACGTCAATGGTCTTGACTGACGCACGTCACTGGCTTCAATTGGCGCGCGTCAAAGGTTCCTATTGACGCGCGTCACTAGCTCCTAGCTGACGCAATAGGTCACTGCTCAATAGGAGCCAGTGACGCGCGTCACTGGCTCCTATTGATGCACGCGTCACTGCTCCTTATTGACGCGTCACTGGCTCCTATTGATGCGCGTCACTGGCTCCTATTGACGTGCGTCACTGGCTCCTATTGACGCGTGTCACTGGATCCTATTGACGCGTCACTGGCTCCTATTGACGCGCGTCACTGGCTGTTATTGACGCGCGTCACTGGATCCTATTGACGCGCGACAGCTAGGACTATTGTCGCGCGTCAGCTAAGACCTTTGACGCGCGTCAATTGAAGCCATTGACGCCTGATTTAGCCTATAAATACTCTTCAACCGGTCATTTTCTCGTTTTCACCTTCCCGCTCTTGAATTTTTGCAGGTCTCAATCATTGTCAAAGACGCAAGTACAACTATAATGTCGACTTCACATGCTTCCCAACTGCAAGTTCAGCAAAAAAATCTAGAGAATCCAATTCAATCGATTTCCAAGATCAACTACAGGAATCCCTTATGCCCTCACATCCATACTGTTAATATGCCCCATTTCGAAACAGATCCGGATATTTTGAATTACCTTCTGTCATCCTACAATTCAGAGGATGGCATTTTTTATGTGACTCTGAACGATGGCCGAATGTTCCAATTCAGTATCGAAGCAAATGACATCCATCGGTTTATGGGCCTTCCGTTCAAAAATTTACCAATTGTTACAACCAAGGCAACACTCGTGGAAGAAGACAAGAAATTTCTCGAATCAACGTTTGGTTTCCATGTTGATTGTAAGTATAATTCGTTTTAATTCATATTTTTTATTCTGTTTTTTATTCTGATACAATTTGTTGTTATAAATTTATAGTAATTTTCACTGTTTCGCATTTGCAGCCCATGTCAATAAATCCAGGCGTGGTGTCTAAGATGTAGCATTTCTGAGTACATGTAATTTTTGCAATGCTAGGGTCTAAGATGAGCTTTGTAACTTTGTTTGACCTGATGAGTGCAGTGGAAAAGTGTGTACTTGAAAGTATACTGGCGTGGGTAGAGTTTAAACAAAAAAAAGATCTTAAGAAAACTGATGGAACCAAGAAGGGGAAATTAATTGATGTTCCCAAACTTGATGATGCAAATCAAGCAGGGGGGAAGAATTCTGATCAATGTACTTTAATATTAACGGAGGGTGACTCAGCCAAGGCTCTTGCTGTAAGTGTTTGTGCCTTGAATCAGGGAAATGTGAATACTGAATTTGGTAGTATTGTGACATGTTTCGACATCACTTTCCAATTTAATTTTTTGTTATTTTAGTTATCTTTATCCTATCAGGTGGCAGGAATATCTGTTGTTGGTCAAGATTATTATGGCGTGTTTCCTCTCAGAGGTAAGCTGCTCAATGTCAGGGAAGCTACCACTCACCAACAAATGGAGAATAAAGATAAAATCCTTGGTCTACAGGAAGATAAAATATATGACAGCATTAAATCTTTAAGATATGGCCATCTGATGATAATGACAGACCAGGTACATGATCTTTGTCTAGCGCTGTTTAGTTTCTGCTTAATTCTGACACATCCTTTCTAGTGAGATCCTTTTTGACTTGTCCTTTGTCTCTTAAAGGACCATGATGGTTCCCACATCAAAGGATTGCTGATCAATTTCATACTCCTATTGTCAGGGTAAATGTTCCCCCTGTATTTGGTTGAGTGTATTGAGACTCTTTATATTTGTTTTTAAGCCTCCAGAGGTTATGTATCTCCATGTCTAATTTTGGCACATGTTGATGTAGGCAACTCACAAAAATGGAAATGTGTTATCTTTTTACACCATTCCTGAGTATGAAGCTTGGAGAGAATCATTGAGTGGATCGATAACTGGCTGGACCATAAAGTACTACAAAGTAATGCTAGTTTGTTTTCTCTTTATATGTTTTTAAGTTCTGGTTTTGTTCACTTGCTGATTAGGTATCACTTGTTGCTTGGACCATACAGGGTTTGGGCACAAGTACTTCTAAAGAGGGCAAGGAGTATTTCATAGATCTGGACAAGCACAAAAAATATTTTGTGTGGGTTGATGAGAAAGATGGAGATGCAATTGAGCTGGCCTTCAGCAGGAAGAAGATAGAGGCCAGAAAAAACTGGCTGAGACAATTTGAGGTAGTTAGGCCAGGGGAGCAAGGTGAAATGAAATCTGAATTAAAATGATATTCATTTCAACACTAACAAGTTAACAGTTGCCACCTTTTCAATCAATTGGTTTATTCTTCAGTGAGTTTATTCTTCCTCATATCAATCAGCTTATAGAATGGGAGAGAAGGGCTAAGGTTCTTATCAATGAGATTATTAGTCGTTATGAAAATTATTGGCAACGGAATAGTTTATACGCTGCAGCTGATCCAAATTTGCTGTCGCATGGAGATGCGACAAATCAAGAAGAAAGAATTTTAAAAAATGGACAGTGCTGCAGAAGATCTTATAAGTTCAGGGGTTATTTCTGGTGTTGGGGAAAGAGGTACAGCCACAGTGGAAGAAGCCGTTGGGGAAGAGAGCAGAGGAGTAGAATTGGATAAAGAAAAAGAGGGTTTTGAAAACTAGAAACTTTTATTATTGAGGAAACTTTAAATATTGAATTTGAAAACTTCTACTATTGAGTATGTACTATGGTATTTGAATTTAATTATATGGATTTATATACAATCTTTAATTTTAATTGCATTAGATGGTGATTATCATGAATTATATGTATGTTTCTTGTTTACTTGCATTGTCATGAATTGTATGTGGACGTAGATGATGAATGATGATAATTGATAATTAATGATAGATGATGATGAAAGACGATGAATGACGATAATGATATGATATATATGGACGATGATCAATTTAATGTGGACGTAGATTTATCATCAAGCACAGTAATTCTTCTTCTCTAGACTTTTGAACTTGTTTTAAGATAATTATTCTCTATACTTGTAACGATATGATCATAATGTCATTAGAATGGATAAAGATGATAAATAAATGGAATGTGTTATAATGGATATAGATGACATTAATGATTAGAATGGATATAGATGACATTAGAACGAATAGAATTGTGTTAATAATAATTGTAGTGTCAGGACTCAGGATATGATAATGATATGGTGATGATATGATATATATGGATGATGAGGAATTTTATGATATGATATATATAATTCTAAGAAATCAAGAAAGAATCATCACTGGTAAGAAATTAAACATAATTGCAAATATGATAGGGTTTAGCTTACCTCTTGCATATTAGATTGTTGTGAAATCATCAAGGGTAAGCGTATTAGATTGCTGTGAAATCTTGCGTATATGACAGGGTTTGTTTTACCTAACATTGTAGATAGAGGGGTGAGTTGCCTGACATTGTCAGTCCTGAGAAGTGCCAGCAACATCTTTAAATATATAGACCAACAATATCTTTAAATAAATGTAAATATATAGAATTAGACCTGTAACATCTTTAATGATAACAAGAGCTGAAAAAATGTAAAGTAACAAACAATAAGATTATGTTGAAGAAGATACCTATTTAAAATTGAAATCATCACCGGTAATGTGCTAGATCTTTGTCTTAAAAAAATTCAACACAAAAAATGGATTAGTAGATAGATGGGTGAGTTGCCTGACATTGTCAGTCCCGAGAAGTAACAGCTTCCTCGGACGGATGTCAACCCACGTTTTCAAAAAATAAAAAGATTGTATTTAACTAAATGTAAATACATAGACCTGTAACATCTTTAATGATAACCAGAGCTGAAAAAAATGAATAGTAACAAACAATAAGATTAAGGGGAAAAAGATACCTGCTTAAAGTTGAAATCATCACTGCCACTGGTAATGAGCTAGATCTGTGTTTTAAAAAAACCCAACACGAGAAATGGATTAGTAGATAGATGGGTGAATTGCCTAACATTTTTAGTATATAGACCTGTAACATCTTTAATGATAAAGATAAAAGATAGATAAAGAAGATACCTATTTAAAGTTGAAACAATCCATTATCAACAGCTTCATCAAACTCGATGTTGTCTTCTGTAGAATGTGACGAAGAGCCAATTACACTCTCAAGGTTGGGAATATTTGTACTTGTAGCTGTATTATTCACACCTCTTCTTTCGCAAAGGGAATTCCAGTGCGCAATTGCTCTGTCGAACGGAAAGGTTTCGATGGAGTATCGAGAAACATAACACCTCATGCAACTTTCCAGATTTTTATCCAACCTGTTTCTCAGTTTTGATTTTATAAATGACAATGCACTGAAAACCCTTTCATCCTCCACAGACCCCAAAATCATTGTTTGGCATAACTCATATAATCTGAAATATTCACTGATATCTTCTTGTAAGATAGAACTTTGATAGATTCCTCGCCACAGCCTTGTAATAGCACCACTTTCAGAAGGTTGATCTAAATTCTTATATTGGTTCCTCATTGTTGTTGCAAAATTTGTTGACTGAAACTTTAATAAATCGGCATTCAGTATACCTTTGATTTCCATACCCTTGAGCTCTGACGTCTTTGTAAATTGTTCCATTATTGTACCCATTGATTTATGGAAATGCTTTCTGACAAAGTCTGCACGGCCACCTTCAGTATTCCAAAAATTAGGATTCATCACACCCATGGCTTCCAGAATTTTATCTTTACAGAAACGTTCCCTAATTTCTGATGACAAGGTTTCTGAATTTTTTTTAAGCTTTATTCTTGTTTCAACTATAACAGACTCAAACAAATTACGTGTCACGGGAACATCTTCTCGTTCCGATCCTGTAATATCTTGACGTTTTTGCAAAATGTGCATTGGTATTTCCCTCCCATTAACAGTGATGCAGAGGTGATCGTGGATATTAAATCTCAAAAAGGTGTTAGGATTTTTAAGATCTAATAAATCTTTCCAATTTTCAAAAACAGGTGCATCAAAACTATCCTGGGAACAGTACAATATATCAAGACTTTGACATACCATTTTTCTCATCCGTATAAAATCCACAATATAGATTAATCTGCCCTGTGCATGCTTCATCAGTGTATTGATCTCCTTTAACATTGGAAGAATACCAACCAATGTAAGCAATGTCTCCAAATCAGTTAAACGGAACAACAAGTCCCTTGCCCTATCAACTTCATGACGGTATTTGTGCATGAAACCAACCAATGAAGGATACTCCTCACGAACTCTGCATGCAGGTTCATACAAAGAGATCCATCTAGTCTCCACATCCTTCAGAAGTTTTTTGCCATCTGTAATTCCAATTGCAAATTTTTGGAACTCGAGAAAACGCTTTGGGCTGCTTGACATATAGGCATGAAGTTCTCTTATAAGGTCTTCTAATTTAGCAACATTTTCGTGGTTGCTTACCATTTTATACGCTAAATTCATTCTGTGAGCCATACAGTGAATTGGTAGCATATATGGGGCCACTGTTGTTTGTAATCTAACACAGAGCCCTGTTCGGTGACCCTGCATGACAGATGCACCATCTGCTCCAACGCATACCAACTTCGTAGCAATTTCATAATCAGTCATTCCAGCAACATCTTTCAAATGAGAAACAACTATTTTATATAGGTTTTCGGCATTGCAGTTTTCAACCATTTTCATAACACCCAACAGATGAGGTGTCCTTATATGATTTTCTAAAGTATAGATGTGGATACATACCCATGCGGTGTTGTCGACTGCTGTCACTTCATCAATTGAAAGAGAGATAAAGTTTGCTTTTTTTACATTCTCTTTCAAATCTTCCTTCTCTATCATCGAGAGGCATTTTGCCATTTCCCATCCACTACTTTCAGACCAATGAGACTGAGGTACATTCAGCATTCCGTTAAATTGATACAAAACTTTGAAATCGAGGAAATCCGAAATCGCTCTTCCTTTTTTTAGTATTTGAAAAAGAGTAGAGAATTGTATGAATTTTGCATGTAGATTTGTTTCTTTCATCTTACCAATATGCGATGTGATCGTTCCTCCCTTTTCCAACAGATGTCTGTGTTTTTTCTGCTCTGCCTCATATTCCGCTGCGTATCTAACATGCATGCATTCTTTTTCAGTTTTCCACCTATGTGTTTTGATTTTCTGGCCATCCGCCCCCGTTACAGTTAAATATTGTTTTCCACAATGTTTTTCTATAGTGTCCAGCTTCAGTTGCATTTTTTGTTGCTTTCCCAATTTCCACGTACATATTGTACATGTACATTCAGATGGGATTTCTTCATAATTAGATGATTGTACAGGTTCAATAAACGGAAATTTAGCTGCCCAATCAAACTTGTATGTCCTGCCAATGGTCCACATATTCTTGTTCGTTTTCAATGCTTTACTTTTTTGAGTAGAATTTTGAGCAATATCACAATCACCTAGTTTCCTCTTTCTTGGACCGGAGTTTGATTTTGATTTCTGTCTTCCATTTTGCTCAGTGTTTGTATCTGTGATATCTAGCTGCACTTCTGGTTGCACCCCAATAGGAACAATATCTTCAAGATCTGGCATATTATCGTAGGTTTCATTTGTTTGACTTTGATACTGTGCAGAATGCATGTCCACCTCAATAATACCTTCCACACAGTCAGTATTCTGATTCTTTGTGGTGGCATCTATATGATTGGTATTTACAATATCTGTATCCACAGAGTTTCCAAAATACTTGAAGAGTGATTTCTAAGATTTCTTACTTACTTTTAGGTTATTCGTATTCTTTGAGCTGGCACCTTCCATTATTCTGAAAAGAGTCCTGCGTCAGCAAAAGAACCAAGTAGCGACTCTGTCCAGTGTCTGAGGTCTTGTCGCGTCATGTGTTCAACTCTGCACTTGTCGCACGTCAACAACCCATTTCCTGTCACGCGTCCACTACTGAATATACTTGTCACGCGTCAACACTACCCAAGTCACGCGTCAACACTTCCTCTGTCGCACGTCAACACTTCCTCTATCACGCGTCAACTTCTTTGCCCAAGTCACGCGTCAACACTTCCTCTGTCGCGCATCAGTACAGCTGTTGTCGCGCGTCAACAATGCCCTTGTCGCGCGTCAACAATCACAGGCTAACAGTAATCTGAATCTCTGGTGCTTAAGGGTATGCGAGTTCAAATTTCATAGTATTGGTAATTTGTTAAGCTACTTGAGGTATACTACCCGGTGAATCAGCTAGGTTTTTATAGGAGATGTTTTCAAATGAAGGCGAAGCCGACCCCCCAAAAAAAATATACTATATATTTTAGGCGAACAGGACACCGACCCACTTTGAATAATTCACCTTTTCAAATTTTCCTAAAATGAAATTTTCGCCATATTACGAATATTCGCCGCTAAAATTATCCCTGCTTCTCACATGCTTGGATATGACATGAGGTGGGTTCTTTTCCAAGGTATTCTTGTATGAGAAAGGGTGCATTGCTTCTAAAAAACCTAACAGAGAACATGGTTCTCACCTCGCGTCATTCTAGAAGGCTTTCACAACGTGTCACCCACTAACACGCTACAGTCCCGAGTAGATTATAGCTAAGCATACCTCTTTTTTCGTTATCATTTTTCCACTGAGCCTCCATTTCTCATAATAAATCATTACAGTTAGCTCCTCTAGAGTAACTTTCTATCTTCTTCCCTCCTAGGTGCTTGACCGATCATGCTTTTGTTACCCTTATCACCGATCCTCTCAACTGTCACCTAATTAATTTGTAAGTCCCACACACCCAATTGTCACATGCTATGCTGGTTGTATCACTCATAGACTGAGCGTCTTCAAATTGGATAAATCCTTATGTAGGATGAATTACCTTGGGGTCTCTAAAAGAGTGCACATAGATTCTATCAAGGAATTCTTCCCCCAAGGGCTTAGTATAGGGCGTTGATTTCCCATATATTAAGGGGATGATGACTTGTTCCTCCTTGTTCTCAAAACTCATATACCCCTTGTTAGACCATAGGTTAGCATTGTTTTTGTAACACTAAGGGCGCCTAGGAAATGCTGGAAAAGTTATCCACCTCGACTAGCACCAAGAATTAAAAGTCTCCAGCGATAACCACATCCTTTAAGACACCAATGGGAATTGCCTTTGTTTTGTTCACTATATACAAAAAATTTGAAGATGGATGTAATGTGGGTCTTCCCATTTGATGCCATGCATCCAAGGTGAGAACATTGAATTCCACACCCATATCGATCAGAATATTTCTCAGAAGCCAACCATCTACAACAACATTTAAAGTGATTTCTTTATCATAATACAAGTTGTGGGGAGGAATGTTAGCATGCAGAACCTGCCTCTCGCACTCTCTTACAACGCGTGGTACCTTTTCCCATAACCATTCTCCTAGTAAGGGAATGATATTCTCTTGCCTTAACATCATGCATACTTCCCTAACCTTGTCCAAATCTTTCTACAGAGCCTCAACATTTTTTCTTTACTCTGACTCCCTTGACTAGTCCTTCAGACACTAATCTCTCCTTGTAGACTTTGAATCACATCCATAGTCTCTTAATACACCTCTTTTTGATGAGTAGGGTCTGAATACTTCCCATGTATCATTTCTACTCTTGTAACCAGTGTTCTTTGTCTTGGCATCTCCCTAGCATGTACGGCCTTCATTTGCATCGTCACCAGTACAGGTTCTAGACTTGACTCACATGCCACTCTTAGCATCCATTGTGAGTCAGCCTTCATTGTGCTTACCATCCCAGTGCCCTTGTCTTTCTAGTGCTACTGGCTCATGTGCTCAAACAACTAAGGCACTCTTTGTACTTATGTTTCTTTCCGCACCACGAGCATTGCAATACATTAGGACACTTACGCTTATAATGCTCTGTAGGCCCACAATTATAATAGGTTCCTATTGGGAAATCACCTCTTCCTCCATGGTTTCTACGACCACAAAATCCTCCATGATAACCTCTCCCATGTGCTCCTCCATCTACGCATGCTTCATAGTGGCAATCATCATCCTTGTAACTACTTGCAAGGCTGGTCTGGTGCACACCAAGATTAATGGAATAAAAAACTTGGTCAATTATTCTACAATCCTTGGTGTCATGGGTCATAGAGGTATAGATATTACAATAGAAAGGCACATTCTTACGGATCGTGTGCTATATTAGTGGACACCTACTTGCATCATGATCCCCGTGGAAAATTTTACAATCTATTGTCATGGTGTGTACCGATTTCTTGGGGAAAATTTCCTTTACATACCCCTCTACCTCACACTCTATGCACCACAGACCACTCTGAGTCTCGTGTGCCAAGTTCGTAGATAGCTTCTCTAGCTGTTTCTTCACTGCAACAATTTAAGCCTCAAGGAAGGGGCTAACACCGGTATCAACACTTCTAACAACCTCAACATATAGGGTAACCTCTAAGGCCTCGCATGGGTCTGTGAATGTCTTGTGTGAAAGAGCTCTTCTGACTGATGTTATCAATCCTCCAACAAACCACTGAGCATGCTAAGAAGGATGAATATCATACGATAGTTTTGACAAGAGAGTTTTGAAACACACGTCATATTCCCGCACACTCTTTGTCATTCCTTAGTAGATTTATTTCAAAGTGCTAATGCTCTTCTACTCAAATTCAAGGATATAGAATCCAGCCAAGAAGACATTCTGCAGTGTGATGTAATCTACCACCGTCTGATGGGGTCATACTTTTGGTACCAACTATGTGCATGCCCCTGCAATGTCATTACAAACTGACTTGCCTTTCTCTCTGGGGTAGTGATCCCCTTCAGGTGCCATAGAAATTCACACTTGTGTACATACTCTGTAGCATCCTCAACACCCTTGTAATCTGGTATATGTAAAGAAATCTTAAAAAATACTTATGGAGGTGGCTAAGGCCCTTGTCCACCTGATCTAGAACCTTGATTCCCTCTGGTGTTTCTTCCAACACCAAATCCACTTCCAGATCCACCAGATCCACTAGGTCCTCCTCCTGCAACTGGTAATAGGCTTAGAGTAGTCACGCCTAGTGTCCCCAACGTCCTACTGAACCTTTGCACTGACAATTTGTGTTATTGCTCCACTACCTGACATGTATCCTGTGCCACTCCCAGACGTGATACCCAAACTTTGTGTACTTGCACTTTGCCCAAAAATCCCTCTAAACACAGGAATTTTTTATGCGGCCATAGATGTCCCAAACAATAAATTATATTTCCTAGGTGCAGATTGGTCACTTCCACTGATAATAAGTGGGTTAGAAATACTTGTTTATTGATTTGGAAAACTAAGTGCTAGTGTTTAGTCACTAGGTGGGATTAGGTGTGCACCAATGGCTCTCCTTTCTCCACGTGATGAACTCTCATCATAAGCTGAAGGGGTTTCTCTCCCATGCTTGCCAAGATGGGGTAACACAGACTACTTAGGTTCCATGTCCTTTGCGTGAACCTCAATTCCTTCATGTAACATCTACCTCCATAGATCCATCACTCCCACAACCTCACGTTGTCTAGCCAACTCCTTTTTCTGCACTTCGTTATACTTTAGTCACCTCTCTTTCCTCTCCTTTTAAGCTGTAATTTCTACCATCTTCCTCCACCCTAGCTTCCTCATCTAGTGCTTAGAGAAGCTTAGCCGGCCATGGGGAATGCCTCTAAACTTAGCATAATGATCAATATCTTCATAGCCAACAGGATAGCTCGCAAAAAATATCCTCTAGATTCCCTTAGGAACTCACACTTGGCAACCTCTGGACAACAATACATAGAAATTGTGTATTCCAGGGTATAACTAGTTAGCACTCTTTTCCACCAATGATCAACACCACGTTACCAGGTCATATTCACATCTTGCAGCCTCTGGTAATTATCTTGGGTCCACACACACAATCTATAGTACCATCTCAATCTAGATGCATATGTTGAAAGCCATTCATACAATTCTACTAGAAAACAATAAAAGAAAGTCTCATACAAATCGTGATATAGGTGTTCTTCTACCCATATGTGTGCATCAAACTCAGGTCTAGCACTAAATATTTGAGAAAACTCATCCTTCGTGCTCTTAAACCATGCTTCGACACTCTCCAAGGTCAAGTGCTCTATCATCACATGTCAAAGGAACCAAGATGTAGTCATCTCTCACAAAAACTTTGAAAAGAGGTCCCGACAATAGAACCAAGATGTAGTCATTTTATGCCTTTAGTATAACCCTTTAATCCCTTGCACGTTGGCCTATCACCTAGTGGGCGCTGAGCACTCACCCAAGGCATGCACAGGTGTCAAGGCTCTGCTTTATGTGAGCATTGTGAGAATATGTTGTCATTGATGACATATTAAGTGTAGAAAAGTAAATGATCATGCATACATTCTGAAAGCATAGGATGAGTCATTACACCAACATACCCATTTAGATAACAAAAGAAACATCATACAGATAGTAGATCTGATTCATAACATAAAGAAAATGGCACTAAGGTTTACACCCATGAACAATATATTTAGAGAAAAACCATATATTCATGTTGATCATAGTTCATTAACCACATTACATCCAAAATGGTCATATCAGACCAATATATCATGACTCAGACATTAGAAGTTATATCTATTCTTCCCTAATACAAAAATTTAGTAGAACCATTCCCCTAGATATGCTAACATTCCTATAGTCCTCTAATGAGAACCCTAACCCCTAGAATCTTCTACTCATTTCTATAGAGCTTCACCTACTATTTTATGGTTTAATGCACCATGGCCCTCTGGCTCTCTCCAGAATGGTACTCTCTCCTCTATATTATTCTTCTACCTGAGCATCTCTATAAATAGGTTTAACACCCACTGTCATGCCTTCCTTGAGTAGCAGATCGGTTGTCAAGTGTTAAGATGGTCCTCCAATGGATCATGCTTCTTCTGATTCAAGCTCCCCAATTTTTGCAATGATGTCTTCAAGAATGTTCCATGTGTGGAATATTATTTCCTTGACCATGAATTTGCCCGGCTGTCACCTTATCCATTCAGCATGCCTAGTCAGGTCACTTTTTTCCTCAAGTACCTCTTGGAAAGCCGAATATGACTAAGTCCTAAAATCCTTTGCTCTGCCTTACACATGCACCATGGTTTCTATTAAACCATTATAAAACCCATTTTCTACACGCTTTTCCCCATGCGTCCATCTTCTTCACTAGTCCTGCATGTGCACATACCGTTTGGGACTTAGTCAATATTCTGAGACCTAGCACTCCTCTTCTAGGGAATCAATCCTCAAACTTTGATTTTCCCAATGAATCTATTGCCATCCTCTCCATTGATGATATTGTTTATTAAATTACATTATTCTTTGAAAAATCCAAATTTCATTGCGGGGGAGGTGCAGGGGTCATCCTCATTCCTCTTAATGGTGAGCCTATGCCACTATCCTTTAAAATTGACTTTGATTGCACAAATAAGATTGTTGAGTATGAAGCTCTTGTGTTAGGTCTTCAAATTGCCATTTCCCCTAGATGTTAAATCCATTAACATCTTTGGTGACTCTCAACTGGTTGTGAACCAAATCAATGGTTTGTACCAGTGTCATAACGATGAGCTTTAAAAGTATAAAAACCATGTCGACTTACTTTTGACCACGTTTGATCACTACACTCATTCAAGCCACTCTGTAATCCACTAACACATTCAAAGATACCATTGCTTGTCTTGCTTCTCAAATGCTTGCCTCATCTTCATACTTAAAAATATTTGTCACAATACAATGGTTGTAGTCTCCTTCTTATATTATCTATCGCCTTAATTTTGTGGGAAGTATTGATACGGACCCACAAATCATTTGGTTTAAGAAGTTCATTGACTACATCTCACTTTCAATTCTACCTCTGGATCTCACTCACAATGGACAATGGTCCTTCCTACAAAAATTCTCTCATTACGTTATCATGGGAGGTCTTCTCTATAAATGTTGCTTTTAATGGTATCCTCTTGAAATGCCTCACCATTTTTGAAATCTCGTACACCATCAATTAAATTCATGATGGGATTTGTGGGGGAAATTTTAATGGCCTCTCTTTGGCAAAACATATCCTTCAACTCGGCTACTACTGGCTAACCCTTAACCTAGACTATTGTGACTATGCTAAATATTGTGTGAAGTGTCAGTAGCATGCTAACCTTCCTAAAACTCCTATTCACTCCTTACAAGTCACCTGTGACTTTTGGCCCTTTTCTTAGTGGGGTTTGTATCTCATTGGGGAGCTTAACCCTAATTCCTTGTAACGTCATTGCTGGATCATCACAGTGACTGAATATTACACTAAATGGGTGGATGCCATCCCTTTCATTTCTACCAAAGTTGAGAAAATAGTCGAATTTATCAACCACCATATCATTTGTCTCTTTGGTGTTCGTCATCACCTCATCACTGATAATGGAAAACAATTCAAAAACAAAAACCCTATGCCAATTATGTGACAAATTTGGTATTCAAATATGTTTCTCTTCACTATATTACCCACAAGAAAATGGTCAAGCCGAATTTTCTAACAAAACTCTCACCAAAATTCTTATGAAATTGGTTGATGACACTAGTAAGGATTGACATATGCAAATTCCTTTTTCCTTATGAGATTATCATACCATAATTCACACCTCTACCACTTCCACACCTTTCTCTTTGGTTTATGGTACAGAGGTCATCCTACCTCTCGAAGTTCAAATTCCATCTCTCCTTATATCTCTTAAAGATATCCTCTCTAGTGAGGTTTTTCGCTAAGAACATGCGACACAACTTGAGCTACTAAATGAATTCTATTTAAACTCTCTAGACCACCTCTAAATATATAAAAAAATGCATTAAACATGCCTATGAAAAATGCATTCGAGAAGAAACATTCAAGATCGATGATCTTTTCCTGAAGGAAATCAACATGTAACTAAAATGGAGAAAAGTAAACAAGACAAGTTTGCTCCTAATTGGACTGGACGTTATATTGTCACCCATACATATGGATCAGGAACTTATCATTTATCTTTTCTTGAGGGTAAACTTGAACTTGAGCTCCTTAATGCCTTGCATCTTTGACTATTCTATTATTGAATAATGTACTACATCATTTTATGTATCATATATGCTCGTCCCTTGAGTGAACCTCTCCTTCCACCTATCTCTTTTAAGGACCAATGAATTAAACAAAATTGTGTGATTCTTGTTGAGCAAAGAATACTTAACAAAAAGAACATAAGACATCCACTTGGGAAAACAAGACATGTTCAAAGGCGCGAATGGATAAGGGAAACATGCGCGCAGAGGATAAGATCATATTTTGTGACTTAGCCATTTTTGCACATGAGGATCTATTTTTAGAGATGGTGTGCAGAGCACACAAACAAAGTAGAGACGTGTGCGCCACACATTGGCTATTTTTGGAGGATCAACTGCAAAGCGCTTTGCATGATGCAGACTAAGAATAGGTTTTTCATTATCAGTCAACTAAAGGAAGACTATTGCTAGGACACTTGCATGTGGGACTATGACCGTAAATGGCGTGTGACTAATAATAGAATGCGACCTATTTTGGGATTAGATAAGTGGTGAAGGGAAAGTCCCCACCCTTATAAAAATGTATTGAGTTGTGTAGTAGATATGATAGGGATACAGAGAAAGCATACAGGTGTGAGAACTGAGATATAGTGAGATTGTGTTGCTAAAAATGTTACGCGCATAAGTGTATACCACTTTTACTGTAATGAATATTTTGTGTAATTGTCATTGAATTTAATAGAATGGAGGATATTGGACTAAATCTAAGGTGTTAGTTTTGTGTACAATTCAGTATCTAGTATATTCTTGATTTCATCATGGTTATACTTTAAATTCTATGTATCCCCCTTAGATATAGATCTGAGCATGCATCTGTAGAAAGATGTATTAACTATGGAACTGACATCTATTAAAGTCTTCATCATGCTAACATCCTGCAACAATAACCCTAAAGAGGGACCTGGTACCTTTGCATGCTTCAGGTGAGCACTCAGTCTAGGTTGAGTGATGTGTTAGCACGCCTGGGGTCTTACTGGTGAATTCTAGGCTGCATCATTGGTTCCATGTTATTAGGACCTCTTTTTCAGTTGTTTCTAGGATGGTTCACAATGAAGACATACCGGTTGACTCTAGCAAGCATTGAGGAGTAGATACACGACCTGGAAGAAGAATACACACAGAGGTTAAACACTGGATTTGAGTTTAACGCATGCACTTGGGTGGAACAAAATTTGTATGACAGTTTGTATGAGAGATTATTTGCTATTTTCCCAATAGAGTTGTATGAGTGGATGGTTGCATATGCATCTAAATAGAACTGGAGATATCATACACTTATTTGGACACAGAAGATCATTTCAAGCCCTTTATGATGTTGATTTGATCTGGGACTCATGTTGTGGATACGTGGTACCATGGTGTTTTAAACAATTATATCATGGAATATTCAATTTCTATGTATTCTTGTCTAGAGGTAGCTGAATTCCAATTTTTACACTATCCCAGAGGAACTTATTTACAAGGAATTTGCAATGGCAATCAATATCTTGATGGTAACCTTAAATTTGGAAGAAAAACATATGGCTAGCTAAACCCCACCATGTGTGGGGGTAGGAATAGGACTGGTGAAATATGGTGGACTTAGCGGTGGTAAGGTAGAGGGAAGAAAGGAAACTTAAGTATAATGAGGTGCACAAGAGGGAGATAGAGAAGAAGCATGACATTGTAGAGCGGATGGTGTTGAGGAGAGAGATGGCTTGTGAAGGATTTAAAGCTCACGTAGAAGACATGGAGCCAGAGCCCCAGGAACTCCCCCATCTGGGAAAGCATGATAACAGGGACCCCTCCTCAGCCTCAAAAAGGAGCATGCTAGCAGAGATGACCTGGGCCATGTGGGTGCGCATCTGAACCTACCTGATAACCTATCCCTTGTGCTTGGTTTTCCAGAATCTAGTATGACAAGTAGTCAGCAAGATAGTTTGGGAAGTAGGAGAGTAGGAGTAAGTCAAAAAGCAAGTACATCAATGGCAAGGTAGATGACTTCATTATTATTTGGGGGTGCATTCTCAGGCATATCATCCACACAAAATGTGAGCACACAAAATGTTGGATTCACTTCTGGAAGTGTAACTACTTCTTAGACCGTGGGGGTTCAGTATAGTACCACTGTTGGAGCACATGGGAGTACGTCTTCAGGTCCTATTCCAGCTATAGGTGGAGGATCAGAAGGTGTAGGTGGTTCTAGTTCCAGTGAATCTGGTGGTTCTGGAGGTAGAGGAAACACATGAGGTTCTGGATTAAGTGGGCAAGGCCCGCAACAACCCCATAATATTTACATGGAGATGTCTCTTCGTCTCTTGGAGTATAGAGGCATAGAAAATGCTACTGAACATGTGCACATGTGTGAAATATTATGGCACACAAAATGGATCATGTCTTTAGAGCACAAGGAAAGCCAATTTGCTACCACATTACAGGGATGTGCACATAGTTGGTATAGGAAGTTTGACCCTGATCAAACTTGCATGGATTATGCAACATTGAAGGATGCTTTCTTAAAAGAGTTCTATATTCCCAAATTTGAGCAAAAGAGTATAAGCAGTGCTCAAGGATATCAAACAAGGCACTATTGAGAGTGTACGTGAGTATGATTATTGGTTTAAAACACTTCTATCAAATATCTCTTATGATAGTCATGCAAGCCAACATGCACAATGGTTTGTTGGAGGATTGATTACACCATTTAGAAGGGCGTTGTCACATAAGACATACACTGATCTGTGCGAGGCATTGGAGGTAAATATGCATGATGAGGCAGTTGGGATTATTGACACCGACGTTAACCCATTCTTAGAGGCACAGGTTGTAGCTATGGCAAAGTAGTTAGAGAAACTATCAGAAAATTCGGCCCATGAAACATGCTCAAGGATTTGGTGTACAAATTGTGAAGTGGAAGGTCACACCAAGGATAGTTTCCCCTGTAGATCCATACGTTCATTGTTGTTAGACTATGAGATCTTTCATTTGAATCATGATGCTAGCCATTGTCCTTTTTTATAGTGCGTGATAAGGAAGAATGTATCCTTATATTGTAAAATTTTCTAGTCCATGACCCATGATACGGAAGATTTTAGATTGATCAGTTTGATCCATGATGCCATAGACATTGGTGTATGACAAACAAGTGTAATGGATAATTCTAAAAACAAGAATGAGCACCAGGATCGGGATCATAGTCAAGCGCACTATGATAAGAATGAGTGGCGTTTTGAGGGAGGTCATGGAAGAGGAAATAATTATCGAGGTGGATATGGAGGATGAGGCCATGGTGGAGGAAGATGTGAGTTTCCTCATGGAACATGTTATACATGCGGGTCTCCTGACCACTATAGGCGTGAATGTCCCCAAAATATTACATGTTCTTTCTACGGAAAGAATCAAAGCTATGAGGAGTGCCCAGACTTGTATGAGCATCTTAGTAAGCAAGCATAAGCAGGAGAACAAAGGTGCAGGGATGGTTAGAATCCAACACACGGTGGAAAATCAATGGATTCCCAAGTTATCACAAGAACCTGAGGCTTTCACCATGAAAATTACCACACTAGCTGAAGCGACACATGTGTAAAAGAGGTGTTGCATAGCAGAAGCCTACAAATCATTAACAAGGATCTTTTCTATGCAAGGATACCTAGATCCTGCTCATTAAAAGGGGATCTATCAAGAGACCATGGAGGTCCTAAGAAATAGTCAAGGTGAAGTACAGTGTCTGAAAGAGCAATCACAGAAGATAGAATAGAAGAAGGAAGTAAGGGAGGCCCCATTTGAGATGGATAACATAAAATAAGTATGCAAAATGTTGCGCCAGGAGAATATTATTCCATTATTAGGGAATTGGTTGAAGGGGAACACTCCATGCGCAAGTACTGAGAATGAACGACAAATCCTGCATGCAAATCTTCCCCCTGATAGCATTGACTACGATAAGGATATTACTCTGAATGTTGTTGTGGATGGATGGCTCTTGAGAAATATCTTGATTGATACAGGTGTGGAAGTAAATGTTCTTACATTAGATGCATGGGTGCAAATGGGGAGACCTCCATTACAACCATCATCTAATGTGTTGTTTATGGCAAATAGGACTAAGGCCACTCCCATAGGAGTTTTGAAGGATGCATCTATAAAAATACAAGGGGCCAAATTCACTGGAGATTTTGAGGTATTAGCGCTCACGGAAGCAGATAAATTTCTAGCTTTACTTGGCACCCTTGGTGTTATGCAAATAATGTTGATTTAAGGTTCAAAAAAGGATACATCAGTTTTGAAAACAAGGAGGAACAAGTTGTAATCCCCTTAACAGATGGAAAATCTACACCGTATGTTGAGCCTTTGAGTGAAGAGGACTTAAACATAATTTATGTGCGTTATTCAAGACCTAGAGGTCATTGAGCCATCAAAGGAGGGCATCCTTCAATGGGAAGACTCTTAATCTATTAGTGATACTATGAGTATTGCTTGTGATAATTGGCTCGTGGTACTTATGAACTAGTAGGGTGCAGGTAAGAAGCGACGATTGCATGAAAAAATGGAATTCGCTTGGTTCGAAGAATAGGTAGCTCAATACCTTGGTATACTGGGGTGGAAGATCTTCCAGTATTCTTGCAAGCCATGGAAGCACAGTGGAAAAATCAAGTTTAGAAAAGGAACATGTTAGCATATACCCTGTGTGGACAACAATGTGCTGGTGGGTGGTTCACAGAGATAATATTATGGAATGGAATGAAATCAGATTGCACTATCTACTCAGTTCTTCCAGAGCAATGCACCTACATAGATCCATGCACGTATCATGGTAATAAACTAGTTCAACATCACACCAAGCAGTGTGAGAGACTCTGGACAGTGGGAAAGGAAGCATTACCACCTTCACTCTGGGTGCATAAATTATATTCCACCCTACAAGGATGTGCAAAGTGCTTGGTATGTATATGCAGAGTTACATAGAGAAACTGGAAATTGACAGAATTTGATTACAAGAATGATCCAGACCTTTGACTACTTCTCGTCCAAACCTCTAGTAGAAGAGGCATTAAAACTTGTCAAGCGCTTAACTATGGGGGATAGTGTAACAGACGGAAGAGATCATTTAGGAATTATTTGGTGAAATAGACTTCGGGAGTGTGTTTTGAAGAAGAAGAAGACATGGACTCCATACTACTAGAACGCACTTTCCTTGAGAAATAAAAAGGAAAGATGGTCTACATAGTGGATGATGAGGAAGTTGAAAGTTTGGATGTTGATCATTCACAAGGAATGTGCGAGGTCTTGGACAATGCAGATAAGGATACACATGCATATCATGAACCAATGAAGACAAAGAAAGTAAATATAGGGTCAGAAGCTGAGCCTAAGGAGGCCATAATTAGAGACTAGTTGGTCAGACTCGGAAGTGGCTAAAATTATTGAGTTATTACAGGATTATCAGGACTTGTTCCCTTGAGGGTATCATGAACTTAAAGGTGTGCATGAATCACTAGGGGAGGTGAAGATAAAGCTTAAAGAAGGTGTGTACCTAGTTAGAAAGAGACCTTATAGAATGAACCTTAACTTGCGTGAAAAGGTAAAATAAGAGATTGATAAAATGTTCAAGTAAGGAATCATTCGATCCCTGGATGAGTCGGAATGGGTTAGTCCAATGGTGATCAGTATCAAAAATGATGGATGAATTAAAATCTATGTGGATTACAGGGAGTTGAATGTTGCATGTGTGACATAGACCCATTTCCTATGCCATTCATTGAGGAAATACTGGAAGGCGTGGCAAGGTGTGAAATCTATTCATTTACAGATGGGTTTTTTGGGTATCATCAGGTTAGGATTTCCTAGGAGGATCAGGAAAAGACAACTTTTACTACTGAATGGGGTAGTTTTTCCTATACTGTGATGCCCTTTGGACTAAAGAATGCACCTGCTATATTCTCATGGATAGTGGTTCAGGCATTTAAATATTTTATTCATAACTTATTGCAAGTTTGTTTAGATGATTGGACAGTATATGGGCTTGTTAAGGATCACTGTGACAATCTACACTTAATGTTTGAACGATGCAGACATTGGAGTATCTCTTTGAACATCAAGAAGTGCATATTTTCTACACCATTTGGAATAATTGTTAGGTCACATAATCTGCAAGGAGGGTTTTCTTGTTGATGCAGCTAAGGTTACAGTAGTTCTAGGCCTAGAAGCACCTACTAGTCAGCGTGAGGTGCGCAAATTCTTGGGTCACATAGGGTATTATAGAAAATTCATAAAGGGATATGACAAATTTTCTGCACCTCTAGAGGAGTTACTGAAAGGAAAAGGTACATTTTATTGGGGATAACCGCAACAATCGTGCATTTGAGATATTGAAAGAGAAACTTACTACCACACCGATTCTACATTTTCCTTCATGGGATCAACCATTTCATGTACATGTGGACACCTCTGGCATGAACATTTATGTGGTGTTAGCTCAACCTCGAGAAGGTATTATAGATCATCCTATCTGTTTTTCTATTAGAAAGCTGACTCCTGTAGAAGAAAATTACACAACTACAGAGTGCAAAGCTTTGTCGATGATCTATGCATTACACAAGTTTTGACAGTATCTACTAGCTACACCATTTGTATTCTATACAGATCACATGACATTAAAAGTATTTGGTAAACAAGCTTGTCCTACAGGGGCGCATATGCAGATGGTTACTATTATTTCAAGAATTTGATTTCACAGTTATGGTAAAACCAGGGAAAAGTAATTCTAGACCAAACCACTTGTCCAGAATACATTCAAGAGAGGAAGCCCAGACAATTGAAGAAACCATGCCAGATGCACAGTTATATAGGTTACAATGTGCACCATCAGAATTATAGGACATTGTTATCTTTCTATGGACTGGTGTGGCACCAGAAGAAATGAAGGCCTCAGAAAAGAAACTACTTGCTATTTGTACGACACCTTTTATGTTGATCAACGGTGACCTATACAAGTTAGGTAGAGATGAAGTATTGCGCCGTTGTGTATTGGAGCATGAGTGCACGCATATTATGGAGGAGGCTCATGGTGGTATTGCAGGTGGCCACTATGTAGGTGATAATACTACGTGCAAGATCCTAGTCGTTGGATTATGGTGGGAGAACCTGTATAAATATTGTAAGGCATATTGCAAGGTGTGTCATCATTATCAGCGTCTAGGAAAACTAGGGCAAAGAGATGAGATTCCTTTAAGACCTATTTATAGTGTAGAACCATTTGAGAAATGGGCTATCGACTTTGTAGGACCTATTTCATCAACCGCACATAGGACTGGATCACGCTACATCATTACTTGCACATATTATCTCAAAAGGTGGGAAGAAGCAAGCACCTACAAAGGATTGTATGACAGCTACAACAACTAGGTTTTTATGGGAAAATGTTCTTACAAGATATGGATGTCCTTACAAGTGATAGGGGCACACATTTTTTGAATGAGACAATTAGGATATTATTAGACGAGTTTATGGTTGCACACCATAAGACTACACCTTACCATCCTCAGAAAAATGGAACTTGTTGAGGCTTTCAACAAGATTTTGAGCCAGACATTGACAAAAAAATTGTGATGTTGGAAGAAAGGATTGGGATGATAAAGTGTCTGTTGTACTTTGGGCATATAGAACAACTTATAAGAGGTTGAACAAAGGCCACACCATTTCAGTTAGTGTTTGGCACATAATTCATTCTTCCTATGGAATTCATGTTACCTTCTTTACGTATCACGCGCGCGTTAGAGGTCTAGCTGATGAGAAAGCTTTGGAAGAATGGATTGAAAAGATGATCAAGCTGGATGAGCGACAAACCATAGCACAATGGAGTTCAGAAGAAATAAAAGGCTAGGAAGAAAGCATGGCATGATAGAAACATAAGGGATAAGAAGTTTGTAGATTGGAAAAATGGTGCTTCTCTATGACTCTAAGTTCTTGTGCCATCTAGGTAAACTTAAGGTACATTGGTTGAGGCTGTATGTTATCACTTACATCCTTGAACCAGGTAATTTCTAGTTAGAAGCACTTGATGGAACATGGCTACCCAGTTACTTTAATGGGAGTAGGCTGAAGCCCTACTATAAATAAGTCTTCTTGGTGTTTGTAATAAGGCAGTGTTGTCCATTTAGATTAGGATTTCAATTCTATATTTCCTTTAATGTATTTCCTTCTTCGTCACTATGCTTTGTCAATTTAGTTTTTGTTCTTGTGTAATAAGTGTGTTTGCGCACGTGAAGCTAATTACTATTTTGAAGCATTTTATGCACAGAGGACTGCACATACTTTTAGTGTGGGTGAATGGTTTTTGATATCTAGGTACAAGACTATTGGAATTGAAAGGTGAAAGGAATAAGATGCTATTGGGTGCTATTCAAGTAAAAGTATTGCTTCTAAAAAGTGACCAAAGATGGAGATGAATGAAGGGACAGTATAATGTGAGGTAAGCGGAGGCCATAACAAACTACCAGTGGAAGGTGCAGTGACAAGGTACTTAGGCGCAAGGAAGTGCGCTAAAGAGAAGTCTGTGACTAGAGGGTAGGAAGGCATGCACTAGGAAGGTTATAGCTGGGGACGTGAAGATGTACCACGTGGAAAGAAAGAAATGGGTCAATAAATGAGAGGAAATTGGGTAGGTGAAGGAGCAATAAATGCATCAAAAAAATTTGAAAATCTATATAAGGATGGGATGCGAGTTCATTCTTACCATTGCGATTAAGATAATTTGAAAAGAGCTAAGTGCGAAGAGCCGTGAGAAATCATGTTGAGGTGTGAAGAGTGTGAAACCAGATGTCAGAAAGGAGGTTTGTGTGAAGAATAAGCTTGTGTTCCCATAGGAGAAGGGTTTGAGAAAAGGAAGACGCGTTACAAATGATCTAGGGCACGTGATTTCCACTAGGGCATGGAGATTTGGAGCTAGGGTTTGAGTTGTACATTAGAGAAGTAAAAAGATGAGTATTTCAGAGGATTGCATGGTAGAAATGGCACAAAAGAAGGTAGCCACAACAAGAGTTAAGGGAAAGAAGAAGGTGGTTGTAGAGGAAGAAGAAATTACCCTGAGAGTAATTTTTTAGATATGTAATATCCAGAGGGGGTTATAGTAGGCCAAGAATGGGATTCCCACATTCAAAGAATGTAAAGATAAGTGAGTACAACCATTGTACCATAGAAAACAATAAGGAGTTGGATGCACTGTTGAACACGAAGAAAAATAAGTACATGACAGAGGACATGTCGGTCTATGACGATACTGGGACAAGTTATTGAAAAATATTGGAGTATATCAGTTATACGAGCTCCCCTAATTCTGGTAAATATGATCCATTGTACCAATGGCTCATGAGCAAAGTACACGAAGACTTCTTCTACTTTTCAAGATGCACAATAAGGATTTCATCGCGCTGATCTCAACTGTGACAAGACTGAAGGGCACATGTGAAGACCTCAATGAGGACTTAACATACAAGGATTCAATTCTGGAGACCAGGAGGGAGCTAGGGAACACCAAGGGTCCACGTGGCACGGATATAGATAAGATGAAAAAGTACCTAGTTGTGTAGGCAACTACACACCTTGTGACAAAACTAAATGACCAAGAGATGTGGTCACAAGTGAACACCATGTGGCTACACATTGCAAAGAAGATGTATGAAGGGGTAGTATACAAAATTTCAAATTACATTGTCGAAGATACTATCGAAGAAGAGTGTTCAGGAGGAAAGACTAGTTTCAAGGCTATTATGTTATCTTTGGTATTCATGGAAATCGGAGTACCTAATGGACCAAAGGAGAAGATTTGGGAGTATCCCATGGAGAAAAAGTCACTGGTGCAGAAATTATTTAGCAAGTACTTGTGTGAAGGATTGATGACCGAACCAGTCAAGTAGAGGGTTGAGAAGTGGTACGATATACTCCACATGAAAGTGTTTGAAGAGGAATGGTGCATCCCCAAATAATTTCCTTCAGTGGTGGGTAAGGAAGTACAGTTTACAATATACCAGCATTTTTGCATCATGTGATTTGCGATGAAGGATGGGGCTTGGACCCCATGGTGCAAATTGTCATGTATACCTTCACAGCAAGGTATTTTTCAGACATCGGTTCATATGTTCTCAGATGCACGATGTCACTTAACATTCAATGTAGACAAGGTAGACTGTGACTACCACACATTGAGGAAGAAGTATGTATATTCAGGACATAATACATATATTGAAAGACTCATCTCAGATGTGTTGAGCATAAATACAGTAAATTTGGTTTGTTGGATACATTGGAGCAGTACTTTTGTACCTCTAACTAAAGCCCAAGATGGAAAACAACAAGTATGTGGAAGATGAGTTTGCGCTCCCAGGGCCATTGAAGGGTAAGCATACCATGGATAACATTCTAGTGCCTAAGCCCACATAGAAAATCAAAGTTGAGGATGAAAAGGATGAGCATGAGGATAGTGGTGGTTTAGAGCATAGGAGGAGGCAGCCATGAGATAAAAGAGAATCAAAGCATTAGACTACGCTAACTCATGGGCAAGAAGAAGAAGAGGACCCAGAAGCAGTTCAAGGAGAGCGCTACTTTAAAAGAGTATTCAAGCAAACAAGGACTCAAGGTGATACTCCAAAATTAGTGCGTAGGTCACCTCGACTATCTCCACAGAAGGATACAGCTGAGAAAAGGAGAAGGAAGTTGAAATTTGGTGAAGAGGTAGAGGAATCTAAGGAAAGTGTTCCAGGGTCTCCTACACCACCTAGAGATGAGGATGAACCATAGAGCAAGGAGGATCCACAAGAGAAATCAAAGGATGGAGAGGAAGGAGAAAAGGAGAAAGAAGAAGCTGTGCATGATAATTCTTGGGGTATGTCAGAAAAAACTCCAAATCTTGAAGCTCTAGTTCCTAAGGGGCCTAGAACAAAGAGAATGAGTGGAGAACATAGTGCACCAATTATGGGCTATGCTGAGGACATATGTAAAATTGTATGTTCCCATTTTCAGAGCACTATGACATAAAAGGAGTTATTTGGTTGGGAGTTGATGGATGAAGATATGGCAACCATGCACACAAGGAAGCAAATTTTGTGGTCGATGCACACGCATATGGATGAACTAGAATTTGATGTGTGTGAGGAGTCATGTGCGTGTCAAGGAGGTTGAAAAAGACTCCCCAAGCTAGACACATAATAGTAAAGCCTACTATTATGTTCGATGAGCAAGTAGGTAATGTGTTGGTAAAGGTCTCTACAAAGGTGGCTCACAAGAACATGGATAAGGCCACAACCATTAGGGTGCTGCGAGGGGAAATTAAAAAAAAGGATGTAGAAATAATGCACATGATCTAGGAAAAGGACTTGGAACAGAAGAAGAACCATGCCTTTATCAGCATGGCAGAGACTATTGGGGACCATGTACTGAAAGTGCACCCACATCTAGAGTCAAAGGTACCAAAATAATTCCCTTTAGTAATGCATTATATCAAGACTTTGGTGGATTTGGTACTTGAAGATGAAACCATACAAATGCCAACACCAAAGAATCCTGAGTAAGAGGTGGAAAGGGAAAGGGATGCAGTGAAGAGAAATATTTCATCTTACGAAGGACTGCTACAAGCGCAATAGGAAGAACTAAATAAGGCAGATCAAGCCTTGAACATCTGTACAGCTCCAGAGGAGCTCATCAAAATAAAAACCATGGAGGAGGACAATGAGGTCCAGAAAGTGATGAAGGATGACACATTGGGCTGTCGCAGAAAGATTATCACTAGTTAAAATGAAGCACGAGGCCCTTGCAAGCAACACATGAACCACATAAGGATCAACTAGAGGAGCTTGGGAAACTCATCGCGCAAAAGATGGATTTTCTAGAGGGAAGGATTTTCTAGTTGGTCTTGCAGAATGAGAAAGGAGAGATTACATAAGTGAACTGGAGTCCATTGTTGTGGACATTCCAGAAAAAATAGAGGAAGCACTCATTGAGTGGAAAAACTTGGAGGCTGAAATAAAGGAGGAATATCCTAAATTAATTTTTCAAGTTCAAGCGGATGAATCTGTAGGGTAACATCATTCTTTTATGCATATAGATTCATTCTTATTCTTTCCATTAAGATTCTTTGATTCATTTTTGAGACAACCATTTCCAGGGCGGAAATACAATTAGGGTGGGGTAATGTTGAGTAGAGAATACTTAACAAAAGGAACACAAGAGATCCACATGGGAAAATAGGGCATGTTCAAATGAGTGAATGGATAAGGGAAACATGCGCACTAAGGATAAGTTCATATTTCAGGACTTAGCCATTTTTACACATGAGGATCTATTTTTAGAGATGGTGTGCAGAGGAAACAAACAAAGCAAAGACATGCGTTCCACACATTGGCTATTTTTGGAGGATTGAATACAAAGCAATTTGCAATAATGCATACTAAGAATAGGTTTTTCACTATCAGTTAACTAAAGGAAGACTATTTTTAGCACACTTACATGTGGGACTATGACTGTAAACGACGCGTGGCTAATAATAGAATGCGACCTATTTTGGGATTAGATAAGCGGTGAAGGGCAAGTCCCCACCCTTATAAATATGTATTGAATTGTGTAGTAGATATGATAGGGATAGAGAGAGAGCATACAGGTGTGAGATCTGAGATATAGTGAGATTATGCTGCTAAATATGTTATGCACATGAGCGTATACCACTGTTATTGTAATGAAGCTTCTATGTATTTACTGAATTTAATATAATGGAGGTTATGGACTAAATCAAGTGTTATATGTTACATTTTAGTATTGCATGCTTGATTTCATCATGGCTATCTTTTAATTCTATTATTTTCTAGATCTAGATCTGAACATGCACTATAGAAAGATATAATAACTATAGATCCAAATGATTAAAGTATTCATCATGCTAACATCTTGTAACAGGAACCCTAAAGAGGGGCCTGGTACCTTTACGTGCTTTGGGTGAGTGATCTTTCTAGGTTGAGTGATGTGCTAGCGTGTATGGGGTCTTACTGGTGAATTCTAGGCTACATCAATTCTATGTCATCATTCAACCTTATCTTGAATATGAGTACCATGTCTCTACTCATGGCATGATTCTCATGGATAATTTTCTCCCTTTACCAAATGGAATCCCATGGTTGTGCATCACTTAAGACCCCTCTTCCATAGCTAACATTTTTTTTTGTTATGGTTTTTCCTTCATAATAAAGGCATATAATATTTTATAGTCTTGTCCATGACTTCAAGTCCAAAATAATGCAAAAATTTTGGGATAACAAAAATTTTACTCCTTGATTCAAACTTCTCGCAAATAGAAGATTCCCTCAAATGAAATTCTGTGTCTCTCTATTATTGCTATAAGTAGATTTCTCCCTCAAAGGACAACTATAAAAAAGAAGACTAATATGTATTTGTTAAAATAAATATTATCTTAGAGCTACCCGCATTGATCAACTTCACGAAGACTTCAAGGAAACACTGCTATTCATCCCAATAAAGACTTCCCACATCGATTATTATATGAATGCAAAAAGCAAAACACAAAATAAAAAATCAAGACAAATTCAAACTTGTGGTCATGGACTTGCCTATGCTGATTTTGGGTATCTTGCAGAAGGGACATGTTGTCCCACAACAAGGTTATGTTAAACAAACCACTCAACCCTACCCTCTTTTATTTTCTCCTATCTACTCAAGGGACATGGTACTCATGTGACACTTTGTGATCATGTGACTTATTTCAAACCATAGATCTATCAATCATGTAGTGTTTCAAGGGGTTTATATTCATAATCCTATTTGGTATGGTCATTATGGTCCTTGCAAACTATGAAGCATTTCACTTTTTTTCAGTTCCCCGCTATCTACTTGTTTCCTCTTTAATAGGACGAGACCATCAACATCAGATATCTTGGTTCTATTCTCATCTCACCTACACCTATACCCATCATCTAGTTCCCATAGTACCATCATACATTGGAAATTAAATCAAATAACATCTACCTTACCCAATCTTACCCAACTTACCTTACCACAATCTATCTTACCCAATCTTACTCAATCTACCTTCCCACAATCTACCTTACCCAATCCTACCCAAATTACCTAACATCATCTTATTCTTCCCTATCTTATGGGAGAAATACATCAGCTTGAGGCCCCTTTTGTAAGGGCTATGTAGGTAGCAATCCGAAGGCATAGGGTCTTCAGAGGTTAGATCGGTCATTATTTTCCACTCATACGTGATATTTTTGACTATTTATATCTTATCTATTCACTCTCCCACCCTATACCTAGTTTCCATAATATCAATACATTGAAAATTAAACCCAAACCAAACCAAATCATAACCATGCATCATAACCATGCCTACAACTATTTTATATAATATCAATACATTAGAAATTAAACCCAAACCAAACCATACATCATCACCATGTCTATACATATAATTTCCATAATATCAATACATTGGAAATTAAACCAAACCACAACATTATCAATCATACCTACATCTAATCTACATGATAAAAATAAAATGGAAATGAAACCAAACACAATAGACATAAATACCATCATCTATATACTGGAAAGTTTGTTTGTCAATACACTATATACACAGATATAAATAAGTCTCTAAAAAATTCTCATATACAACTCACCTCTTCCACACACAGGCCGGTATATATAAGTCATAAATCAAAAATCAAAAATAATCTCCATCATCTCATCATCCCTAGGAGGCCCTGACACATCTACCACTCTCTCTTGTCTCCTCACATGCCCTATGTCTTTGTTCATTGGTCACTTACTATTGGCCCTTCCCATGAGTACAATGCCCCCCTCATCTATGGCTATAATGGGATCCCTATACTGAACTACCAGAACTATGGGTCCATGAGTCAGAACTCTGACTACCTATAGCTGCCCATTATGCTATGTAGGTAGCATAACTGATAATAGGGAGATTATAATATGGAATCTGATCCTCATAATATCTATCCTCAGCCACAACTTCCATGTATTGGTCCATCGATACCACCTGTGGTGGTGGCATATTTCCATTACCTATCTGTTCCAAGTCCCTGTCCATGTGGTTGTGCACCCTATCCTATTACCCATACCTATGATGATCATGTACCCTCAGAGGTGAAGGAGGGGCAGCCAAATTTCCCTTGTCGCTAACCTGTGCCTGTGTTTCCGCTAAATGTGTCTGTAATTTGGCCACATGTTCCTGTAAAGCAGTAACCTAGGGATGTAGTTCCATAACCTACCCTTGTAATCTGTCTCTCCAACTGATAACCGTGTCCAAATCAGGCTGTCTTCGCCTAGCTAGTACTATCTGTAATTGTGTTATCCACCATTTCCAATACCCATCCATGTACCTCACATCGTCTATCATTTCATTTTTTTTCTTCTCCTCCACTCCTACTAGTGGTATCGGCTATGGAAGAGGTAATGGCCTCTCCACATCATCTCGATGATACTATGGGAATGCCTAGGGAACATCCTACTATAAGTTGAACTATCATCTCACCCAATCTATGGGTGTGATCTCGTGTTCCTCATCCCTGCACCCCTAGATCCATATCAAAATATGTAGATCCGCCAACTCCTCCTACCTACCTGGGAAATTTTGCTAAGTGAGGTATGCCATCCATATAATCTCTAACAGTGATAGGATATCTAGTACCCACTGATAGAATGCAAAATCCTGAGTCACCCCATCCACCCTTGAATACTCTCCTATTAGTAACCATCACCTCTATCCTACCCTATATACACCCCTATGTGCTACCCCTATTGTGGTATACCTAGTGGAAAAAAGCACAAAATGTGATCATATGCCCAATAATGCAACAAATAAGTGAAACAAAGACTATATCACAATATCCTCTTGTAATCCCAAAGATCCCTATATAGCTGAACTAAGTATGCTCGTGCTCATGCAAGATGAACCTGGTCAAAAACCATGTCCTCTAGAACTCCCACCAAGGCTTGTGGAAACCTCCCACCCTCTGAGTTTGGAAGGGAAAAACAACCGATGCCAACCATCATCAATAATGAAAGATGGGTATCTTGAGGATATGCCACATACATCGCACCATAACTGATACTCACACTATTGTATGTTAACTCTGTCATGTCCGGTCCAAACACCGTAATAATATGATCTACCGCATCTGTAGAATAAACATGATAAAGTGGCTCCCCAAAGATCATAATCCTCAGAATCCTGTATACATCCTCTAATGTGACGGTCATCTCTCCACTCAAAAGATGAAAGGTGCTGGTAGCCGGGTTCCATCTATCGATGAGGGATACCAATACACTGTGGTATCGTGTAATCCTCATGTACATCGTCAATGTGCCTAGCCCAACAACCCACATGTGATCCCACTCCTCATCCAGAAATGGTGGGTCTCATATGTACTAGAAGGGACATAAGTCAGTCCCTCATAGTCATCTTCTACCTAGCTTACATCATCAGCACCCACACAAGTTCATCATTTTCCCTTTCCACTTTCTATTTAAACTCAACCTTGCCTAATATTTACCATGTATTTCCTAGACCATTCACCTTCACACAACCTACTTACCAAAATCATATTCTTCCCTGTCATATGGGAAAACTACATTGGCTTGAGGTCCCTTTTACAAGGGCTATGTAGGTAGAACTTAGAAGACATAGGGTATTTGGAGGTTAGCTTGGCCCACTCCATTACACTATTCTCATCCTTTTCCACTCTTACCTATCTTCCCTCCCACTAGTTCACCTATTGACTTACCCAACCCCATCCCTCCTGAAATCATCTTATCACATCATCTTTTACCCAAAATCTTCCCTAAGACTTCTCTTTTCCACCCTACCCAACCTCGCACTCCCTTCGATGACCTAAAATAAAAATTCTCTTACACTTTTTTATCTAACTAAGTAACCCGCATCAGTTCCCCTACTGATACTGGTACCCTTTATTGACCAGAGTCAGTTGATCAACTGACGCCCACTGATAAATGACTGACATTGGTTACTGGTTCACCCCAAAGGCCGAACCCCCATGCCTTCAATTACAAGAAAAAATTAAAAAAATACACCCAAATGGCCACCCAAATCACCACCAACTACCCTTAAGTTCATTTTCACCCCTAATTAATATAATTACACCCTCCCATACCCTGAATTCACCCCAAATTCAATAAAATTTTTTAAAAACATTAAAATTTACATTTCCCATACCTATAATTCTATAAAACCAAGCTTCAAGTCCAAATCCTACCTCTACTCGCTGACATTTTTGTGTTGGGATAGCTGGAGCATCCCCTGATCCTTCCCCTGCCTTTGCACATGTCAAATAGCTCATGGCTCTCCAACCAATCAACTAGCTACACATGGGGCCACGAAATTACCTCCTCCACTAACTTATCTCTTCACTAACTCAGTTTGTTGGCACTATTTTTTTCTTCCTTGCGAATAACCTCTCCGCTATACGTTTACCAACTCAACCAATCCTCAAATGAGCATGTTTTGGGTGATATTATTTTTTATCTCACCATTTTTACAACCAATGTCAATTTAGTATTGCCCCAGGTGAATGGCACCAGTCACCCGACTAGCATCATTTCTCTCTAAATTGACATCAGTCACCCTTCCTACACCCCAATATGCTTCATTTTCCATAATTTTTGTTCTTACTTACCTTTTTCTAGTTGTCATAGCCTTCAAACCTTCCTACAAGCTAACCTAATAGCCTAACCACCTCACCAAATCCCTACAGATACTTAGGGGCATGATTTCCTTCACCTAGGCCTTACCCATGACTTTACCTATAGACCTTTGCCACCCCAACCTTGCCAATATGAAAATCTAATTCACTTACTCACTCTACTGTACGATAATGCTACCTGTGTTATTTATCCTACTTACCTTACCTTGCCTTATTTCATGAAATTTATCTCGACTAAACCAAACCTTTAGTTATTTTAGAATACACTTATACTCATTCCTATAGCTAGCCTCATTTTGTTTCCAGGATCAAATCCTATAGATTAGATACCTATAACACATCACCTTAGTTTGGATAAACTATCAACCATTGACGAATGAGCATTTGTGTGCTCTTCAACCTCGTTCCTTGTTACATTCTAAGCATGTGCATGTGTTTTACTACCCCCAAATTTTGATAATCCTATAATCACCATTGCCTATACCTTAACATAACCCCATTTTTCATCACCTACCACCTTATCAAAACCATCATCAATTTTTCCTTCCCCTACCCTCGTTCCTGGTTTAAGGGGGATAACCTCCACCCATATCTAGGGCATCCCCTCTATGTAGCCTAGAATTCACCATTACAAGCCCATGCATTATTGCACATAACTCAACCTAAACTGAGCACTCACCCGAAGCACGTAAAGGTACCAGGCCCCTCTTTAGAATTTTTGTTACAGGATGTTAGTACGATGAAGACTTAAGGCATTTAGATCTATGACTAATGTATCCTTCTACATTGCATGTTCAGATCTAGATATAGAGAATAACAAACTTAAAAGTTAACCATGATGAAATCAAGCATGCAATACTGAACTATAACCATGATAACACTTTGATTCAGTCCATAATCTTCATTATATTAAATTCAGTAATACACAGAATATTCCTTACAATAACATTAGTTTACACTCATGCGCGTATCAGTTTTGGAAGCATAATCTCACTATACCAAAGTTATCACCCCTTTTTGCTTACACAGTTCAATACATATTTAGATGGGTGGGGAATTTTCCTTTACCACTTATCTAATCCCACAATAGGTTGCATGCTATTATTAGCCATTCGCCGCTACAAAAACAACCACACATGCAAATGCGCTAACAAAGACTACTTTTAGTTAACTAAAAGTAGTAGATCTATTCCTGGCCTGTGTCCATGAAAAGTGCTTCATAGCTAATCCTCCAAAAAATAGCCAATACGTGTCATGCAAGTATTTGATCGATTTTTGTGCTCCGTACGCTATCTCCAAAAATATATCCTCATCGTAAAAACCACTAAGTCCCAAATATATCTCTCTTCTTATCACATGATTCTTTTCGTTACTTCTATTCCTTTGAATGCACTCTGATTTCCCACACAAACATTATGTATTTTCTTCACTAAGTGCTAGATTATGATTGATCAACATTACCCCACACTAGTTGCATTGCCGCCCCGACAATGGTTGTCTCCAAAATGAATCAAAGAATATGAAATAGAAAAATAGAAAGAATTCTGATGAATAAAAGAATGTATTTACCATGTAGTATCTTCTACTTCAACTTGAATAATCAATTTGGGATATTCTTCTTTTATCTCCACCTCTAAGGTCTACCAATCATTGAGCACAACCTTTTCCTTCTCTGGAATATCCACTGTAATTGACTCTAATTCATCCCTTGTAAGCTCTCCCTTTTCATTTTGTAAGACCAACACAATGCTAGACATGGCAGTCATTCTCTCTTCTAATAGGTCTATCTTTTACATGATGAGATTTCCAAGCTCATCCATCCTTTCCTTGTGTGGTTCTTGAGCTGCTGTAAGGGCCTCATGCTTCTTCTTAACAAGTGTTAATCATTATGCACAGCCCAATGTCTCATCTTTCATGGCCTTCAGGACCTCATTGTCTTCCAAAATGGTCCCGACCCTTATAATGAATTATGGCACTGTACAAATATTCAACACTTGATCCGCCTTCTTTAGTTCCTCCTATAAGCTTTGAAGCAACCCCTCATATGACATGTGATTTTCTTGATGAGGTGTGTTCCTCTGAAGCAACTGTTATATTCCTCTTTTGCATTGCAAGCGTTGACATGTGATTTTATTGACGAGGTGTGTTCCTATGATTATTGAAGATCATGTTTGCCATGGATAAATCATTTCTTCTCTTGGATTCGTTAGGCTGAAATGTAGTTGCTTGTAAGAATCCATTTTCAATTCTGATAGGTGAGTTGTAATCTGGTAATGATGGTTACAAACTTATCTCTTTTTAATTAATACATCCTTGGATCAATTCCATTGATCCAAGGTATGTTATAAATTTTCTTACCTGATCTTAATGGAAAAATGACATTCAGAGGTTGAGAGACATAAAAAACTGAAATTTTGTATGTTTACAAATTCTTTATTGTATTGTAAGATCGTGCCTGCATTCTATTGTATGTTTTGTGATTGGATCTTCTTGACTGATCTCAATAGGATGCTTAATGGCATTAAGTGAAAAGAGGTCTGGGTCAAGACTATTGAGAAAAATAAAATAAAAACTAAGTCCTAGACCATCTGAAATCTATCCTAGCGGGATTTTAAACTAAGGTAAGAGTACCTATCTCCTATTTATGTCTGCTTTATTGGGATGACATCCTAACCTAAGTTGTGTATACTAAGTTGGGATGAGGGGGAAAAACCTAAGGTAATGCTAGATTATTTCATAAGCTAATACCTTATACTATTTGGTTATGAATTATGATCTAACCTAAGATGGTTATTTACCTATTGTAATGTTTATAACCTAAGGTAAATATTTTTAAACTATCCTATGGTCTATCCTAAGCTAATGGTATCTATCCTAAACTAATGAAGTGTGGAAAGCGGACCTAAGGGTCATATGGAAAGTGGGAAGCTAGGTGGTACGGTTCCTAAGCTATTAATGTGATTTGATCTTGGGAAATAAGTGACAGTGTACTACCAGATTAGGCAGAGGTATGAAATTTGGAGGAAGCCTACGTGGAGGCATCACTAAGGTTTAGTGATGCATGCAAAAGTTCAAATAGGCTTCACCAATTTTGGATGGCGGTGGCAAGGAGAGATAGGTAGGAATTTGAGAGTAAATGGCATTAATGAGCCTGGTTTTTGGTGAGCAAACCACCTTGGAAAAAATGTGGGTGGATTTTTTGGAGGTTGTTTGGTCATTCATGCTCTGTGATTTTTTCTCTGCATGGAGCTATCTGGTTCTTCGAACCAATAGTTCTATTTTCAGTTTATGGCTATTTTTGATTTCCTTGGTCTAGTTTCAATTCAAGGAAAGTATATGAGACATTGGGGAAAGATATTTTTGGTTGTTGATCTTGCTTGGAGAAGAAGAGGAGTTGAAATCTCAGTTGGAAGTCTTCTTCAAATCGGTAGAAGCACTATCATGCATGATAGGCTCTACCCATTAAGATTTCTTGCTTTTCTCTAAATTTTTCATTAAAATAACTCTGCTCTCATGAGATAAATGGTTATCTATTTTGTTCTGGTTATTTACTTTCATGTTGAAGAAATCTCTGTGATTTTTGGTTATGAATCCATTGCATGATAAAGTTGTTCTTGTGTGTTTTCTCTGAGTAAGTTTAAATGTGAAAATGCAGATAGGAACTTTCGAGACTTTTGTGTTTTGATTAAAATATGTGTTCTGGACTATCTGCTCATAAAATAGCTTTATGTAAATGGTTTTTGTTTGAGCTTCGAACTGGAAGTCTCTTTTGGAAGTAGAAAATAAGTGAATACTTTTCTCTTATGCATCTTTGAGTTTTAAAAGTTGTATTATTTCTCTTTCGGTCTGTCTGGGTTGATATTTCGACCCTTTTGCATGAACATGTATTTATATGAAGCAAGGTAAATGATGTCTTGTTTCTTTATCTGTACTGGTAAAATGGCATTGTTCAGACTAGATGCCTTTGATGGTTTAAAAAGGTAGTTGAATACACTTTTAAACTATATCTTGTTTTGTGAAGATTTAGTACTTCTTTTTTGGGACTGTATTGTATACTTTCGAACTCGTGTTGAAACAAGTAAAGAACTCGAACTTGTGTTAAAACAAATATAAATCTGGAATGAATGTGGTTTCTGGCACTGTACTTGTGTCCTCGAATTTATACTTTTGATAAGAACTGGGTAAGTTTTGGTATTTGATGTTACTGATACGATTTGAGCTTCGTAAGGAAAATAGAAGTAATGTTTGACATTAAACTTCACATTTGGTTTTGTATTCTCTATTGGAACTTTTGAAAGAACTTATGGATTTTAAAAAGGGTTTTGGAATTCAATTGTTAAAACAGTGGTGATTAAGCTCTTGGTTTAGATCCTTTCTGTTAAGTCTTCCTTTAAAAGTATGGAAGTAGGGTTTGGTTAAATGGGTGAAGTTCTATTTGTTTGAAATAAACTGTTGATTGAATTTCTCCAAGTTGTTAAGGTGAATACCTTCTTAGGTCTGTTCGACCTTATTAAGTTTGATTCTCTATCCTTTTTGAACTTGGATGAGGTGATGTGAACTTACTCGTAAGAACTGGAAACTTCTTTGTAGTTTGTTAATGCATCATGTTATGAGAAGATTGTGGAAAGTTAATGGGATTCGTTTGATGTGTAAGAAACTTTTGGGACTGATATTTTTGGTATGTTGAATAAACAAAACCATTCCTATTTGGTTACTCTCTTGATATTTTTTTATTTATGTGGAATCAATGTCTTGTCGATTTCACGACCATGTACAACTGAGTCTATCCCTTGGAAAGGAAAACTTAAACCTTTCTTTGACTGAATGTTTTCAAGGACAGAGTCCTATTTCTCTTTCGATGATCTTTAATAATTTTCTGATGGACTCCTTTCTGTGCACATCAATAGATAATATGACCCTTCTCTGGATGGATATGAGTAAGAAATAATCCTTTTGTAAATCTACTTGTTTGATGGAACGTATGGTTTAAAATCACTTACTGATATCTCCAATAATGTTGAATAATTCATAAGGGTTGCAAGTGAGTTGATAACTGTTTTAATTCTCTTCCTTCTTGGATTGGATTGAGATCCCTGTTAGTAGTTGTTGTCTCTTAAATGATGAATCTCTTATTTGGCTTCCTTGTTTGATTCAGCTATGTACTTTCTGAACCTGATTTCTATCTCTTTGAATAATGGTGAGTTTGTGGATAGTTTGTATTGATTCTTCTTCTTATTTATTTAAGTTGTAGGATGTTAACTCTCCTTTTTTGATGATGCATATGAGAATTTGGTTTAACTGAATGATAAAGGAAATTGTAAATTGTGTACCTTTCAGTTCGTTCTCACTTATTTTTATAAAAACATGTCATATGTTTAGTTGAATCAATCACATTATTTTTATTAAGTAATTGATTAATAACTATTATTAATTACTCCTCTACTTAAAATGTATTTAATAATTGTTTCAGTTATTTAAAATGAAACATTGTTGTTTGGAAATACTTATCTAGTATTGATAAGAGACCTAATCTAAGAACCTAGGTTACATTATTTGACCTAGAATTAGGCTGCCACATCTGAATTGTGAATTTCTTATTTATTTAAGTTGTTGGATGATTCATCTTAAAAATGTACGATGCTAAAATGAACTTGACTGTACATGTTTTCTGGAAACTTGGTAAAGATGACTAGGAGGTCTTTGATTCTGAAAGTAACTCTTTTTGTTTATATAGTAAAGTTAAAATTATGTATTTCAAATTCAGAAAGAATTATGAAATAATTAAATGACAAGAGTTGTTGTTTGATATAAATAAGTAATTGTTTGGGACAATACTTATATGATATAATGCAGTAGTTTGCTGATTATATTATGATCTTTTCTTAAAAGTGAATTCAGACTTATTATTTGTACTTCTTTTATGGTTGTTATTACTTATGCTTATTTGTATGATACATTAATTGTTTCATTAAAGCAAAGTTGTTTTAATGGAACAATTAGTTGAATGCAATTCATTTTAATGCTTAGTGCTTATCATGCTCAGTTCAATGAACTGACCCATGCTAGCAATTTTTACAGATGGACTTCGTAAGTGATAAAAGAAGGCAAAAAATTTTATGATGTATTGGCTGATTTAAAGTCTGGCTCTTTGTAAAGAATTCAGATTCATTCTTGAGTTGTATTGAAAAAGAAAAGTTTGTATTCTGTTATGATCTTAATGTTGATTGGCATGAAGTATGCCTGAAATGCATAGATTTGTAAACTGTGTATTTTTATCATGATGAATTGAAAAGTTTGGAGATTGACTTCAAATTGTTGTGTAAATTCTCTTGTACTTTTTATGAAGGAAATTGGAATGCTATCTTGTCGATATTCTTCATATCTGTTTTTATACTTATTATTGTTATCATTTAATAAGTTGGATGAAGGGAATAGTTCAATCTCCCTTACTAAGATGCAACTTGCTAAGTTGCATAAGATGTCATTCTCTATCTAAACAATTATAGTATAATAATGGAATGTGTAATGGACATACAATTAAACTATAGGAATTGTGAAAGATAAAAAGGGTATGATAACCCTAACACTTAATCATGTAGAGGAAGACTCTTCCTCTCTCAAAAGAATGTAAAACAAAAAGAATGGTGTTTATGATCATTAATCATTGTACTTCATTTTCTATGAAGTCTACTCTAGCTGAACCTATGTGGATGCTACACCTTATTTGAACAGTTAAGTTACATTAAATTAACCTTATGATGTTTTTTGCCCTGTTTTTGGATAACTGCTTGTTATGCCAAAGTTAATGAACATAAAAGCAATCATGAGTTAATGAATTTCTTAATATTAATCAGATAAAATATGGAAGAAGAACTTAAGGAATGTTGGATTTAGGGTTTTTACAAGGTTGTTGTAATATGAATCTTAATCCAAATTTAATTAAGTGTTAATGACCTCCTAGGGGTATGTACATCGTTATGAAGTAGTTCTAATGGATGTTGGCACATGCTAAACTGCAGGACTGTACCTTCGAGAAGACTAAGGACTTCTCGAGGATATAGTGTTGCAGTTGACATGTGGCAACACCCTTCCGCATTTGTTCATCTAGATCTACACACATCTAGACTTGAATTTAGTTTCTCTCTAGGTCAAGTTAGTAGCATGATTTGAATAGGAAGTAGCTTTCTATGACTCAGGGTACCTAGGCACATTCGATCAACTTAGGTCGGTTGAGTATGCCCATATACCCTAAGTCATTGTGAGCATCTCCCTATAACAAATTATGTCGCTAACTTGGGTTAGGGTCAAACCTTGGGCAAGTGGACTGACAGAATTCAGTAAAGACCATTCTAGATAACAGAAGAGTGAGATGAAGGACGTATTCTGATTTGACGAATATGTCATCTAGGAATAGTAACATGAACAGTATGTTGGAAATCTTTGGCCAAAGTATCACAAGCTACTGGTTGCATTGTCCTATGTCACCTAGTTTAAAGAAACGTGATGTCAGATGAATATTGGTAACAAATATTCAGATAGGTTCTTTAAATAAATCACTCAGTACCCAGAATAGGGTAAGAAAACCAAGTATACATAGTATACATAAAGTATTCCATACTTAAAGACAAACATGAGAGATCGGTTAGAAACTGAGTCATGAAATGAGAGATCGGTAGTTTACCGAGTCATTTACAGCTGCATATGGTTATCTGTTATGAGATTGATTGGCATGGAATGTGTGTTCTAAATGATGTTTTATTTAGAATAGAGAACATTGTGTAAAAAAAAATCCCTTGTTTCTAAAGTCTTAAAATGGGAATGTTACATCTTGGTATCAGAGCTGAAGGTTGCAGCTCTTGGACCTATTATGTCCATAATCTGATAAAACTTAAATTTTCTTGTTAACAAAAAATGGTTAGAACAAGAGGAAATGTTGCAAATAATCCTCCACCTGAGGAAGGAGCAGCAACTGCCCAAAAACTCGATGAGATCCTTGCTGCCCTGTTGGACACAAGAGATCATTTGGTTGTACTTGAACAACAAGTAATGGGAAATGAGGAGGAAGAAGATGTTGATAATAATAATCAGCCACCTCCTGAGGACAATGCCAATTTAGGTGTTGATAATAACAATGTGAACATACCTGATCAGCCTAGAAAACAAAAAGGCTAGGATGGCAGTTGAACTCACTAATGATATAAAAAGGATAAGTCCACCTAAGTTTGATGGCACCACATTAGGTGATGGAGCTGAGAATTGGCTCAGAAAAATGGAGAAGTACTTTGCAATAAGGAATTTCTTGGAAGAAACAAAGGAAATCTGGGGAGCATATCATCTTTCCCATGAGGCATCTTCATGGTGGGATAGCCGTAAGGCTGAGTTGAATATTGATGAAACTAATATCACTTGGGATCAATTTAAAGGTTACTTTAGGCAATGTTGGCTACCACAACTTTATTATGATCAGAAAATGACTGAATTTTAGAACTTAGCGCAAGGAAAGCTAACTGTAACTGAGTATTGGGAGTGGTTTACTAAACTCCTTAAGTATGTACCTCAGTATCAAACAGACGAGAAGTTCAGGATATGAAAATTCATCATGGGATTGAATCCCATTATAGGAGGAGAGGTGGATGTTCACAGCCCAACCACTATGGAAGGGGTTGTTGAAAAATCCATAAGGCAGGAACATAAATTAAAGGCAATTTCTGCTCATAAGGAGGAAGTAAGGAAGAAAGTTCCAAACTCCTCTTCATCATCTCTTGCACCTAAGAAATGACCATGGAAGAAGTTTGGTATGAAAAGTAAGTTTTCAGCTGATAATAATAAGAAAACTAGCAATAAATAAGTCTACTGGAAATGCACGAAACAACTTTGTCAAGAATAATAATAACAGACAGAAGTCCTATGGAGGTTAGAATGATAACTTTAAGGCTGGAAATAAATCTGAGCCTAAAAAGGGACCTGTAGGAGGCTGTTATAACTATGGCAAAGATCATTACACAAATCAATGTCCTTTGAAAAAGGATGATCATAATCAGTAGCACAAGATACACGCTGCAGTAGCTGACAAACAGGCTGAAAAACAAGTCATGCCCATAGAAGTTTCGGGTAAGTTATTTGGCATACCTGTAACTATTATTTTTGATACAGGAGCTACTGAATGTTTTATTTCTAGTAAATTAGCATCAAAACTAAAAATAAAAGCTAGAAAAATGGATAAAACATGGACTGTACATTATGGAAACAATGTTGTTCATACAGTTAGTATGTGTCTTTTTGGAGCAGTCCTTGACTTACCTAGTTTTTCCACTGAAGTTGATCTTTATGTTGCACCTTTGGGGTCATATGATGTAATCATAGGTGTTAATTGGCTAGCTGATCATAAAGCAAAAGTGGACTATTTTGAAAAACATATTAGTTGTTTAGATGACCTACAGAAAATAGTAGAGATTCAGGGTGTGAAACGTGAAATTTCAGTTAGGAAACTGTCAGCTATGCAACTTAAAAAGGCCAAAAATAAAGGTTGTACCTTATATGTAGTAAAAATTTTAGAATCTACTAAGGAAAACAATGATTTCATGGAACGTTATCTGTTGTTACGAAACTACAGAGATGTGTTTTCGGAAGAGTTACCAGGTCTTCCACCCAAAAGAGAATTTGACTTCACAATTGAGATCAAACCTAGTACCGAGCCTATTTCTAAGGCACCATATCGAATGACTACTATAGAATTAGTAGAGCTTAAGGCACAATTGCAAGAAATTTTGTCTAAAGGTTTGATTAGACTGAGTGTTTCACCTTGGGGAGCACCAGTAATTTTTGTGAAAAAGAAAGATGGAACACTTAGATTGTGCATTGATTACAGAATGTTAAACAAAGTAACAATCAAGAATAGATATCCACTCCTTAGAATTGATGATCTATTTGATCAGATGCATGGAGCATTGGTATATTCTAAGATAGATCTTCGATCTAGATATCATCAATTACAGATTAAGGATGAGGACATTCATAAAACAACTTTTAGAACAAGGTATGGACACTATGAGTTCACAGTTTTACCCTTTGGATTAACAAATGCACCTGACAAAATTTTATGAATTTGATGAACAATATTTTTCAAGAATACTTGGAAAAATTTTTGCTTGTATTCTTGGATGACATTCTCATATATTCTAAAATTATTGAGGAACACCATGAGCATTTGAAGATAGTTTTAGAAATTTTGAGAAAGAGACGGTTATATGGTAAGCTATCTAAATGTTCTTTCTATGACACAGAAGTGCACTATTTGGGTCATGTTATAAGTAAGAATGGAATTGTTGTAGATCCTTCTAAAATTGTAGCTATAACTGAGTGGCCTACACCAAAGAATGTACATGAAGTTAGAAGCTTCATGGGTCTTGTTGGTTACTATAGAAAATTTGTAAAAGATTTTTCTAAAGTGGCTGCACCAATAACTTCATTGCAGAAAAAGGATAAGAAGTTTGTTTGGAATGAGAAATGTGAATCTGCATTCAGAACTTTGAAGGATCAGTTAACATCAGCACCTATTTTAGTTGTACCAGACCCTAATGGAGACTTTACTGTTGTAACGGATGCATCCGGGGAAGGTCTTGGAGGTATTTTGTTACAAAATGATCATGTCATAGCTTATGAAAGTAGAAAACTAAAGTTACATGAGTTGAATTATGCTCCACATGATTTAGAGCTTGCTGCCATTGTTCATGCACTACAAGTTTGGAGGCATTATCTGCTTGGTAAACCTTTTGAATTAAAAACTGATCATCTTGGGCTGAAGTATATTTTCACTCAGCCAAATCTAAATGCAAGACAATGAAGGTGGTTAGATTTTTTGTCTCAATATGATTTTGACATAAATTACATTAAAGGTAAAGGAAAATAGAGTAGTTGATGCTCTAAGTCATAGGAAGCACATTTCTGCTCTTATAACATTAAGAACTCAGTTTAAGGATGAAGTAAAAAGTGTTATGGAATCTGATTCTTACTTTCAGCAAGTAAAAATAGTGCTTATTGCAGATCCAAATGATGTGAGATATAAAGGTTTTCACTTTGACAATGAAGGAATCTTAAGATTTGAAAACATAGTATACATACCTTCGCTAAATGATTTAAGAAAGAAATTGTTAGCAGAATTTCACAATTCACCTTTCTTTGGACACCTAGTATTACAAAGATGCTTGTTGATATAAAACAACAATATTTCTGGAAAGGGATGAAAAAGGACATTATTGATTTTGTGACACATTGTTTGGAATGTCAACGTGTTAAAGTTGAACATATGCATCCAGCCAGTTTATTGTATCCTCACAGCATACCGCAGTACAAATGGCAAGTAATAAGCATGGATTTTGTACAAGGGTTGCCTATGTCAAGAAATAAACATGATGTTATTTTGGTAGTTATTGATAAACTAACAAAAGTAGCACATTTTATTGCTGGTAATCTGAAGGATGATTCTCTTATTTTGGCAAAGAGGTTTGTACATGAAATTTTTAGATTACATGGAGTACCTGAATTAATCATATCTGATAGAGATCCTAGAATGACTTCAAGGTTTTGGAAAACACTTAATGCAGCTCTAGGAACTAAGCTGAATTTCAGTTCTGCGTATCATCCGAAAACGGATGGACAAACTGAAAGAGTTAATCAAGTTTTAGATGATATGTTACGAATGTATTGTATGGATCAGCAGTATAAATGGGAAGAGTACCTTCCACTAGTTGAGTTTGCATACAATAACATGTATCATGCCTCTCTTAAGATGGCACCTTTCGAAGCATTATACAGAAGAAAATGTAGAACCCCCGTTAGTTGGGACAACATTGAGGATAGAGAGGTAATTGGACCTGAAATCCTTACGGAAATGGAACAACAAGTTAAAATGATTCGTGAACGCTTGAAAGAAGCAGTCAGATAGGCAAAAGAGTTATGTTGACTTGAAGTGGGTTGATAGGAAATTTGAACTTGGTGAGAAGGTCTTTCTTCGGGTTAAACCAAAAAAGAGTTCTATAACTTTTGGCAAGGCTTCCAAGTTATCACCTTGTTATGTGGACCTTTTGAAATAGTTGAAGTAATCAACCCTGTAGCTTATCATTTAGCATTACCTCCTGCTTTGTCATGAATGCATGATGTTTTCCATATTTCTTTGCTTAAGAAATACGTTTCAGATTTATCACATGTATTAAATTGGAATTCCTTGCAGGTCCAAGACCCATGAATAATTGTGGTTAAACCCTTCACGAGTGATAGAAACTTGTCAGTTGCGACTTAAGAAATCATGAATTAAGTCAATGTAAGGTCCAGTGGGACCATTTTAATGAAGAAAGTGCAACCTGGGAAAATCTAGAAGATATGAAAACTACTTTTCCATATTTATTTGAATAGAATTGATTCTGATGACTGATAAAAATTTGTGATTTTATCTTTATATGATAATAAGTCTGCCAGTTTTGGGTAGATATCTATTTATTTTAAATAAACAGCTATGTGAATGTTGATTTCTGGAACTTTAAAATTCTGATATGTTGTAAACATATGAAAAGAAAGTGAATAAATTGATTGTCCTTAATGAAAATTGTCAAAATAAGATAATCATCGGGAAGATGATTATTTTTAGGAGGGAAGTATGTAACACATTTGACAAACTGTTATATTTCTCTTTTGCATTGCAAGCGTTGACATGTGATTTTCTTGATGAGGTGTGTTCCTTTGATTGTTGAAGATCATGCTTGCCATGGATAAATCATTTCTTCTCTTGGATTCGTTAGGCTGAAATGCGTTGTTGCTTGTAAGAATCCATTTTCACATCTTATAGGTGAGTTGTAATCTTGCTAATGATGGTTGCAAACTTATCTCTTTTTAATTAATAAATCCTTGGATCAATTCCATTGATCCAAGGTATGTTATAAATCTTCTTACCTGATCTGAATGGAAAACTGACATTCAGAGGTTGAGAGACATAACAGAATGAACTTTTGTATGTTTACAAATTCTTTATTGTCTTGTAAGATCATGCCTGCATTCTGTTGTATGTTTTGTGCTCGGATCTTCTTGACTGATCTCAGCAGGATGCTTAATGGTGTTAACTGAAAAGAGGTTTGGGTCAGGACTATTGAAAAAAATAAAATAAAAACTAAGTCCTAGACCTATGAAATCTATCCTAGCGGGATTTTAAACTAAGGTAAGAGTTCCTATCTCCTATTTATGTTTTCTCTATTGGGATGGCATCCTAACCTAAGTTATGTATACTAAGTTGGGATGAGGGGGAAAAATCTAAGGTGATGCTAGATTATTTCTAACCTAATACCTAATACTATTTGGTTATGAATTATGATCTAACCTAAGATGGTGATTTACCTATTGTAATGTTTATAACCTAAGATAAATATTTTAAAACTAGCCTATGGTCTATCCTAAGCTAATGGTATCTATCCTAAACTAATGAAGTGTGGAAAGGGGACCTAAGGGTCATATGGCAAGTGGGAAGCTAGGAGGTGGTTCCTAAGCTATTGATGTGATTTGATCTTGGGAATTAAGTGACAGTGTACTGCCATATTAGGCAGAGGAATCAAATTTGGAGGAAGACTACGTGGAGGCGTCACTAAGGTTTAGTGATGCATGCAAAATTTCAAATAGGCTTTGCCAATTTTGGATGGCGGTGACAAGGAGAGATAGGCATAAATTTGAGAGTAAATGGCATCAATAAACCTCATTTTTGGCGAGCAAAATTCCTTAGAAACAACGTGGGTGGATTTGTTGGAGGTTGTTTGGTCATTCATGCTCTCCTATTTTTGATCTACATAGAGCTATCTAGTTCTTCAAACCAGCACTTCTATTTTTAGTTTATGGCTATTTTTTATTTCCTTGGTCTAGTTTCAATTCAAGGAAAGTATATGAGACATTGGGGAAAGAGAATTTTGGTTGTTGATATTTCTTGGAGAAGAAGAGGAGTTGAAATCTCAGTTGGAAGTCTTCTTCAAATCGGAAGAAGCACTATCAAGAATGATAGGCTCTACCCATTAAGATTTCTTACTTTTCTCTAAGTATTTCATTAAAATAACTGCTCTCATGAGATAAATGGTTATCTGTTTTGTTCTGGTTAATTAATTTCATGTTGAAGGAATCTCCGTGATTTTTGGTTATGAATCCATTGCATGATAAATTTGTTCTTGTGTTTTCTCTCTGAGTAGGTTTAAATGTGAAATTATAGATAGAAATTTTAAGACTTTTGTGTTTTGATTAAAATATGCATTCTTGACTATCTACTCGTAAAAGAGTTTATGTAAATGGTTTTTCTTTGAGCTTTGAATTGTAAGTCTCTTTAGGAAGTAGAAAATAAGTGAATACTTTTCTCTTATGCATCTTTGAGTTTTAAAAGTTGTATTACTTCTCTTTCAGTCTGTCTGGGTTGATATTTCGACCCTTTTGCATGAACACATATTTATATGAAGAAAAGTAATGATGTCTTGTTTCTTTATCTGTACTGGTAAAATGGCATTGTTCAGACTAGATGCCTTTGATGGTTTAGAAAGGCAGTTGAATACTCTTTTAAACTATATCTTGTTTTGTGAAGATTTAGTACTTCTTTCTCAGGAATGTATTGTATACTTTTCTCTACAGTAAGAACTCAAACTTGTGTTAAAAAAAGATAAATGGATGAATGTGGTTTATAACATTGTATGCATCCTGAATTTCTACTTGTATAAGAACTGGGTAAGTTATGGTATTTGACGTTACTGATACAATTAGAGCTCGTAAGGAAAATATAATTAATGTTTGACATTAAAATTCACATTTGGTTTTCTATTCTCTATTGGAACTTTTGAAAGAACTTATAGATTTTAAAAAGGTTTTTGGAATTCAATTGTTAAAACAGTGGTGATTAAGCTCTCGGTTCAGATTCTTTCTTTTAAGTCTTCCTTTAAAAGTATGGAAGTCGGGTCTGGTTAAATGGGTGAAGTTCTGTTTGTTTGAAATAAACTGTTGATTGAATCTCTCCAAATCGTTAAGGTGAATACCTTCTTAGGTATTTTCAACCTTCTTAAGTTCGATTCTCTATATTTTTTGAACTTGGACGAGATGATGCAAACTTACTCGCCGGAACTGGAAACTTCTTTGTAGTTTGTTAATGCATCAGGTTATGAGAAGACTGTGGAAAGTTAATGGGATTCATTTGATGTGCAAACAAATTTTGGGACTGATATTTTTGGTATGTTGAACAAACAAAACCATTCCTATTTGGTTACTCTCTTGATATCTGTTTATTTGTGTGGAATCAATGTCTTGTCGATTTCACTACCGTGTACAGCTGAGCTTGTCCCTTAGAAAGGAAAACTTAAACCTTTCTTTGACTGAATGTTTTCAAGGGCAGAGTCATGTTTCTTTTTCGATGCATCTTTAGGCAATTTCTTATGATGGTATCCTTTCTATGCACACAATAGATAATATGACCCTTCTGGATGGATATGAGTAAGAAATAATCCTTTTGTAAATCTACTTGTTTGATGGAATGTATGGTTTAAAACCACTTACTGATATCTCCAATAATGTTGAATAATTCATAAGGGTTGCAAGTGAGTTGATAACTGTTTTAATTCTCTTCCTTCTTGGATTGGATTGAGATCCTTGTTAGTAGTTGTTGTCTCTTAAATGATGAATATCTTATTTGGCTTCCTTGTTTGATTCAGCTATGTACTTTCTGAACCTGATTTCTATCTCTTTGAATAATGGTGAGTTTGTGGATAGTTTGTATTGATTCTTCTTCTTATTTATTTAAGTTGTAGGATGTTAACTCTCCTTTTTTGATGATGCATATGAGAATTTGGTTTAACTAAATGATAAAGGAAATTGTAAACTATGTACCTTTCAGTTTGTTCTCCTTTATTTTTATAAAAACCTATCATAGGTTTAGTTGAATCAATTAGATTATTTTTATTAAGTAATTAATTAATAACAATTATTAATTACTCCTCTACTTAAAAGGTATTTAATAATTATTTCAGTTATTTAAAATGAAACATTTCTGTTGGGAAATACTTATCTAGTATTGATAAGAGACCTAATCTAAGAACCTAGGTTACATTATTAGACCTAGAATTAGGCTACCACATCTGAATTATGAATCTCTTATTTATTTAAGTTGCTAGATGATTCATCTTAGAAACTTTACGATGCTAAAATGAACTTGGCTGTACATGTTTTCTAGAAACTTGGTAAAGATGAATAGGAGGTCTTGGATTCTGAAAGTAACTCTTTTTTGTTTATATAGTAAAGTTAAAATTCTATATTTCAAATTCAGAAAGAATTATGAAATAATTAAATGACAAGAGTTTTTTTTATATAAATATATAATTGTTTGAGACAATACTTATCTGATGTAATGTAATAGTTTGCTGATTATATTATGATCTTTTCTTAAAAGTGAATTCAGACTTATTATTTGTACTTATTTGATGGTTGTTATTACTTATGCTTATATGTATGATACATTAATTATTTCATTAAAGAAGATTTGTTTTAATGAAACAATTAGTTGAATGCACTTCATTTTAATGCTTAGTGCTTATCATGCTCAGTTAAATGAACTGACCCGTGCTAGCAATTTTTGCAGATGGACTTCGTAAGTGATAAAAGAAGGCAAAAATTTTTAGGATGTATTGGCTGATTTAAAGTCTGGCTCTTTGTAAAGAATTCAGATTTATTCTTGAGTTGTATTGATAAAGGAAAAGTTGTATTCTTTTATGATCTTAATGTTGATTGGCATGAAGTATGTCGGAAATGAATAGATTTGTAAACTATGAATTTTTTATCATGATGAATTGGAAAGTTTGGAGATTGATTTCAAATTGTTGTGTAAATTCTCTTGTACTTTTGATGAAGGAAATTGGAATTCTATCTTGTCGATATTCTTCATATCTGTTTGTATAATTATTACTGTTATCATTTAATAAGATGGATGAAGGGAATAGTTCAATCTCCCTTACTAAGATGCAACTTGCTGAGTTACATAAGATGTCATTCTCTATCTAAACAATTATAGTATAATAATGGAATGTGTAATGGACATACAATTAAACTATAGGAATTGTTAAAGATAAAAAGGGTAAGATAACCCTAACAATTAATAATGTAGAGGAAGACTCTTCCTCTCTCAAAATATTGTAAAACAAAAAGAATGGTGTTTATGATTGTTAATCATTGTACTTCATTTTTTATGAATTCTACTCTAGCTGGTCCTATGTGGATGCTACACCTTATTTGAATAGTTAAGTTACATTAAATTAACCTTATGATGTTTGTTGTCCTGTTTTTTGAAATAACGGTTGGTTATGCCAAAGTTAATGAACATAAAATTAATCATGAGTTAATGAAGTTCTTAATATTAATAAGATCAAATATGGAAGAAGAACTTAAGAAATGTTGGATTTAGGGATTTGCAAGGTTTCTTCAATCTGAATCTTAATCCAAATTTAATTAAGTGTTAATGACCTCCTAGGGGTATGTACATCGTGATGAAACATTTCTGACGGATGTTGGCACATGCAAACTATAGGACTATACCTTCGACAAGACTAAGGACTTCTTGAGGATATAATGTTGCAATTGACATGTGGCAACACCCTTACCCATTTGTTCATCTAAGATCTACACACATCTGAACTTGAATTTAGTTTCAAATCTCTAGGTGAAGTTAGTAACATGATTTGAATAGGATGTAGCTTTCTACGACTCAGGGTACCTAGGCACATTCGATCGACATAGGTCGGTTGAGTATGCCTAGATACCCTAGGTCATCTTGAGCGTCTCCCTATAACATATTATGTTGCTAACCTGGGTTATGCTCAAACCTTGGGCATGTGGACTGATAGAAGTTAGTGAAGACCATTTTAGATAACAGAAGAGTGAGGTAATGGCCGTATTCTGATTTGACGAATATGTCGTCTAGGAATAGTAACATGAACAATATGTTGGAAATATTTGGCCAAAGTATTGCAAGCTACTGGTTGAGTTTTCCTATGTCACCTAGTTTAAAGAAACGTGATGTTAATTGAAAATTGGTAACAAATATTCATATAGGTTCTTTAAATAGATCATTCAGTACCTGAAATAGGGTAAGAAAACCAATTATACATAGTATACATAAAGTATTCCATACTTAAAGACAAACATGAGAGATCGGTAGTTTACCGAGTTATTTATAGCTGCATATAGTTATCTGTTATGAGATTGATTGACATGGAATGTTTGTTCTAAATGATGTTTTATTTAAAACATAGAACATTGTGTAAATTTTTTTGATGAGCCAAATCTGGCTTTTACATTGCATGGGTCGAGCCCAGGGGACAGAAAACGTGGGAAAACGTGTAAGCCCATTCCTCATTGAATGCCAACACATTAAAATGGCATAGGATACCTTACCAACCCATACCATGCCATCTTTGACCGATTTGGAGGAGAATGCGACCCATTCTGCATTAATTTGGCCGCTGAAATGTCACTTCTGGCCGTGCACATGCGTCAGATCCGTTTCTTGATTTTCTCTCTTCAGACTGCTACCAAAACTCAAGGTTGATCCCAGAATCATGTAGAGCATCTCAACAGCTTTCCGTTGATATAAAGAACGTGGAAATCCAAGCTCTGGATCAAAAGATATGGTGATCTGAAGATTTAGGGCACGGAACAGACCAAGACAGATTTCGAAATATTTTCCCGTGCTTCGCCGCCTAGATGACACGTGGCAGGCTCTGATTGGTCGCGTAATTCTCTCTCCTCTACCTTTCAGTGGGCTGTCTTTTGAATTTTCCTTGTGGGCCCTAGCTGGGACACGTGGCACTATCCCATTGGTTCGGATCGGTGCTCGAAAACTCGCCCCTTGACTTTTTTGACTTTTCTCTTTGTGGCACATGGCGATTTCTCATTGGTCCTTGGCCCCTATTTGATTTTGGGCCCTTTGTGCTTATTTCGGCTGGTTTGGCCGGTTCGGGTATTTTTGGCCCGCTTGTCCCACTTTGTTTTGGACTGACCTGACTCTTTTCGGCCGATTCGGCCGATTCGCGCCTTTGCGGCCCAGATGTCCCAATCGCTTTTTGACTGCCTGTGCTCATTTCGGCTGATCTAGCTGGTTCGGGTCTTTGTGTCCCAAACGTCCTGAGCAACACTTAGTCAATTTTTCTTCTTTCGGCCGGATCGGCTTTTCGCGCCTGCCGCGTACTTCTGGCCCGATTGTCCCAAATGCAATTTGGGCTGCCTGGAGGCTTTTCGGCCGATCCGCGCGTTGACATCCCAAATGTCCCAATTGCTGCCTTGCGCAGGACTTAGCCAATTTTCACACTTTTTCCTGGATCAACCTATTTGCCTTTCTGCAACTTTTTTCACATTTTCTCAGAGCTTTCTCTTTTCCTCTTCGGCCTGTGGAGTTAGAAAAATATCTGAGAGAACCTCAGAAACATGATGTTTGCTCTGAATTAATTAATTTTGCCTGGGACTTGAATATTCTGATGCATGTTATCAAAATTACCCAGGGGGGGAAATTTTGACAACAGTATTTTCTCATCATTTGGAAGGTACAAATTGTGCTTATTATGGCAAAGCCAAAACGTTCTTACTACAAGTGTTATATGATAAGGAAGAACTGTGAGCATTGTGGTAAAACCATTCTTTTTAGAAATATTGGGTTAAGCTCGGTATTCAAGTGAGTTTGAGCCTAGGAAAGGTAAGATCGTTTTCTGGATGAAGAACTCAGTGACTTCGCAAGGAGCTCGTGGTGATGTTTCATGAAGTTTGAATGTGGAATGCATAAATGGCCTCGAGTTAACAGAGGAAAATGATAAGAATCGAGTTTAATAGCTCACCATTCGAAGGACTCAATGCAAAAGATCCCGATTACCAAAGCAAGGAAGGAGTTAATGTGGGGTCAAAAATCGAGTGCAACACCTAGTTAGAGGATTCGAAGCTCATCGAGTTTGGCTATGTGCAGACTCTATCCACATGGACCCCCCTCCTCTTCAAGTCAAATGGGTCAACGGGGGGTCCCGACATTATGTTAATTAAATTAATATTTTTATTTTAATATAATAATAATAATATTTATTATTATTATTTAAATATTTTATTTAAATATTCTTTTAATTAATTAAGAAGACTAGGTCATCAGGCAATTAATGACCCATGATGGAACCTTCTCAAGTGGTTCAACTAACTGTAATAAATACATCATGGGCCTTCATTTTAGGAATGTAATTATGACCATTTCCTCTTCTTTCTCACATATTCTTCTATAAATGTAAGTTGGAATCTCATTTCAAAGGGTTCCAACAGTTCAGACAAGTTGGACAGTTAGATATCTTAGGCGAGTGTATACTTTTCAAGAATCCTCTCTCTTCTGCAAGTTGTTTCTTGTGTGTTGAGAGAACTTTCAAGCCTCCTCTTCAAGACCATGTGTAATGGCAACTATTGCCTCTTCTGAATGTATGATGCATTATGCATATTATTGAAGCAATAAAAGTGTGTGTTTTGTGACTAATCTCAGTCCTTCCATCCTTATGTGCTTCTTTGTGCCTTTCTCGTACTTGCAGGTACACTGTGCAAGTTTAAGTTGTATTATAGGTTCTTGGAGTTTTGTGCTTATCGAGTGGTGAAGTATTGCATGCAGTTGAGTTGTGGTGTCTGTTCACCCTTCTTGAGTTCATCCTTCTTTACTGGGAAACTGGTATACTTCTCGGTCTGATAAAGTTTAACAAAGGGAACGCGTGTCTCTTAGTTTGTGGTATCCTGTACCCTCTCTAAGTTGCAGTAGGTGAAGTTGACCTATGGTGCACACACCATCTTCAAATTAACCCTTCCTGAGACTGAAGACACCCTTTATTTGGTGCATCACCATCCCTAGTATAGTTTCATTTCTGTAAATCTCTTTCCCTAAAACCCCTTGAAAATGTTAGCATAGGACTAGATAATCATTTTTTGTTACACTAGGAGTAGTACAACACTTAGTTTAGGAAGAGGAAGCCGGCCTTCTCCGGAGGTTCACCTCGAGCCCAAGTCCCACAGCTTGAGAGGTGATCCCATGTGTCCCAATCACACCAAATGTCCTATTCACATCCTGGCCATTCGGAGGGTGCAGTGATTTGGTGACAACATGTCCTAAAAAATTGATTTCCCATTTTTCAAATGGTTCTGAGCTGGCTATAGGTTGTAGGGGAATCTCATCCCTTTTTGCTGGCTTTCCAAGGTGTTGGTAATGGTTGCAGACCTTACAAAAGTCAATGAAATCCTAGTATATACTTTCCCACCAAAGCCCTGCTAAGAGGATTTTTCACGTTGTGGCATTTCCTGCATAACGCCCTCCTACAATCTCACCATGTGCTTCTTCCATGATCACAACATTCTCATGTTCTAACATCCATCAACATAGAACCTCATCACGACCTAGCTTGCATAAGTCCCCATTAATTAGCATGTAGGGCATGACACGTATAGCTAACTATTTTCTTTCCAAGGGTTTCATTCCTTTCGGTGCCACACCCCTTTTGAGGAACACAACAATATCTTCTAATTCAGAGGGTGCATGCCACAACCTAAATAGTTTGCATCTGACATAACATACTTAATGCTCTGCACATCCTCCCCTGAGTCAATCCTTGATAAATGATCAGGCACTGAGTTACTCTTTTTTGGTTTCACCACAATTGTAAAATCAAATTCCTGAAACAACAGGACCCACCAACATATGCACCCTTACAACACAGTCTTGTTCACCAAGTACTTTAAGGCCATGTGATCTATGTAAAATATGAAGGGGGTTCCAAGTAGATATTTCCTGAACTTATGCAGTGCGTAGATCACCAAAATTTCCTTGCATTCAATAGTGGTGTAATTATGTTATGCTTGGTCTCAACTTCCTATGGGAGTGATCAAAAATCCCTTCTCCAGGTTGTGTTAGGACTTCTCTAATGGCTATCCCTGAGACATCAACATGCACGTGGAAAGGTTTATCCAAAGAGGGAAACCATAGTATGGGCGTAATGACAATTCTATCCTTCAAAGTGTCAAATGCTATCTGCTGCGCCTCTCCCCAACGAAAGTCACTCTTGTGTTTTAAAAACTTCTCTAATGGCATGGTGATTTTGGCATACCCCTTGATAAACTTCTAGAAGTATCCCGTATGCCCAAGGAATCTTCACACTGTGCTTTGACTGGTAGAATCCCCCAACCCCACAATAACAACTTTGGTGGGATCCACCAACAAACCTTCCTTACATATGATGTGCCCCAATAGGGTCCTAAATGGAGTAGAAAAAACACACTTATTAATGTTGAGGGATATCCTCAACTGCCAACATCTCTCAAACATCAGCCTCAAATTATCACAATGGTCTTTCACTAGTTCATACACCATCAAGTCATCAAGGTAGATCTGTAGAAACTTATGGATAACATCATGAAATTCTTGGACCACTATGCATGAAAAAATAGCCGGTGCATTATTCAATCCAAAAGGCATGATTGTATAGGAAAAAATTCCCCACTCAGTATCGAAAGTTCTCTTCTCTTGGTCTTCTTTAGTAATCCTAACTTGATGGTATCATGAGAATCCATTTGTGAAGGAATAGATTTCACACCCAACCATCCTTCTAGAATATCTTTAGTGAAAGGGGTTGGAAAATTGTAACATCCTCATTTTATACTTTAGAACAAGTGATTTTTTTTTTTTTTGATAATTGCATCCTGGTTCTAAATACATAATTTAGAACTCACAATTCAAATAACCATTCATATAACAGACAACCATATGCAGCTGTAATGACTCGGAGTACCTCCGATCTATTCATTCCATGACTCGGTAATCTACCGATCTATTCATGAGTAATAAGAGTCGGTGTTTTTATTTAACACATTATTCTTACGGTTCTCTTCCCTAATCTGGGATTCAGAATGCTCTGTCTAAGGAATCTAACTGAATAATTGTTACTATTATTCATCGGCATCTCATCCCTTAGACTAGGTGAATTAGGACAACGCAATCAGGAACTTGCGATATTTTGGCCAAAGATTTGAAACATACTGTTTATGTCTCGTATTCCTTAACGGCATACTCGTCAATCTGTAATACGTCCTTCACCCCATTCATAGAATGTCTTACACTGACTACTGTCAGTCCTTCCTTTCACAACTGAATCACTCGGAGGCAGATTAACAAGGTGATAATGTTATATGGATGCCCACGAGGATTAGGGATATAGTGACATACTGGTTCAACCTTGCAGTTCAACCAGTGTGTCATGATACCCCGAATCTCCTAGGCAGCCTTATAACATGACCACGTTCTTAATCGGTCCCTGGGTAACTCATGCGAAATCAAGTGTAAATCTTAGCGATCAATGCAAAGGGTGTCGCCATAAGTCATCTGCATTGTTGTAACTTCGAGAAGATCCTAATCTTCTCGGAGGTACAACCCTGCAGCTGACTTATGTCGTCAACCTTTAAATCCGCCTCGAAAAGATCTACTCAGTAACAAGCGTTACGCACTTGAGTTTAAATTACTTTAAAGACTTTTCCCTAAGGTTAGCCTTTCTGATCCCTGGATTCTTCACCTTAAGACGACCCTCCTCTATAAAACCCATTACTTGGTAGAGATATTAAGGTCAAGTTCTTCATCAAGGAGTCATTAGAATACACCTGATTCTAAAGCAACAGAATCGGACAATACCTCATAACCTTTGCTTGAGATTGCCATCTGAACTCCATTTGATTGTATATCAGTTCTCTTAATTGAATTTATATCATACTTTTTAGTATAAAGATATAAATGATTAAGAATCCAATTTAATATTGTCCTGTTATACTTAGGACTAGGGATTAGTAATTTAATCCAGCTTGTTTAGCGTTCTCTTTAGGCTCATTTTTAACCTATCTTCTAGAAAGACAATTATTTAAATCCAATATTGCTTTCGCTAGCACAAATTAGAACTACTAAACACTCATAAGAATTCAATCTCATTTTCTTGCAAGCTTTCATTGTCAATCACAAAAGCATTCATATTATACAATGATAACAATGCCCCTTCGTTACATAAACCGAAGAAGGTCAACTATCAGAAATAGAATACAACACATAAGTTTCAAACACTTATTTCCATTCCTTTTAAAACTATACAATTACATTTTATGCAACAACATACTTGATACAATGCTCAACGGAAAAGAAACATCTTTTCACATATATTACATCTGTAAAATCAAGCTGTAATTCATTATAAATCAAATAAACAATCTGATCAGCCTGTCAGATCTGCATTGCTTTTACCTCTTACGGCAACCATCTGCAAAAATAGTCAACATGAGTCAGTTCAATGAACTAAGCATGATAAGCACTAACTTTTAAAACAATTACAATCCATCAATTGTTTTCATTAAACACCCTGTTTAAATGAGATCAGATATTCACATTAGTAAACATATTCAGACTATGCCCTTGTAATACAAAATGATTACAAATATGTAACTCCAACATGGTTACAAAATAGTCTTAATCACTTTCTAATATTTCATCAAATATTAAAAATCAAGGAACGAATGTACACAAACAATCATTGAATCCAAAATCACAACATTGGTCAGATCGTTTCATTCATCCAATAATGAAAATATCATAACAAATCGGGTTCCACCAATATGTTTACAACACAATTCCCACTGTTAGACAGATATCATCAAATAAGAAAAAGAAGGGAAAGAACCAAATCATTCGTACTCCCTTTCACATAAGTTCATTACTGTACTGTCTACACAAATGAAATACATTCATCCAGTAAGCATACAAACAAGTCAGTCAAACAATAGGAAGAATCACTGTCATAATAAAAATCGAACACAACAAGGCTTTACGGCCCGAATTCGAAATCAAGAAACCCAGTATTACGGTCAGCAATAGACTACATTGCCTTAGGAAATTGGATGTTTCCCAAGATTATGCCAAGACAATCACTCAAAATCTCTGAACATGCTCAGTCTCAATCAGACAGGAGTGAATGGAAAAGAATATAGCAAATCTATTCTTACCTTGGCGCATGCAAGTCTAAGGTATGATATTCACGGTTCACTATCAGCAGAGCTAGAACACGAGATAAAGATTCATGCTCAAGGATCTCAAATAGTGACAAAGGCAGTGTCCAAATGTCAAGTTCAGAAAGAGACAGAAGTACAAGTTACCTTTCTAGAATTCTAATGATTCAAACAGAGGTAACAATTCAAACAATTGCATATGAATTCATACTGTATTCATCAACGAAGCATTATGAAAATCAGGCAAACAAATTAATCTCTGATTTCAAACCAAGAACCCAACTGAACCCTTGTCAATGCGACACAATGGTATTCTTACGAATATCAGAGATCAAAATACAAATTATTTCCTTAAGTCGCTGAAACAATGATTTCCCAAAATTCATCTATATTCAACCATGAACAGTGACTTAAACATGTAAATCATTCAATCGACTCCACTGAGTCATTCTAATAAAAAAAGAATACAATTCTGTATTTATATTGCATACTAATACGGGTTTAATAACCATGACCTAGCTCATAAGGCCGATATACAAGATGTCAAACTGTTCACAGAAATCCATCAAGGCCAAAATTAAACATCACGAGTTCAATATCAGGCTTGTACAGAAGCCAAAGAAGCAAGACATCTTCCATAGGGTCAAACAACAGGATAACCCAACAGTCCTAATTGAAACAATTACACTGTCCATCTATCATAAGTTCAACTGAGTCCTAACAATAGTAACCAAAATAATGCAAGATGATAAATCATCGGTGCCAACAATGGCAACATTAAGATCAGGCAAAAACAAACCAGAATACCGAATTTCCAAAACAAGAAGTCCAACGGTACCCTTACCATCATTTTCACACAAGATGACACAGGAAAGAAATGTGGAATCTCATCCAAAGAGTATAAACCACAAGTTCTTGCAACACGAATGTAAAATAACAGAGGTCGTGCTACTCGTTACTCTTCGAGTACAAAATCAAATTACCAGTATCCCAATAGATATTCAAATGAAGTTCAACAATGGTTCACAATACGATTCATTTAAAGGACTCCACATAGTCGACCGAATACATATATCCAATACTGTACACTGTCAACGGTTTAGATCCCCGTTACACAAATAACATGGAAAAACAACTACTAATGAGTCGAAAGGAAAAACTGTAACACTAGTTACCTGATTCCAAACCATTTTGACAGAAAGAACGAACCCAAATAGTATCATTAGTCACTGTCACTAAAAACCACAACAGGGTTTTCAAAGGTTCAACAAACTGATCAAACAAACAGTCCCATTAATATTTAATCCGACTGTTTCCAAAACAAGAATCGACGACCAAAAATCGACAACATAACAATCAATGGCCTATACCCATCACAGGATCGATTCATGGGCTCATGCTGAACAGGCCGAGCAATCATACATATCACAAGTTTCGCATAATCAAACCGAAATGCAAACACAAGGAAACAGTGACATAGTTCGAATTTAATAAACACCCAACAAGGATAATGAAGATTCGAACCAGAAGAGATTCAGTACCAAAAATAAAACAAGATCTCCATAGAAAATCCTCTATTTTCTCAAAACATTTGAACAGAGTTGTTCTAATGAAATCACTTGAAAGACAACAAGATATTTAAAGGTTAGGGCCTAACATGCCTGGATTTTTGATCAAATTTCCGAAGCAGACCACAGGAAGAGCTCAAACTTCCTTTTCTTTTTCCAAGATAAAGCGACCAACAAAATTTCGCTATCTCCATCACTATATTC